>CM039119.1:40894817-41352317 GCA_022036555.1 Microstegium vimineum
TCTCTGGTCTTGATAGGAAAAATCACTCCATTTTGGCAAGTTGTCTTTTCTGCGCCTTTGACGACCATATTTCCTGCCAATACCTCTCCCCGGCCCGTCAATGCAGCACTTTACACACCACTCCGAATGAAAGTGAGCGGGCCTCCAAAGATGGGGGTTTTATACCGCCCGCGTAGAAGGATTGATGATTCGCCTCTCAGGCTCACTTTTCCCCACAGCATCCCTCTGCTCCATCCTCCTCGTCGGTGCCCACAAAGATAGTGAACTTTGCTGTCGTTCCTCGTCCTCACGTGCCACACGGGTTTGTGCTTGATGATCTTTCTGCTCGGCCACCTCTACGTAACGAGGTCTTCGTCACTGGATGCTACACCCTCTACAACGAGGACCTCGCGATCATGAAGCTGCAGCCTCCTGTCAGCAACGATGATTTTGCGCTGCTTGCTATGGAACTACGTAAGTTATTCAGAGATACCCACCAAACTCGAGTCATAGAAATAGAGCCCTATCCTCTTGGAGATAAGTATGTTTGTTTCAGCTCTGCTCTAGACAGAGAAAGGTTCATCGGTCCTGTTTTTCAGTTTGGTGCATACAATATGTTAGTTATCAAGCATGATGAAGCCGAAAATGCTAGGAGCTATAATCTTGATAGAGAGGCATGGGTCATGATGTTAGGTTTTCCTAAAGATCTTCGTAACTCTGCTACCATTGCCAGAGCTTTCTCTAATTTTGGAATCATGGTGCATTGGCATGAATCACTGAGTCTTTCTAGGGTTATTGTCAAAATTTAGATGATGTGCAAGATACCGAATTCTGTTAAGTTGAATTCATGGCTTCCAAACAAAGGAAGACCCTGTACGGTCGTGATTTTTATTTTGAAGAAGCAAAATGTCTTTGAATTGCTTGATGAAGAAGCATATATCACCACGGGAACACTTCATCCAATTCCTCCTCAGCCTCCTCGTTGGACAGGACCCACCCCTCCTGGTGGTTTGGAGGGCACCCTTGGTGCTTCCAATGTTGGGGGTCAAGTTGACATGAGTGTTGATGACAATAGTCAGGCAAGAGATGGAGTGGAAGCACGGTTTGAATATCTACAGGAATCGTTGACTAAAGTTGGGGTGTAGTCTGATGCCTTTGTTGTTGATGCCCAAGGCAACTTGCAGGAAAATATTGATGGTGATATTTTGCTAGAGCCTCAGATAACATTCACCCGCTCTGCTCCTCTTGCTATGAGCCTAGGCAATATAGGAAGGCCCAATCTGAGATAGTAAGATGCCTAGACTGCATCAATCAAGGAGGCAGACTAGAGCACTTATCATTCTCTGGTCTTGATAGGAAAAATCACTCCATTTTGGCAAGTTGTCTTTTCTGCGTCTTTGACGGCCATTTTTCCTCCCAATGCCTCTCCCCGGCCCATCAATGCAGCAATTTACACACCACTCCGAATGAAAGTGAGGGGGCGTCTGTTGACACCTCTTAAGTATCAATTCTAAGTGTCAATTGAGCAGAAGAAAGGATATATTTGCAACACACTACCTAGATATAGTGTTTTAACTAACAGAATTCCATGAGTTTTGGTTTTTATCTGTTTCTGCAGGGAGACAACTGAAAAAGAGCAAAATAGGCCCACATGTAAGGATTACATAGATATATAACACCCCCGCACAAAAAAGAATAATCTAGAAGGGTCAAGAAGGCTTGGGAAGAAACCAGAGGCCAAATGGGACCAGGGGCAGGGCGCCCGCCCTAACCCCTGGGGCGGCTGCCCTAGGTCAGGCTCCAATGGGCCTCTGCCTTGTGGGGCCACTCTCCACCGCCTTTGAGGTTACATCTACACCATCCATTAAGGTCGGTTTGATCCGACGGCTGACGATCATTTGAGGGGGCTATATAAGGAGGACCCCTGCCCCCTGGCTAAAGGCAATCCATAATCTATTGTTCATTTAGCATATTTTCCAAAGAGGATTCGCCAGAGAAGATCCCTCACGGGTCTATTCTCTAGGGCTTAGCATACATGTGAGATTAGAGTTTAGTCTTCTAGATTGAGAGAGTTAGAGTGGAGGTGTGGATTGGAGGAAGCCCGACTTGTCGGTGTCTCCTCTCCAATTTGTATCGACGGGATCAAGACTCCTAACCCGAGGCTTGCTCCTAGGATTTCTTCGGTAATTCGACTTCTAATTCTAGTAAGTTCCCTGTTTATTATTCTTTGGTTTGTGAGTTTACTTTATTCTCTTCGCGTAGAGAGTAGGGTAATCATCTTTAGCGTAAACGTGGTGTTTGGGCTAGGATACTCATAGATATCCCCTATCTAGCTGGATCTGTAGTAGTAGCTCGGAAAGTGACAATTCCGTAGATACCTTTGGAACCCACAATCCCGATAGGGTTTCATAGGCCGCGTGTTAAGCATCCTCTGAGGTGTCTCTTCTCACGACGGTTCTCCCCAATAGAATAATAGATCATATCTTATATAGACTAGAACGAGACTACAGTTGCGATCTTCTCTAATCGCTTATATCATGATCACCTTGTTTGTAGCCTAAGGGTTACTAGCATAGATTTGGTAAGTCAGATGCACCCTTTCTCCCTACGGAAAAACAAATAACGATACTCTAGACTATCTCCCGGGTGAAGTGCTCACCGGTATCCGTGCGCTTGCGGATTACTTCCTAGTGATTTCTCTGTCTGCATTAACAAATATCAACAGCGTCCAAAGATGGGGTTTTATACCACCCATGTAGAAGGATTCATGATTCGCCTCTTAGGCTCACTTTTCCCACAGCATCCCTCTGCTCCATCCTCCTCGTCGGTGCCCACAAAGATTGTGAACTTTGCTGTCGATCCTCGTCCTCACGTGCCACACGGGTTTGTGCTTGATGATCCTCCCGCTCGGCCACCTCTATGTCACGAAGTCTTCATCACTGGATGCTACACCCTCTACAATGATGACCTCATGATCGTGAAGCTACAGCCTCCTGTCAGCAAAGATGATTTTGCGCTGGTTGCTATAGAACTACGTAAGTTATTCAGAGATACCCACAAGACTCGGGTCATAGAAATAGAGCCCTATCCTCTTGGAGATGCGTATGTTTGTTTCAGCTCTGCTCTAAACAGAGAAAGGTTCATCGATCCTGTTTTTCAGTTTGGTGCATACAATATATTAGTTATCAAGTATGGAGAGCCTCCGAGGTAAGACGGCGTCACGAGTGACGTCGCCTTGGCTCAGACGAGGCGGGGAGCCTCCGAGGGTGTTGATTGTTGACGGTCCTTAAGTACCAATTTTAACCATCAACTAAACATGGAAAAGGATCTAAATGAAACCACTAGCTAGAATTAGGGTTTATACTGACAGAATTCCACGAGTTTTGGTGAATGTCTTTTTCTGCAGGGGGTTATCAGGAAATACCAAGGAAAGGCCCACATGTCATGTTTACGTAGAGATAATTATCAACCGTACAATTTTCTATACTCAGGAAGGCTCTAGAAGGAACTGGACCAAGCCGGAAGCCAGTCGGGCCCACACCTAGGGCGCCCGCCCTATTGTCTCGGCCAATCAGGGTCAATCTCACGAATCACGCTCCACCGCCTTTGAGGATGAATCTAAACCACTCGCTTAAGGTCGGTTTGATCCGACGGTCCACGTTCATTTGAGGAGGCTATATAAGGAAGGCCCCTGACCGTCCTGAGGATAATCTCATCTCATTATTCTTCTCTAGAGAAAAAGCTAGGGTTTCAAGATGTAGAGAAGGAGAGAGGTCCCTCTAGTTGTCTAGATCTAGATCTTCTAGTTCTAGTTCATCTAGTTGTAATTAGAGGTGAGAGAGAGGAGGAGAGAGCTAGGAGCCGGATCTGTCGGATCTTCCTCAACGTTGTACCTTTGCAGCATCTGGTTCTGAGCAATCTCCAGGTTCTTCATTTATTATTTCTAAGTATCTTATTTCAGTTCTTACTTTATTCTATTTACGGGATCTCCGCTCGTATTGAGTGGTCTAGTTTAAACGTTGAATTAGAGTAGTAAGCGGTAGTGTAGACGTGGTGTTTAGACTAGAGTTTATCTGAGTTTGCGCCCAATCCTACGGATAGTTGTGGTAGCCCCAGGGGTGACAGCTCTGTAAGGCCTTTGTAGTCCACCACGTTCGGGTTGGTGTTTTCGTAGAGCTTTTGGCAGCCTCCCCCCGACTACCTTTTTCCTAGTCTTTGTCGAGAGTCGGGAAGGTACTGTTGCTCCGAAGTAAGTAGAATATCGTGGACCTTTGATTAGATATCCCCCTTAGAAAACTCTAAAATCTCTCTACCCAGTTATCTTATCTACCCTTGGATGCTCGTAGTTCTTATCTAGTACACTTCACGTTCCCCGTGGAAATCGATACCCTTGGAATACTCACGGGTGAAAGCTACAGCGGTATCCGTGCACTTGCGGATTTATCTGTTTGCGTTAAGAAATACCAACAAGCTTTCTGGCGCCGTTGCCGGGGAACGGTAGCTGTGCTAGTTTCGAACCAAGTCATCCGTTTACCTTTTTCATTTTTTTCCTTTTTACCATCTTTCTCACCTTACCATTTTCATCTTACCACATTCAAAAATATTTTACTCCAAAGGGCGACTTGTTGGAGACTCCACCTTCTTGACCCCTCATTCTTATAAATGGCCATAAGCTTCACCCTACTTGTATAGCCATGGTTTGGGAGAAATCTTTCTCTAGTCTTGGTTTAGTTTTAACTTCATTTGAAAATATGAATCACCCAAGTATAGAGTAGGCCCCAAGCAAGACCAATTTGAGAGTTGCCAATCCAAGTGGAATTTTGAACATCCATCTAGAATTAACCATAGAGATTGGAGAGGAAGATGATATCAATGAGCATGAAATCTATTCCATAACTATCTTCTTGCACCCATGCTCATCTGAGACATCTCCCGAACCCATTGGTCTCTCTATCTTTACCACTCATGACATCTCCAACACCCTAACACTTTCTGGTTGCCAAAACTTCAAAAGGGTGTTTGTCAATACATTTGTCTATCATAAATTTTGCAAATCTCGTTGTGCTAAATCTTAACATAAGTGTTCACCTTTTTGTTGCCTACCCTTGTATATTGAGCATAGAATTATATGATTATATTCCTTCGGGTATTTTTGTCACTAACCTTTCCAGGTATAGAGCAGAAAGAATGAAGGAATGACAAGCATAAGGTATGTTCAACCAATTAATATGCAACATTGAATTTCATTCATCCAATATTGGTTTTTGCAAAACTCAAGCTTGGGGATAACCCATCGTAAAAACACCTTTTGCCATGTTGCTACATCATCTTATTTGTACCTACCTTTAAGACATGCTCAAACTACTAAATTGCTAATCATGCTCTTTCATCGTCACTTGAGTAAATCTCTATGATACTTTCATGCTACCTTTGTCTGCTATAGTATATGTTTAGGTTTATAAGTATTATCATACACCTTTTAAATTATGCATGGTGCTTAGTTTAAAGGTATTTGGATACTACTTCTAAAGGCTTTTTAATTTAAGTGTAGCGCTTAGGTTAAAATGTCCTCCTAAATCAAATTAGACTTGGTGTCTAGGTTGATTTTTGAGCCGATAGTATACTAGAGTAGATATTGGATATTTTGTTGGACTAACCCCTGCAGAAAACTTTCAATATAAAATTGGGAAGTCCTGAGATAAACTCATACCATAGATGAAGAGAGACACATGAACTTCAACAATTTTCACAAGAGAAAGGTAGCTAATTCATCACGATGAATTCCGTGGAGCAAGGAGAAGGCGAGTGACAAAGGACAAAATCTACATCCGCTCAATCCATGGAAGAGGGTGAACAAAACTTCAAGACAAGATCACAAAAATTTCAAGATTGGAAGAACAAGTATGAGAGAGGAGTGGAACAAGAAGACAAGTCGTTAATGCACAACCAGTTGATCAAGGGAAGCTTCCATGAGGGTTACAATGCCATCATTCTTCAATGACAAAGGTAAAGGTAAGTAATCATCACTCTAAAAGTTTTTGTTTGATTCTGGTATTCACATAAATAAAGATCTAAACAGGTTTGAGCTGCAACTTTACATGATCCAACCTGATAAGCTCAACATGTTTGTTCTTTAAATTTTGATCCTAGTACCACTTCTTGATCTCATAGTATTAACCATATGAGCTAGAATGTTGCACATCCAACCTTGGAAGATGATAATCTCAAATCATTTAAAAATACATTATTCATAGACAATCCTTCCATGTGTTATTGCAATCTGATTTGCTAAGTGTTTTTGAACTGCTACATTCATGCTCATCTTCTGATCATATCACACATGTCATGGTTGAATAAAACATAAGAACATCAATACAAATTATTGCTCAATATGTTTAGGCTAGAGAAGAATGAATAAACTTTTGATTCTGTTGGTGTTTTTCCACCAGCAGAGCCCATGCACTTGATCTCTGTCTTGTTTCTATGAGCAGAACACTTCTTCACCATGCCATCAAGATCATGGGTGGATGACACCCTACCAATGAAGAAAGGAGATTCAGAGAGACATGTCATTCCAATCTCCATTGGAGCTTACACTTTTGAAGAAGTGGTATGTGAGCTTGGAGCAAGTGTCAACATCATGCCAACTTGCAGATCAGACACTATGCTATCCTAAGGGAGTTCTTGAAGAAGCTATCTGTAACCGTGGAGCAAGTGTCAACATTATGCGAAGCTGGCAGATCAGACACTATGCTATCCCAAGGAATTCCTTAATATGTCAGCATATGAGTTGGACACTCGTTTGTATGGGTAAAACCTTGTGATTGAAGAAACAAGTAGAGATGCGAAAGAACTTATTATCTTGGGACGCTCATTCGTGAGAACAGATAATGCCATCGTCTACATAGAAAGCGCCAAGATCTGTTTCACTATCAAGGATGAGAAGGAGAGATTCACATTCATGAAGCATATACTCAAGGCTCTTACTCATCCTAAGAGGTCATACATCTACGAGGATACAACTGTTGCTACAAGAAAGAAGAACATCAACAATAGGAGGAAGAGTAAAGCTCAACAACCAAGAGAAGACCAAGATAATTAACACTATTGATTCAGGGTATGATCAACTCCTTCTATCATAATACCTCGCTAAGCTGGGAGATCCAGGAATACCTACCATTGATTGCAAGATCAAGGAAAGTACATTCTACAAGATATTCTGCAATATTGGATCAAGCAATGACATAGTGTCTAAGGTGACCTACCAACATTTATATGGCAGTAGACCACGGTACCAGACATATGTACAGTTACAGCTAGTAGACCAATCATTCTGATTTCTGGAGGGAATAACAAAAGACATCATGATCAGAGATCACTATGTTCCCACCGACTTTATGGTTCAAGATATGGGAGATGAAGATGAAGTCCACCTCATTCGATGAAGATCTTTCCTCAACACCACTAGTGCAATCATCTCCATGAAATCATGAGAGATCCATTTCCAATTTCCTGAAGAGAAGAAACAAGCCACCAAGGATGGATGGGCAGACTCTCTAGGAGAATTAACAAGAGATGAAGATCAATTCAATAATAAAGATAAGAGTTCTCCTGAGAAAGAAGTCATACCTCCAACAGAGGATGTATTACTTGCTACAGAGGAAAGAGACTTCATCGGAAACACCAACACAAGAAGAGTAAACATTCAAGTATTCATCAGGAGTGGACCATGCT
Organism: Microstegium vimineum; assembly: GCA_022036555.1. Taxonomy (NCBI): domain Eukaryota; kingdom Viridiplantae; phylum Streptophyta; class Magnoliopsida; order Poales; family Poaceae; genus Microstegium; species Microstegium vimineum. The sequence continues at coordinate 40,902,531 of CM039119.1, forward strand.
CCTTAAGACATTTGAATTAGAAGAGAGGTCCGGTTCGATGGACCTAAATCTCCGAACCTCAGCCGGAAGGTAAACTCAGTAAGTTATCTGCATATTTATTTCTCTGCATTGCATTAGTTGCACTCTTTCATATTTACTTTCCATAAATATTTTTTAGTACTATTTATATATATCATCCTTAGTATAATCCATTGCATAATCATCTTAATCAGAGCATATCTATTTTATTGCACTGCATTGCATTATAAAAAAGAAAAACCTTTAAGCCCCATGTGAATAAGTCTTCCAACTATTTACTGTGGAGGCATAAAAAATATTGCATTAGTCGTTTGCATATAAAATTGAAAATCTAAAAAAATATACTTGAATATTCGAATTCTACAAAGCTCTAGACAATCAAGGCATAAATGAATTATCGCTAACGCTTAATCTGTTCCACGAGCTTTGTTGTCTATCTGAGTTTAGCAGGATTTGGAAAGACTAGATAGGATTAGATAGCTTCATCTACTTTGAGAAGTACAACTACATCAACTACCATCTTTGAAGTCTCAGAAAAGTGAAGTAAGTCTACACTGTCTAAATGAATGACTATGTCAACATCCAGCTTGGGGGAGAGCACCCCCATGTACCCAGGTAAGTATCCTTAGTCACTTAGGTTTACTTAGATATTAGTTACATAAATAAATTAAAAAAAAATGTGAGCACATGAAGGTTGACACTTAATCACAAGAGTTACAACTTAGATACTTTTCATTGTCTACTTTATCCTTAATAGAGTTTCCTATTTAGTAATAATAATAGGTGTGTTTAGAAGTTGCTAATAATAAAATGAAGAACTCTGAAGATAGCTCTATGGAAATGATGAACAGTTGCTCTGCCGTAATTCCTTTCAAGTACCTAGTTTTTAGCCTTAAATTCTTCCGAGTTTTAGATATAACTGTTTTGACATGAAGATTTGCTCTGAACCTAAAACTTGTGGGTTGCGAATGCTTGAGCTAAGTCTAGATAGTTGATAGGTATGATATGAGAAAGTTGAGCTACTATTTATCTTGTTCCTAGCAATACTAGAGTTCTGGAGAATTTATCTTTTGAAAATTAAAAATATTACATGATGAGTCTCTGTATGAAGAGAGCTTGAATTCCTACCACAGCCATATATACATGCCTGGTAGATTAGGAAAATATTCACTATCATATTTACTGCTTGTATTTGCATTGAGTTTTGTCAAGCTTTGTTGACCCTTAGAGACTTGTCAGGCTTTTAAAATTAAGATCACGTACACTCCACTCATATATGCTACTTCTACCCCGGAGGTACGCATCCACATATATGCCATTCAGATCCACCAGAAAAAATGCTCTACTCCTACCTTGGGAGTATGCAACCAAAAATATCCCAGTTCTCCACCTATCCATATATTCCATTACCTCAGTTATAACTGTTCCAAAGATTTCCTTGTTATCTTCTCTCAAAAGTGTTATTATAGAAAGAGACTTGGGGTTGTCAAAAAAAATATATAAAAAATATATAAAGAGAGTAAAACATGGACAAGGGTCCTATCAAAACAATGGGTACTTAGATGCCCGCCTCTCTAAAAAAAATTAAATAAAGAGCAAGCCCAAGTTCTCTCAAAAGTTCCAAGTTCCAAAAGAGAGATGTATGTATATTTATATTCAAGGAGCAGAGTAGAATCAGGTTCCACCATACACCCTCATATATCGACCATACACCATTATCCACCACATATCCACCCTCATACATCCACCATATATCCCATACACACGCACATCTTGATTTGATTGTATGCTCTGTTTCTCTGGATCCATTGTTTGACTTTACAATATATGCTTTACAAGTATGTATGCGTTGTTTCTCCCCACCTATGAACTCCATATATTGCCTATTAGTTATAGGGTGAGAGAGAGAAGGCACATTGTTACTTTGCCTGTTCCAAAAATAATACATAATCTAAGAGAAGGCATTACACCATTGTTTCCTTGGTAAGGATCCACAAATACCACATATAGAGAGACTTGAGAGGGTCATGCAAAAGAGACTTTGAGTTTTATTTTGAAAACTTTGCAAAACTCCAGGATGAAGGTAAAGTGAAGAGCTTGAGACATAGTACTGGGCTTGATCATTCTACTTTTCAATTACTCAAGACCCAAGTGATGGCTATAAGCCCCATGGTTGAAGGTAATATGGGTAAGTTTAAAAGTCAGAATAGTTACTCTAATCCAGAGGAGAATTCTTGTTTGAACGCATGTGTACCTTTAAGGCGTGAAAGCATTGTAGCAACTCCTGATCCATCATTGAGTTCATCTTTGCTCAGGGACGAGCAAAAGGTAAGCTTGGGGAGTTGTTGACGGTCCTTAAGTACCAATTTTAACCGTCAACTAAACATGGAAAAGGATCTAAATGAAACCACTAGCTAGAATTAGGGTTTATACTGACAAAATTCCACGAGTTTTGGTGAATGTCTTTTTCTGCAGGGGGTTATCAGAAAATACCAAGGAAAGGCCCACATGTCATGTTTACATAGAGATAATTATCAACCGTACAATTTTCTATACTCAGGAAGGCTCTAGAAGGAACTGGACCAAGCCAGAAGCCAGTCCGGCCCACACCCAGGGCGCCCGCCCTAGGGTTTGGGGCGCCCGCCCTATTGTCTCGGCCAATCAGGGTCAATCTCACGGATTATGCTCCACCGCCTTTGAGGATGAATCTAAACCACTCGCTTAAGGTCGATTTGATCCGACGGTCCACGTTCATTTGAGGAGGCTATATAAGGAAGGCCCCTGACCCCCCTGAGGATAATATCATCTCATTATTCTTCTCCAGAGCAAAAACTAGGGTTTCAAGATGTAGAGAAGGAGAGAGGTCCCTCTAATTGTCTAGATCTAGATCTTCTAGTTCTAGTTCATCTAGTTGTAATTAGAGGTGAGAGAGAGGAGGAGAGAGAGCTAGGAGGAGCCGGATCTTCCTCAACGTTGTACCTTTGCAGTATCTGGTTCTGAGCAATCTCCAGGTTCTTCATTTATTATTTCTAAGTATCTTATTTCAGTTCTTACTTTATTCTATTTACGGGATCTCCGCTCGTATTGAGTGGTCTAGTTTAAACATTGAATTAGAGTAGTAAGCGGTAGTGTAGACGTGGTGTTTAGACTAGAGTTTACCTGAGTTTGCGCCCAATCCTACGGATAGTTGTGGTAGCCTCAGGGGTGACAACTCTGTAAGGCCTTTGTAGTCCACCACGTTCGGGTTGGTGTTTTCGTAGAGCTTTTGGCAGCCTCCCCCCGACTACCTTTTTCCTAGTCTTTGTCGAGAGTCGGGAAGGTACTGTTGCTCCGAAGTAAGTAGAATATCGTGGACCTTTGATTAGATATCCCCCTTAGAAAACTCTAAAATCTCTCTACTCAGTTATCTTATTTACCTTTGGATGCTCTTAGTTCTTATCTAGTACACTTCACGTTCCCTGTGGAAATCGATACCCTTGGAATACTCACGGGTGAAAGCTACAGCGGTATCCGTGCGCTTGCGGGTTTATCTGTTTGCGTTAAGAAATACCAACAAGCTTTCTGGCGCCGTTGCCGGGGAACGGTAGCTGTGCTAGTTTCGAACCAAGTCATCCGTTTACCTTTTTCATTTTTTTCCTTTTTACCATCTTTCTCACCTTACCATTTTCCCCCGAGGGTAAATGTCGTTACGGATGACGTCTCCCTGGATCGGACGAGGCGGAGAGCCTTTTTGGGTTGGAGGGAGGATTATAGGGTGGTTTTGTTTTCGCGAAGCGCGGAGTTAGGGTACCTATTCTCAGGTATCCTACACCTGACATCTCTTCTGGAAAAGAAGAGAATTTATTGGAGACAAAGAAATACAATTAGATGGGTTAAATTTGGTGATGAGAATTCTAGTTTCTTCCAAGCTCTAGCTACTCAAAATCACAGGAAGAATTTCATTGTGTCCCTTTGCACACCAGATAACATTCTCATCTCTGACCATGAACAAAAGGTGGGTTTAATTTATGAAGCTTTCAGAAATAGGCTGGGTTGAGCGAATTCAGTGATATTGTTTTTGATATAGCCAATCTGTTGGAACAACAAAATTTGGAAAGTCAAGATGAAGAGTTCTCCTTAGAGGAGATTAATCATGTGATTAAATCCCTTCCCAATGATCATGCCCCTGGGCCTGATGAGTTTAATGATTTATTCATAAAGAAAAGTTGGGCCCTCATTAAGCAGGACTTTCTAAGACTGTTCTCTGATTTCAGTAATAGCAGTTTAGACATAAGCAGTATTAACAACTCCTACATCTCTCTTATTCCTAAGAAATATAATCCTGCCTTTATTTGATGACTACAGACCCATATCTCTACTTAATTATTCCCTCAAGAGCATCACCAAACTTCTTTCAATCAGGCTTCAGTCAGTTCTACCCTCCCTGATACATGACAATCAATATGGCTTCATCAGTGGTAGAACCATCCAAGACTGCCTCGCTTGGGCTTTTCAATTCCTCCACATTTGTCATCACTCTAAGAAAAAGATTGTGATCCTTAAACTTGACATTGAAAAAGCCTTCGACAAAATAGAGCACCCTTTCATTCTCGAGGTTTTGAAACATAAAGGCTTCTCGGTGAAATGGATTAATTTGGTAAAGGCCATTTTGGGCTCCGCTTCATCTGCTGTTTTGCTCAATGGAATTCCAGGGAGGACTTTTATTTGTAAAAGAGGTGTCAGACAAGGGGATCATTTTCCCCCTTACTTTTTGTCCTAGCTGGGGATTTTCTACAAACCATTGTTAATAGAGCTTGGCATTTAGGGGTGTTGAAACATCCACTGAGTGAGGATTTTGGAGGTGACTTTCTCATTGTTCAGTATGCTGATGACACCTTGCTGATTTTACTGGCTGAATTTTCAAAGGCCTTTTAAATTCCTTTTCAGACAATACTAGCCTCAAGGTGAATTTTCATAAGTCCTCTTTAATTCCAATTAACTTGAATGCAGAGGAAACACAACTTCTAGTAAACACCTTTGGCTGCAAGGTTGGGGCCATGCCTTTCACATATCTTGGGCTACCACTTGGTACTACTAGGCTAACTGTTCAATATTTTAGTCCTCTCATATGCAGAATAGAAAAGAGGCTCAATGAAATCATTAAAATGCTCTCATATCAAGGTAGGCTGATTTTGGTTAATTCTGTTTTTTTAGCACTACCAACTTTTTACATGTGCAGACTCCAAATTCCACCACCACTTATTGAACAAATTGACAAATATAGAAAACATTGTCTCTGGAGTGGGGGTGATATCAACAGGAAGGGCTCCTGTTTAGCAGCTTGGAGTTTAGCTTGCAAACCAAAAGAGAATGGTGGTTTAGGTATCATTAATCTCAGAGCTCAGAATTGTGCATTGCTTCTTAAATACTTGGACAAATTTTATAATCATGCCAATATCCCGTGGGTGAGACTCACTTGGAACTTTTTTTTTTTATAAAAGCAACTATATTCCCCCTCATTCTAAAAGCCCAATTGGATCCTTTTGGTGGAAAGATGTTCTTAAATTAGCAAATGAGTTCAGAAGCTTAACAAAATGTGTACCTTCCAAAGGAAATTCAGTTATGCTTTGGTAGGATTCTTGGTCAGATGGCCTACTGAAAGACAAATTCCCAGTACAGTTTCACAAGGAAGCCAAAGAGCTCTATCAGATTTTATCTAGAAAAAGCTACTGCTGTTGTTTTTTACCTTCATGTCTCACCTCAGGACTCGAATCAGTTAGACAGTTTACAACCTCTCTTCCAAAGTTTTAGTTGGGATCTAAACACAGAGGATCAGTGGACCTATATTTGGGGCTCTGCAACCTTCAGCTCTCGAAAGGCGTACAATCTTATTATTGGGCAGCAACAAACGTCTCCTCTCTTCAAGTGGATGTGGACCTCCGGTAATTTGGGGAATGGGGAAGCATAAATTTTTCTTTTGGCTTCTCCTAATGGATTGTCTCAACACCAGGAATTTATTGAGAAGAAAGAATAGACATTTAGATGACTACATCTGTGTGTAACACCAGCTCATAGGAAACATGTTTTCATCTTTTTTTCACCTGTCCTTTTAGTACTGCTTGCTGGAATTCAATCAACATATCATAGGATACCACTCTTGAATCCCTTGATATGGTCTGTCAAGCAAGAAACTCCTTTGGGAGTAATGTGTTCAGAGAACTTGTGATCACCGCTTGCTGGGTATTGTGGACTACAAGAAATGGAGCTATTTTTTATGCTAAAAGTAATGGTCTTAATCAATGGAAACATGCTTTCAAGGAGGAACTTGGTCTTGTTTGTATCAAGGCCAAGAAGAAAATTAGTGATGTGCTCATTAGGTGGTGTGAGAATTTCCCTTAAGTTTGTCTTCCTTTTTTCTTTTGGGCGTTGATTGCCTTGTAAAGTCTGTTTCATGTCCTGTTTTCATATATATAAAATGCCAAAAAAATAGGTAAAAAAACATGCAGCTCCTCTTTCACACGTTGTTAGATCTCATGTTCACTTGACAAAATTGCTCATTCAAATTAGGAAAATTCCAAACAATTTTGGGGGAACAAACCATGTAAAGTTAAAGTCTGCAAAATAGTTAATGAATACAAAATTAATTTTACGTTTATGTTTAGTGGTTTAGTTGAAATTTACCAAGATAATTAATATAATTAATGACTGTAAAATAGGAACCGTACCAAAAGAACCGCAACTGTCATCTTACAATTATTCACTGAGTAGGGAAATTGAAGCACAAAAGGTTTATGAGAGGAAAGGCGTACCTCATTAAGCTTTAGTTTCATGGGATCCTAAACCACACATGCGGTAGGAGAAATGCAGCGCCCAGGGCCTGTTTGCACTGGTCCGACTCCTGGTGTCCGGCGCTCGTAGTCGTTGACGGCGTCGTTTGGCCTCTATTCACACTCGTACGCCTCCTAGTGCCTGACGTGGAGGCGTCGTTCATCTGGTGGCGGCGGGTCATTGGCGTTGAGGCGTCTAGAGCATAGATGACCATCGTGCCGTGCCGTGCTGGCTCGTGTCGTGCCTAGTCGTGCTTCATGCCTGGCTGTGCTGTGTCTAGTTGTGCTTCGTGCCTGGCTGCCGGCTCATGGCCTGTTATGCGAGAAACACTTCAAAATTCTTACAAGTGTTCATCATTTTCAGCTTTTCACAAGTGTTTATCGCTTTAACATGTCACAACTCAATTATTCTTGTCACAAATCATTTTAACAAGTCATTTTTAACTAAATTAGCCGTTAAAATCACAATAACCAGGCCTGTCACAAGCCGCCTCTTAGATCGAGCCGTGCCCATGCCGTGGTGGTGACCCAGGCACGGCCCGTCCACCGGGCCATGCTGTGCTCGGGTCAGACCAAAACGTCGTGCCTTGGGCCGAGCCGTCGTACCTCGTGCCTTATGGCCAAGTATAGTCTAGAGCGGCGGCGTCCGTTCGGCTAGGGCGCGTCCACTGTCGTTGAGGCATCGAATGGCCTTTTTTATTTTCTGTTTGATGGAGCTAATAAAGCCAGCGACGGAAAGGCCGGATGAAGATCGATGGCGTTTCTTTTGTAATTTTGGTAACTTTTCTAATGGCCGTGATTTTTTCTTTCTCTTTTGTAATTTCCATAACTTTCCTAATTACCGTGATTTTCTCCGCGTGATTTTCTATCGGCCATTGCTTTTGACATGATTTTTTCTTTGCCGGAGAGGGGGTTGTAGCAATTTCCTTTTCTGCAGCCCTTGGATCGCAGGCGGCGGGTTGATCGCGGGAGTTTCACGATTGTTCCCTGGCCAAGCCTTGCCGTGTTGAGACCGTGCGATCGTGAGGAGAGTTGCTGCACGATTGGTCATTGCAAGCTCCGTGTTCTGACTGGATAGTAACTGTGTACATTACATGTAAAGTAACACTGAAGAATATATCAACTTTGAGGGAAGGTTTAGGTAGCTTCGCACATGTGCATCAATGTCCTTTTTGTCGGATACCTGAGAATAAGGTACCCTAAACACCGCACTCTCGCCCCGTCCGAGTGAGGGTGACATCACCCGTCCACAGGGGCTCTACGCCTCCGACCAACCAAGACAAGTATCGCTCCCTCGGAGGGTCTTCCGCCCCGCCCGAGCATGGGTGATGTCACCGAGACGTCATCCATCCTCGGGGGCTCTCCCGCCTCGTCCGAGTTAGGGTGATGTCAGCCGTGATGCCATCTACCTTCGGAGACACTTCCGCTTCGTCCGAGCTAGCAAGACGTCATCTGTGATGCTATCTACCCTCGGAGGGGTTGCCGCCACAACCGGTCTGTGGCGTCCCGGCCTATAGTCAAAGGTCCACAGTCCCTCTCGTCCTCAGGGATGGGGGCTCCAAGGCATGTTCCGCCATGCCTGCCCCTGTGCCCTCCCTGCGGTACAAGGTCCTGTGCGGCCTAACCGATGACTGACGTTCACCATCCCTGAGCCATACCTCCGACGGACACTTACACAGGGATTAGGGCACTCTCAACCCTGTACGACAGAACGCGGGGGTGCCTGGCCCTGTGCTGCCAACCCCCGCCCATACCCAAGTCGGGGAACAGCGGTGTCCCCGGCAAAGAGGCGCATGACTACAGCTCCATCAAGAACGAACAGGGCCCGGGCGGCGTGTCTACAAGCATAATCTTCCCCGACAAGGAAGGTGAACAAAAGCTAAAACACTCCCAAGTCGACAGCCTCGGCCGGGCCCACGTTTCGCTCTCCCTCTCTCTGCTGTAAACCTCCATCTCTCCCTACGTATAAAGGGGGAGAATGGAACTCTACTCTCTCGACATTCTCAGAATCCACTCGACTCATCCACACACACTTACGCTTGCATTCACGCGAGCTCTCACCAGAACCAAGAACCTATACGCACGAGACCTGGGAACCAGCTTCCCTCTCTCACCATAGCTTGTAGCTGCCCTCTACAAGCTCTCCACGCTCGGTAATACAACTCCGTAGAACACTGGACGTAGGGCGCTCGTGCCTGAACGAGTATAAACTGTGTGTTCTCCGAGCGTAACCATCCGATCTCCGACACGCTTAGAAATTTACTCGTTGGCTGTCTAGACCCCGCCATTTTAGACACTGACAGTTGGCGTGCCAGGTAGGGGGACTTTGCGTGTCACCCGCATTTTTGAGTATCGGATGGCATCTCGCTGCATCGATTTCGCTGCAGGCTCCATCGTTCGTTTTGGTAGCTTGGACTTCCAGTGCCACGGGCAGGGGGGCGACCTGGTCCTCCGTCGCCCCACGGCATCCTCTGAGATAGCCGTGGACGCCATCTCGGCATCCATGGCCCACCTTGGCTTGCCCCCTTCCGGGGGGCGAACCGCTCCAGGAACAGCCGTCTCACGAGCCGACTACCCCGAGTTCGAGCGCCAGCTCGACACCCTGATGGGTCCCCAACCGACCCAGGGGTCCCTGCACAACCTCTACTTCGCGTTTGCCAACGTGACGGCGCAGCTCGCAGGAGGACAACCTCTCTCCCCTAGGCTCATCAATGTGACCGTCGCAAGGGTGCTACTGCACGGCATGCGGAATGCCGCCGCGTCGTACTCAGAGGCGGTGGTTGTGGGTTTCCATGCCAACCCTGCGGAGGGGACATGCATCGGGCTTGCGTCACAAGTTCGGAGGCCACCACATGCGCCGGTTCCAGCCGCGACAGCGCCGACCACTGGGAGCCCCTGGACTTCGAAGGTCTGGGGGATAAGGAGGCCTTATATGGTTTCCTGCACGCCAACGACTACTTGCTCGACTCCGGCTCGAGCGACCACAGCACGGGTTGTGGCCGCGAGTGCTTCATGTGCGATCCACCGCCGCCCGGAGCCGCTGTCGACCCCACCCTCATTGAGGACGGGGACGACGACGGCGATGGCGTCCACACCCCCGTCACAGAGCAAGATCACCGGCACCCGCCCCGCCGGGCGATCCCCAATCCTCGGAGGCTCAACGGCGCTACCTGTAAGAACTCTGCGACATGGAGTGGAAGCTCGCGGAAGGGCAGCGACGAGTAACGTTCGAGCGCGAGCAGCTCGAGCGTGAAACTACCAGGGCCCCCGGAGAGCCCCGCGCTCGCAGAGGCCCGAGCTATGCACCAGCGCATCATCAACGACGAGCACGACTCGCCGCAGTTTGCGTGGGCAAGTCAGAACATCGTAGCAGCGGCGATGCTGGTCCACAACCTCCCGGTCCCAGACACTCCCGAAGGGAAGCTCGCTCACGAAGAGCTGAAGTCCCTCCTAGGGCGCGCCGTGGCTCAGCAGGCCGAGAGCTCCGCGTCGCGGATGCGCGGGCTCAACCCCAGCCATCAGGTTGACCCGGCGCCCAACGACCATGAGGGCTCCGTTCATCAGGACCTCGCGCCGGGCGAGCGTCGACGTTCGACGGTTCACGCCCGCGTAGGCGACAAACGCGACGTGCGTGACACGCTCGACGCGCGCAAGAACGCCAAGCAGGACGGCACGAGCAGGGGCTACCACGTTTGCCGTGGCGGTCGATATGACAGCGAGGAGGATCGGTCCCTCTCGCCAGAGCCACCGGTCCCACTGGACTATATTCGCTGCATCCGCCGTGCCCCGTTCCCGCAACGTTTCCGACAGCCGGCCAACATCGTCTGGTACTCCGGGGAGACGAACCCCAGACTCTGGCTCGACGACTATCGCCTTGCCTGCCAGGCCGGCGATGCGGACGACGACGAGTTCATCATCCGCAACTTGCCTCTCCACCTTTTAGACTCGACCCGCACATGGCTCGAGCACCTACCCCCCAACACCATCAATGGGTGGAGTTCCCTACGACACGCCTTCGTCGGGAATTTCCAAGGCACCTACACACGCCCTGGGAACCCCTGGGACCTCCGCAGCTGCAGGCATAAGACAGACGAGTCCCTCCAGGACTACATCCGTCGCTTCTCCCAGCAGTGCACAAAGCTCCCGACTGTGGCCGACGCGGACGTGGTTGGGGCGTTCCTTGCAGGCACCACCTGCAAGCAGCTGGTCCATGAGCTGGGCCGCAACAACCCCCGCACAACCGAGCGACTCCTCGACATCGCCATAAGCTACGCTTTGGGCGAAGAGGATGTCGGCGCAATCTTCCACCCCGACAAGGGGAAGGGCAAGGAATTGGGGGACGCCGGCGAAGGCGGCTCCAACCGCGCCCAGAATAGAAACAAGAAGAAGGGCAGGCCGCAGCGTGGTGGCGACGACAACGTGGTTGCGGCGGTGGATCGCAAGACTTCCCGTCCCCAGGGTGGAAAGAAGGGGGGCAAGTTCGACGACATTCTCACCAAGCCATGCCAGTACCACAACGGGCCGGTCAAACACACACTCCAGGAGTGTAAGATGATGGCCAGATACTTCAAGGCCATCCACAACAAAGACGACCAACCGAAGCAGCCGGATGGTCAGGACGGGGATGGGGGTCGCGAAGACTCCTACCCCCACATCAACAAATGCCTCATGATCTTCGGGGGCTCGGAGGCCTACGGTTGCAAGCGCCGGCAGAAGCAGGAGCGTCGCGAAGTCTTCGCGGCCGCCCCGACAACTCCGACCTTCCTCGACTGGTCGGAGTCCGACATCACGTTCGGGCGAGACGATCACCCGAGCCACATTCCCCACCCGGGTCGTTACCCATTTGTCGTGGACCCAATCATAGGGAACGTGCGCTTCACCAAGGTACTGATGGACGGGGGCAGCAGCCTCAACATCATGTACTACAACGCCTTCGAAGCCCTCGGCCTACGAAGGGAAAAGCTCTAGTCCTCGGGGGCTCCCTTTCAGGGAATCGTCCCTGGAAGACAAACGGTACCCCTAGGGTAGATTGACCTGCCTGTCACGTTCGGGGAACCAGACAACTTCTAGACCGAGTACCTCACCTTCGAGGTCGTGGCTTACCGCGGGACTTACCATGCGGTGCTGGGGAGGCCGTGCTACGCGAAGTTCATGGCTGTCCCCAACTACACTTATCTCAAGCTCAAGATGCCAGGGCCGTGCGGCATCATCACAGTCGCATCTGACCTCCAGGTGGCGTACCAGTGTGAGTTGGACTGTTGCGAGAACGCCATGGCCGAGGTGTGCAGCGAGGAGCTGGTGGCGGCGATCGAGGCCGCAGACAAGATGGACGTCGACCCCTAGAGCGTGAAAAACTCGGACGCTTAGAGCACCCATAGCTATGTCGTTTTTCTACTTTTTTCAGTGTACTTAGCATTGTACATACGCATGTAACCCTCATTAAGCACAAAGTTCGAGGAATAAAAATGCGGTAACCCTCAGACCAATCACTCAGCAAGGTGCACTCCTGGCGCGCGCCAGAGCACACCTCGCTCAGGGGCTGGAAAGGGGGAACCCCCTGTTTTTCTCTCCAAAAAGCCTTTTGCACAAAAATCCGCATTTTTTCCCGCTGAACGAAAACTTCGCTTTTCCCGGTCAAGATGGAAAATCTCATCGGGCCGTGGCAATGGGCCGCGAGGTACTCCGGCTCCCCGGAGCCAAGTACTTCCACCCGACTGCCCACCTGAGCAGACCAGACCTCTTACCAGGAAAAGTAGAGCAAGTAGATCAAAACGGAAAAACTGCAAAAACATAAAACGAGCTCACTAAGGAGCAATAAAACTTGTTCAAAGCCCTCCAGGACGCATCGTACCAAGAAACGGATTAAGTCTTTCTTACAAGGGCCCTTGGCCCTGGTCACTAACCACGCAGGGTCACTCTTCTGGCGGCGAGAAGATCTCATCATCAAGCTTGGCGGCCAGGATCGCCGCGCAGCTCCTCTGCGGCAGCTTCGATCTGGTCGAGCAGGTCCTTTGGGGCGTCCTGGGGGTAGCCGTCGCTGACAAGCGTAGGGGTCACCGCGTCGTAGAGGTAGGCGACGATGGTCATCGTGTGATGGATCCCGATACGCTGCGCCTCTCGGATCCGAGCTTGGCCCCGCTCCAGAGCAGGCCGACACGGTTCCGGGCCGACCCGAGTCCATCTCCTGTGACCGGCACGCCAAAGAGGTCGCACACCCCGTGTACCGCCTCGCGCAGCGCCTGTGACTCCTGCGCACCAACCTGCAGTTCTGAAGCAACAAGAAGGAGGGCCTCAGCCTCCGAACTCAAAAGCAAAAACACCAGAGCAAAAGGACAAGCAGAGGAAACGTACCTACGTTCTCCCTCGACAAGCCAACGGCTATCACGCGGAGCTGCGAGACGACCCCGGTCAATTCACCGACCTGGGTGGAGAATGCCAGGATCCTCTGATTAGCGTCGGGGCTGCGTTCGCGCGCACGAGCCGAAAGGTCCTCGAGGCGAGCCACGGCGTCGTCGCGCTCTCGGCGGTTGATGTCACGCTGGTGCCGCATGGTGTTGCGCTCCTCCTCCATGGAGTCCAGCGCCGAGATAGCCTGACGTCACGCCTCCGCCTCGGTGTTGCGCTCGGCCGTTAGGCGATTGGCTTCAGCCAGGCACGCTCATTCGCCAGCATCTTGCAGACGGCCTCGGCATCGGCACGAGCCTCGTCACGCTCTCGCCCGATCCGCTTGAGGTCAGCGGCGCCACGCTGCGCCAACGGCTGGGCATCTGCCGCCCTTGTTTCCGCGGCCATCAGCTGCCCCTCCAACTCCTCTGCGCGACGGCGGGTCGCCACGAGCTCTTCGACCACGTCAGTCTCCCCATGGGATGTCCACGACCCGGGATCCCACCGACCGAGCACGCGACGGAGGAACTCGGACTTCCCGGCGCTCGTCGCCATCAGGATCTACAGGAAGGGAGATGTCACGCAGTCAACGAGAAAGAAGAAGCAATAATCACGATTAAACTGCCTCTTACATTGTCGTGATGCGAGAGGTAATCACTGAGCGCCGCAACCGCTCTCTGGATCAGCTCCACCGCGTGCGCGATGAGATGACCGTGCTCCTGGCGCGAGGCAGCCACATGGTTCCAATGCCGGAGCTCGCGCTGGTCGTCTAGCATAAACACCGGTGCCCCCTGGTTCATCTGGTCGACCCAGGCAATCAGATCACCATCCCCGAAGGTACGACAGTCAGGGCCAAGTCCGCGCAGGGCCCCAGGGGCGACGTTCCCCCCAGCGCCCGCTACCTCGCCCGGCGAGGTCACGCTGGACTAGGAAGGCACAACCTTCAATGCACGAGCGGCCGCCACCTCCTCCTCGGTGAACGACCGGGGGGCCGCCGTGTCCCGGGCCAGCACGTTGGGGGAAAGAGGGCTTCCCAGGAGGCCCTCCTCACTCGCGCCGGTAGCCGCTGCCTTGGCCTCGGGTGTCACGGCTGCGACTCCCACGTTTTCGTCCGTGGCGCCAGGGGCGTCCTCGCCGGCACCACCCACCAACGTCACCGTCGCTGCGTCCTCTGGCGTCACGGCCGTCTGAACCTCCTCGGCGTCCACGGCCATGGGGCCACCCAGGTCGCCCTCCTCCCCGGAGTCGTCGACGACTACCACCTTCGGGGGGCAGGATGGCGCGACAGCCCCAAGGCCGGCGTCAACAGGGTTCTCCCAGTCCTCATCGAACTTGTGGGGGACTCCTCCTCCGGCTCCCCCACTTGGCACTGCCTGGCTTGCAACATCTCCAGTTGCGTGTGTCTCCAAGCCTTGTCGGCCTTCTTCCTCTTCCGTTCGGCGGCTTCCGCCTGTTGTTGCACGTTCCGCTCCCTGTTCGCCAGCCGCTGTGCCGGCGGAATAGGAAGGGGGGCGACCATGTGGGGAGCTATCAAATGGGGCCCCTACGAAGGAAGGGCAGAAGAAGCATGGGTTAGCACAACCAAGGGGAAACAACGCGGGGGAGAAACCGATACCATGGTATCTGGACTCACCAGCTCGACGAAGTTGAGGTCCGGGCGCATCGGCGGGTAGCGATAGGCGCCGTTCTCGTCCAGGGCATTCCCTAGCAGCCTCCGGGCGACGGTGATCGCGTCCTCGAGGCTCAGGTCCACCTCCGCTATGGCAGACTGCGCGCGCGAGGCCCCGAGCACCATCTGTTGACAGTCCTTAAGTACCAAAATTAACCGTCAACTAAACAAGGATAAGGATCTAAATGAAACCAACAACTAGAAATAAGGTTTAAACTAATAGAATTCCACGAGTTTTGGTGAATGTCTGTTTCTGCAGGGGGATATCAGGAAATATGGAGGAAAGGCCCACATGTCATGTTTACATAGAGATAATTATCATTCGAACGAAAAAGAATAA
Source organism: Microstegium vimineum (assembly GCA_022036555.1). Lineage (NCBI taxonomy): Eukaryota > Viridiplantae > Streptophyta > Magnoliopsida > Poales > Poaceae > Microstegium > Microstegium vimineum. The sequence continues at coordinate 40,917,748 of CM039119.1, forward strand.
TCTAGAAGGGTCAAGAAGGCGCGGGAAGAAGCGAGAGGCCGAGCGGGCCCAGGGGCAGGGCGCCGCCCTACCCCTTGGGGCGGCCACCCTAGGGTTGAGCCCAACAGGCTCTGCCCTTTGGGACCACCTCTCCACCGCCATTGAGGTTGCATGTAAGCCCTCCATCATGGTCGGTTTGATCCAACGGCCGACGTTCATTTGAGGAGGCTATATAAGGAAGGCCCCCTGACCCTGAGGAGGAGGGCCTCTTTGACCTAATTCATTATTCATCATCCATCTCAAGAGGAGAAGCCCCTGATCAAGCCCTAGAGCCACCACATCAACTAGATCTCTAGTTTAGCATAGCTATATAGGATTAGAACTTGAAGGAGTCAATCTTCGATTGGTTTCCGGATCTGTCAGGAGGATTATTGGTAATTCTCTATCTAGTTCTTCATTGTTCTTCATTTGTTCTTCAATATTATGAATATGACTTTGCTCTACTTCATTATATTGTCTATGACTTTACTCTATTCGTTTATGTTCTTAGTTATATTGTTCTTAGTTTATTATGATTATATACTTGGCATAGTTAGATCTGAATCATATGCATGTTTAGGATCGTATAGCGTTTATCCACTAGTACTATGGGTAAATGATAGATATTGTGTAGGCGTGGTGCCTAGACCGTATTTATCTGCGATTGTACCCTACATTCCGGATCATTAGGTAGTTCGCGGGAGTGACAGTCCTGTTGAGTCCTTTGTAGTCCTCCTCCCGTTTGTAGGGCAGGTAGAGCAGTTCTATTATGGGGAAATGATTGCTATGTTCTTCACTTCTTTAGTAATACTCACTATACATGAATATCTCTTTTCTCGCCATGATTGCCAAGTGTAATTGCACTAATCATAGTATACTAGATTGTATAGTTAAGAATGACTTAGGAAATATCTTTGTAGTTCATCCTAATTCCATACTAATGACTTGCTAGAATATCTGTTGAGGTGCTTATCATTATCTTATGTGGCTACATTTATGCTGATCACTATTTATCTTTTGTCAATATTCATTCATTATCTATATCTTATGTGACACTTATCTTGTACTGAGTGAGATAGATGAAAACTCTCCATTACATATGCAGTGATACTCATTGATCATTAATACTCATTCCTCATTTATTCCTTAGTATCCCTTCCCAGTGGTAAAAATATAAATAACGATACCTCGAATACTCCTGGTTAAAATGCTACTTCGGTATTATCTGTGCGCTTGCAGAAACACATTTCTATTCATATTCACTTAGAGCAATTGCATATTTCAATACTGCATCTCTCTGCCATGCTGCGGATGACAACTTGGCTTAAGTGGCATGAGAGGTGGTTAACCCTTTTTGGCACCGTTATCAGAAATAGAAATTATTCTACTTTTGGTAATGACGTTAAGAAGCATCAACAAACATTTTTGACGCCGTTGCCGAGGAAGGTTGATTAGCTATTAAAAGGAATAAATGAGTTATCACTTGCATCACTAATGGATCGAGAAAACATCAACTCTCTACTCGTACAGCCTTACCCTTGATCTTTGTCTATTTTTCCTATCCTCTTTATGCAGGGTAATGTATGAATAGGTTTGATCTTCCAGACAATTTTGTTGAAAATCCCGAAGCATTAATCAGAAGGACAAAAGCCAAGCTTAAGAAAGTAACAACATCATCATCAACAACATTTCAGCTTGAAGCTTTGTCCAACCGAGGAGATCACCAAAACATCGCTCGAGACTTGACACCAGAGTTCGAAGCCATGGCAAACAAGTCAATCCTTGAGTTCTCAGCCCCCACCACGGACAACATCCGCACTGGACCTGCTATGGACATTGATCGGTCATTTGAGCTCAAGCCTGCTCTCATCAACATGGTGCAAGCAAACCAGTTCTGTGGGAAGGCACACGAAGACGCTAGTGCTCATCTCCAACACCTCCTGGAGATTTGCAGCACATTCACCATCAAGGACATCCCCAGAGACGCCATACTACTTCGCCTTTTCCCATTCTCACTCTTGGGAAGAGCGAAGCAGTGGTTCTATGCAACCAAGGAGAAGAATACCACGTGGGCACTATGTTCCACCAACTTCCTAGCAAAGTTCTTTCCCATGGGGAAGACCAATGCTCTATGTGGGAAGATTTCAAGTTTTCAGCAACAACATGACGAGTCCGTTCCAGAAGCATGGGAGCGCTTCCAAGATTACATCCTAGAATGTCCCCATCATGGAATGGAGAATTGGTTACTTATGTAGACGTTCTATCATGGGCTCAGCAACAGCACACGTGAAACCATGGATGCTGCTGCCGGAGGAGCATTCCTTTCACTTACAATACCACAAGCCACAACTCTTGTGGAGAAGATGGCATCCAACCAAGGTTGGAGTGAGGAAAGAACTCAAACACGCAAGAAGAGTGGAGGTATGCACCAGCTCAAAGAGGTAGACATGCTGTCAGCAAAGCTAGACTTGCTCATGAAGAGGCTCGATGAGAGAGCTGGAGAAAAGAAAGAAGTCATGAACATCTACGGCTCTCACATGACCTGTGAGGAGTGTGGAGACACTGGACACTCAGGCAATCATTGTCCAGAATTGCAAGAGGATGTGAATTACATCAACAACAACAACTACAACCGTCCTCAGCAAAATCAAGGTTGGAACCAACAACCACAAAGGCCTAACTACTCAGGTAATTATCAAGGTAACAATTCTTATAATAATCCTAGTTTTCCATCTTTGATAGAGTTAGTAGCTAACCAAGGAAAATTAATGGATAACATGTCTAAGAAAATAGTATTAGAAAACATAAATAATAGAATGGATAATTTTTCTATTGCCATTAAGAATCAAATTAGCTTCAATAAAACGATTGAATCTCAGCTAACCCAGATAGCTGTTGCTGTTCCTACCACTAACCCCGTTATTCCATCACAACCAGAAGGACTAGAATCTGCAAACCTTGTAGACATATTTGATGCAGGTGTGTGGCGACTCTATGCTAACTAAGAAAGGAGATCCAGGACGACCAGTCATCCAATCTTCATTGGCGTCACAGAATTCCCTGAAGCACTTTGTGACTTCGGCGTAAGCGTCAATGTCATGCCCAGGGTAATCTATGAGAAGTTCTTCAATTATCCTTTATCAGATACAACCCTGTGTTTGCAGCTTGCAGATCGGACACTATGCTACCCGAGAGGAATATTAAAAGATCTCCGTGTCCAGATTGGTACCTCGTACGTCCCAGCAGACTTCATGGTAATAGAGACCGGTGTTGATGAGAAGTCACCCATCATCCTTGGGAGGCCACTCTTGAACACTGCCGGAGTTGTCATCTATGCTAGCACTGCCAAGATCAGTTTCTTCATCAAAGGTAAGAAGGAGACATTTACCTTCAAGAACAAAACCATACAAGCTCCCGAACAACCTCAAGATGAACCAATGAAGAGGACCAACAGAAGGAACAAGCAGAACAAGAACAAGAACAAGAACAAGAGGCAAGTACGGATAGAACCAACAAGGATGGTCACGGCACTCGACAATAATCAAGATCACCAAATCAGATCCCCTCATTTAATCAAGAAGGACGACCCAGGTGTCCCAACCATCGAATGTACAATCAACAGATGTTCCTTCTAGAAGGCAATCTGCGACACTGGATCGGGTGTCAACATTATGGCCAAGTTGACCTATGAGTTTTTGTATGGTACAATGCCTTTACACCCAACTCCAGATGGCAGATCAGACATGTCGCGTCGTCGAGGGCATAACCAAAGATGTCTCCATCCAGATTGATGACTACTTCATCCCTACTGACTTCCTAGTCATTGATATGGGAGAAGATGATTATGATCCACCTACCATCCTTGGAAGGCCATTCCTAAGCACCACTAAAGCTATCATCTACATAGGGACAGGAGAAGTGCATCTACACTTCCCCTCTAAAATGGTACGTCGTTACTTTAATGCTAACTACATTGTTGAAGAATCTAAGCAGAACAGAACGAGAAGAAGACGTCGCTACCGCAACCAGAAGAGGTAGAACACCAAGGACGGATGGGAAAGATATAAAGGAGACGTTTCAAGATATGAAAAAAGATACCCCGAAGAAGAAGAGTCAACATATGCAAACACACCACCAACTCCAAAGTTGGTAAATGAAAGATCATTCTATGACTACCCCAAGCACGAGAGCAGAGACTCTTGTGAAGGAGAGGTATGTCCTTTCAATTGTAATGAATATCCAAAAACAAGAGTTTGTCCTAGGAAGGCTACCACACCAATACGAGTGTGGAGAGAAAAAGAAATCATACCAGAAGAAGAAGCGCAGCCGGAGACGCCAGCTACGCCGTCCAATGAGCCCCAGGACAACTAAGGATGTATGGAGTCCTGTTCGGAGGACTTAAACCACCGAACACCGTGCCAAGAGGTCAAACTTGGTAGTTATCTTTTCCCTTAATTATTTACTTCTTCAATTTAGTTAATCGTGTTTATACCATCTTAGAAAGAAAATAAACATATTTTAAAACTATTAAGCCCCATGTGAATACACTCGTGGCATAAAACCCATGAGTATACTCGCTGTGGTGGCCTAAAAATAAATATGTTTTTGTTTTATAAAATATAAAATATAAAAATTGTAAGTTTATAATCCTGCTAAATAATAACATCCATTAGAGGAAGCTCAACATGATTCAGGCTAGAGATTTATGGCTAACACTTAATCAGTTCCACAAGCTTTGTTGTCTATTTGAGCTTTCACAGAATTCAAGGATCAAAGAAGAACAACAACCACAGAACATCCAAACACCTCTGCTACCTGTCAGCTACACCAGAAAAAATTATATCAAAATCAAGCTTGGGGGAGAGCACCCCCACGTACCAACTACATCAGAAGAAATTACGTCAAAATCCAACTTGGGGGAGAGCACCCCCGTACTCAGCTAAGTATTTCTACCTATCGGTCTTTATATTCTACTAAGAAAACAAAAAGATGCATAATCATAGAAAACTCAATAAATATTTTCCCGCTTATATATATATATATATATATGTCTTTGCTTAGTTTACAAGTTTGCTAATAAATAATAGGAGAGAATAAAATAAAATAGCTATGCTAAAATGAATCCCAATGATAAACTCTTAATATGGAGATGATGAATAGTTGCTCTGTCGTAATATCTTTCAAGTACCTAGTTTTCAAATTTGATCTCTCTCTAAAGTTTAGGCATAATTGTTATAGGTCGGCAGCGGCATCGTTCGTCGCAAACCCAGAAGCGACATTATCAGAAGCCCCGACCACTGAGGCCTCACCCTGAAGTCTCTCCGCAAACATTGACTCAGTACCAGGACCCTCCCGACGCCTTGAGGAGTCTGCTGGCACCTGAGTGCCATGCCCCATCAGACCAAACTCACCATGTGCATGACCAGCGGCATTCTCCATATTACCACAAGGGACAGTCGGATCCTCTGTATTCGGCGTCCTACCAAAAACAACACAATAAGCAATTAGACAAAACCGCGAAAGACTCAAGTGAAACAAGAACAAAATACTTACAAGTTTGACTTCCGGCGTACTGTCACAATTCTCCTGGCCATCGGCAAACACTCCGATGCCAGAGTAGCTTCTTTCCCCACGCCAGGCTCTCCGGCAACCACCGGTGCAGGCGATGGACCGGACGACGTCTTGGTCAGGGGCACTCTAGCGCTCGAACCAGAACCCCCCTCCCCATCCAGGTCTACCGTCGGCACATGATCCCCCCCATCTGACCACTCGTCGGTCCAGTCAGATAGCGAGGGCGGCGGCTGGGCAGCACCTTCATTTATACTGAATTTGCCACCAGTATTAACCGACGGCTTTGACTTCTTACACGCACCGTTGGCCGGACGCTTCCCCAGCAGGCCGTCGCGCGCCCGGCACCTTTCGGAAAAAGGATCGGGGCCCCTCCCACGACGAGAAGAATCACGATCATCATCATCCACGTCATTGAACACGGCTGTCCGCCTCGGCGTCCGGTCGACACCAGCGGGCCACTCCGCCGATGGGACCCGGGAGACGTAAACGGCACGATCTTGCAAGCAAAGCTAAAAACAGTCAATCACTCCAGCAATCGAACACCCTAGAGCAAGCAGCAACAAGAAGCATCAACACTCACCGGTGGTGTGGGCACGCCAACACGAAAAGGATCCCTCGGTCTCTTCATGTACGGGACGCTAAGGTCAAAAACCAAAGAAAGGCGGTCAAGCCCCTTCTCCGGCTCCATCACATCCGACATCTCCCGGGTAGGGTCGCCACCTGCCAGTGTAAAGGAAGGCAGGGTGAACCCTGTCCTTGCAAGGCTGACAACGCCTCATGATGAAGTTCCAACCCACCGAAACCACATTAAGCGATGACCGGTCCACTAACGCGAGTAGCTCTTTGACTTGCTCCATCGCCACCAACGAAGGAGTCGCCGACCAGCTAGGCTACGACACCGGAACCCCCGTCGGATTGCCGCACGCGTACGACTCCTCCTAAGGAACGTAGAACCAACGGTACTTGTATTCTACCACTTCGGACGGCAGAGGATGGCAAGATATACATCCGCCATGCCCTCCCGAAGCTAAAGATACACCGAGCCAACGACCCGGGACGCGGCGGTCCCATTGGGCTTGAGGCGGAAGAAGTAGCAAAACAACTCGAAATGGGGTTCAATCCCCAAATACGCTTCGTACAAATGTACGAAAACTGCAATATGCAGTACAGAATTGGGGTGGAGGTTGCACATCACAATCTTGTAAAACTCCAAGAGACTGCGCAGAAAGGGATGGACAAGAACCTGAAACCACACCAAAAGAAAGGTTCGAAGACGACGAGCTCACCGGTATTAGGAGATGGGAACTGCTCCCCGGCCGCCGGCCTCCAGTCGACAATGGCCCTATCCTGAAGGATGCCAGTGGTAACAAGGAGCTGGATGTCTTCCTCCTTCAGGGTACAATTGGCCCAGTCCTTGGTCTAGTCTGGAAGCACATCCTCCATCCTTCTTGAGGACTTGCTCGCCTTCTTCGCCGATGAGCGAGTGCTTGGTTTCCTCCTAGGGGCCATCAACAGATCGAGATGGGAAAAGACTAGGGTTCGCAGCGGCGCACGGGGCAAGAAGAAGGGAAGATGAAAGAGGATTGAAGAACACAGGGTGCTCCGACGCAAAACAAAGATGTGCAAATCGCCGCCGCCGCTAACTCCCCCCTTTATACCGAGCGGCGCATCGCCTCGCCTCCCAGGGTTTTTGGGAAACCGCAACGTGCAAATACAGAGTCGCCACGACGCCCACCTTCCGCTCCTCGACTTGGGCCGCTAACCGCGCGGCTAATTCGGCCCACTTACTTCCTTTCCCCCTCATTTCACATTTACTTCCAATTAATTTCCCAAATTTACGGTTAATGATTTCTGAAATACCACTAACACCATAGTTCCGGGGACTAGACGTGCAACTTCCTTATGATCTTTTTACTGCAGCTACAGTAACATGACTATAGTAATCTGGTTGGCAAGCCCGGCAAAAACTTACGGTACAGTGAGACTCGGGGACTTCGTCGACAACAATCACGACTCAGCTGCTTGGTTGCATACCCGACCAGGCTCGGGGACTTCGTCCAAATTACATCGAGCAAGGCTCGGGGACTGCGGCCATGGTGCAGAAGGGAGGCGTGAAGCAGCACAACACCTAGGGACTGAAACTCGGGGACTGCGAACAAAACAACATGAGCCCGATGCAAGAACCCCCTAGCTTCTTACATCAGGCTCAGGGACTATGGGTATTCGCAGTCGTTTCTAACTAAACTTATGTTTTAGTCTTTAATATATGATCCTGATACAAGAACCTCCTAGTTTCTTACATCAGGCTCGGGGACTGCGGGTATTCGCAGTCGTTTCTTACTAAACTTATGTTTCAGTCTTTAATATATGATCCTGATACAAGAACCTCCTTGTTTCTTACATCAGGCTCGGGGACTGCGGGTATTCACCGTTGTTTTGTACAAAACTTATGCTTGTCTTTAGTTACATACCTTATGTATCTTTTTATAAAGCTTGGCACCACGTGCATACTTCACCTTCTACCAAGCTCAGGGACTAAGTGGGTACACTTCACCTGGCGGTGAATATACTGGTTTTCTTCTCGACAAACGCTCTGCTGTTTTTGTTTATTCTTTGCAGAGCCTAAGTGGGTACACTTCACCTGGCGAAAAGGACCTTTTCAAAAGTTTTTCTTCTTCAGCACGTCACATCCTTCTGACAAGCACCTGCAGCATCCGACAAGGCGATGTTCTCGCGCGTCAAGCTACGACGTTCTCGACCAACCTGACCTGGTCGGGAGGCCTCTCCAAGCGACGTCTCGACCAGCCAACCTGGTCGGAACTCTGCAACGAAGACTTCGCATGATGGTGACTAGGTGAACACCTCCGAGGGTAACACTGCGGGCTCGCCAGAAAGAATATAACGTGCTTAGGGACTTGTTGAGGATATTACCTCAGCATATCCCCAGGGACCTTATGGGCCTGCCGACCAAAAGACGGCCCAGCTCGCGAGGCCCTGCGGCACACGACCAACCCATCGTGCTCGCTAGGGACTCCGAAGAAGTCTTGCTCGCCAAGAAAGATCCTAATAGATGGATTCGGATCCCTTGCCTTAAGGGATCAATCATAATCTGTTAGGATATGGAAACTGTAACCCTGCTCCCCGGCTATATAAGGCGAGCAGGGACCCCCTCGAAAACTCTCTCTCACAACCTCTTAGATCTCATCTACGCCTCGTGTAACCTAATACTCATATCAATCTAGCCACCAGAACATAGGACGTAGGGTATTACGGCGATTTGCTGGCCTGAACCTGTATAAATCGCCGTGTCTATGCTCTCTGTGTTACGCTTGATTGTCGTCGCCCACACCTCCGCCTACAATCTACTACTGTAGGGTACCCCCTAGGTAGACTGCGACACATATTTCATCGACAGTGTCATCTTGGGCAGGGCCATAAACATTAACCAAAGACCAATTTTTTCAGTCTTTTATCAAACACATTAGCAATTATCATAAAATCTCCAAAAGCAAAGCTCTCCACATCAAACCTATCTTTTCTTACCCCACTCAACAGCCCCCCTGATTTTCCATTAGAGGGCAACCAGGACCAGTAAAACTCCTTGTTAATGTCCAATTTCCTAAAAAAATTGTCAGAATAACTCTTTTTCATAGTCTCTTGAATGCCAATAAAGTCTGCTTTATGATCTCAGATTAACTCTTTGATGAAGGAGCTAAGACCTTTCTTAGCCACCCCTCTACAATTCCAAATGATACCTATCATTTGATAACCTTCTTAATGGTCTTTCTATCCCGGAGATTAAATCTAGGGCAAGCCATAAATCTAACTCCTTCAGAGGACAAAGATGTATCAATAGGACACTTCTTGTAAACTCTGGTTTTCTTTTTCCCTTTTTTGTTTGATCTATTTCTTTTGATATAGGAAATCTCAATAGGGCAGTCCTCTTCAGACTCCTCAGAGCCCCATTCTATACATATTTGATCCACTATTGTACTACTTTCTTCCTCCAGAATATTATCATCCACAGAATTTACTTTAGCATGATCATTTAAATTCATCCTGGCAATTTCAAGGTCTTTGATAACATCAATTTTATCAAAGGATAGAGAATCAGGTTGTAACCCCATTTTAGTAGCCAAATCAACAATATGAACATTAGAAAGAACTGCAAAGGAGTTCTGATTAGAATTTAGATTACCTTCATCTCCCACTGCCTGTTGTTTCTTGCAATTGGGTTGCTTCTCCACCTCCATCTGACTTGTGGCAGCTGCCCGAATCCTTTTGCTCTGCCTGACCTCTTGCCATTTAGGCCATCCATCCTTATCCTTTTCCTGTTCAGTAGATGCTTCACCTTTATCACCACTTGTCACCAGATTTCACATATCTCCTCAGATCCCACCTTGTCACCAGCTAAGCAGTCCACATTTCCTTGCTGCCTAGGATTCACATTTTTCCCAGGCATGTCATCATCAACACTCTTATCATCTTTCTTACTCTCTTCATCAGTCTTGGTAATAGAGTCTATAGTCTTCAAGGAATCATCAACCACCTTGTTATCTTCCACATGAAGGGCATCCCAATCAATCTCCTGAGATAGTTTCCCCTGTTTCTCTTCTTGACTAGATAGATCAATTTCTGGCCCCCCTTGACTGTCTTTGCATGGGCTCATGGAAGATGTTCTATCTTCAGATTCCTTCTCTTTTTCCTCCAGTATAGTGTACAGCCCACTACTACTATCTATTTTGTAGTCAAAATTGTACATTGCATGCTTCTTGCCGTCACAAATAGCATTCTTAGCTTCAATAGTGATCAAGGGATCTTGCTTGAACTTCCTGAAGTTAGTACCATATTCATTGATCACAACTTTTCCCAAATCCACAGTCTCGAATTTTCCAAACCTCATTTTGTCAGCTCCAGGGACAAATAAATCACCCATCCAGACACTTTCATCTTCACTATTTTAGAGGAACCTTGCTGCATGAACTCATCTTTCTCTTGCACCCCTTTGTTTTGCTTGCCACTAGCAGATTCCACTTGCTTACTGGGACCCCCTTCATCATTATGAACAGATTGTTTGTTTTGGGCCAACTTCTGTTTCTTTGGGGAGGGAGCATCATCCTTAGCTGGTTCTCTACCATTTCTTATCCACTTAGTTCTAGTGGGATCAGTAAACCTATCCCGAGGGACTTCACGCTGGAGGAGGGAACCTTGGTCACATCTCTATAGCCAATCTTTACTCTAACAAAGTCATTCTTGTTTAAGCTGTCTTTGTCCACTTCCAAAGGAAGACAAACCTTGGAAGCAATCATACAAACAATGGCATATGACCTTTTGTCAGGAGGAATGTTGAAAATTCTAAACCAAGCAACCTTAAGTGGGCCTTTAGATGCCACATGAGGGTTCCATTTTTCAATTTTGAAAGCAACTTCAGGAAGAGACCTCATTCTCATTTCATTGAAATATGCCAAGTATTCTATGGTTTGAGCATTAGAGAATATCATCTAATATCTACCCTCTCCCACTTTTTTAGCATACCATCTCCAAGTGGATTTAGGTCATGCTTTCAGCTTGTTGACACAAAAAGCGTCAGATTTGTGAACACCTCGGGCTATTACCCAAAGCTCGATGTCGAGGGCGTGCCAGTCGATTTGACCAATCAATCGACAAGGATGATAACTATGACAAACTGAACGAGACGACAGCGATGCGCCCGGACGTCAAGGCTCAGATTGATCACGGATAACTAGAGCAGAGCTAGACGAGGCAAACAGCGATGCGCCCGGATTGCCAAAGCCTAGAGGTACTCCCAAGCGGAACTAACAAGGATTTTGACGGAGATTAGGGTGATGCAGCCCGTCAAAAGCTTGAAGAACTCGTTAAAGCTATAACTAATGCATAATAAGGGTAAATTGCGATAAAAGGTAGAACAAGATAAAATTGGTTTGGTTTGAATTGGATTGTATTTTTTTATTCCATAGCCCTCGGGCTCATATTTATACTCCCGCATGGAGAGTTGTACAAAGACACGACACATATCTTTCCTAAAAACAAACTCCTACTTTAAAGGAAACTGACTCGCGCAGGAGCCGGATAACAATATTTATTCCCTAAACAAACACACCTATTTTAAAGGAAAATAAACGACTCATGTAAGAGTCAGACTCAAACTACTATAATAATACTGGTATAAAACACCAGTTTCCTTATGCCTTTCCTCGATGGAAGCCTTCCATCGGCAGATCCCTGCAACTTCCTTCTTTGGCCACCGGTAGTCTTCTGCTGCCACCAAGTGCTAAGTCACGCCTATAGGCATCGGTAATATTTTCCCGATCGGCAATCAGCAGCATCTTCCTCATCGGCAATCGGTAATGAACCCTTATCGGCAATCGGCAACCATCTTCCATCGGCAATCGGCAATCAGCAAGGCCCCTATATCGGCAATTGGTAATAGCAGCTCATCGGCAATCGGCAAGACCACCAATTAACCTTTGTCGGCAAAGATCACCCAGCCTCCATCGGCAACACACTTGGCCTTTTGCAGCATTCTTCCATCGGCAATATTGGCTCATACTTTACCGATGCCGATGGAGAAGGTCTTCGACCAGTCAAGCTTCAACCCATTTGACACGTGTCGAAAAACGATGTCAACACATGCCCCCCAGTTTCAGAGCGTATAACTTTACGTGCCGAAATTCTCTCCACTGTAGCCGTTGCTGTAGCCGTTACCCCCGAGATAGGCGTACGGTTTCCTCGATCCCCGCGTGTGGAACTGCAATTTAATAATAAAATCCCTCGATTGTAGCACAAACAGTTACAGACCACCTCGATCACCGCGCGTATCTACCGCGGGTTTCTCCACATTCCTGCGCAATAAGAAACAGAACCCCAAAATGCCCCCAAGCAGGCTTATAAAAGTTACCGGGGTCCACGCTACTTTTCACCCTGAGTCCACTTTCACTTTCACCTTTCCACCATCATCTTCAACCTCCAGCCGTTCCGAAGAACGCAAACTCGAGCAACGGTACTCTCCCACAATCCACGGACGAACTGCAAGCATCTCCTCGACTCCGATGGCAATCCAAGTCGACATCCCCAAGGTGAGACTTATTTCCTCCCCAATCCAACCTTCCGCTAGTATTTTTCTCACACAAACCTAGATTTATCCCCATTCCTTCTCTGATTTTTCCCTTTTCTTTCCTTCGAACTCTAGGAGCTGTACAACAAAGTAGTGATTCCACTTACTGGTTCCACTTTTAGCTGTTTAGGCCCCATGGGCAATCCAGATCCCAGTTACATAATCAACACAGAAACCAACCGAATCCCCTTCAGATCTGAATGTTTCGGTTTAGGACTGTGGAAGGATACTTTCCGATCATGGCCCAAGCCCACTAAGGGGTGGAAAAATTGGTATCTCAGGGTTGCTGGGTCGCAGCAAATCTACTGGCAAGAACGCAATCTGGACCAATGCATCCGGCTTTCCATTGCCGACATGGAAAAGAACGAGAACATGTTAATAGCCGCCTCCTACTTCTGGTCAGATACTTTGAACGCCTTCTTATTCCGACATGGACCAGCCACCCCCACTCTTGCCGATGTCCACATGCTGACCGGTCTAGACATCTCCTCTGCCGACACCTTCTCCTTGTTCAATAGGAAAGCTGAGCACAGAGTAAATACTCGGAACATCGGCGGTTGGACGGGTTACATTCAGGAATACCAGAAGACGGGATCGGTAAACCAGAGAGAGCACGCCACTTTCCTGAACATGTGGCTAGACAAATTCATTTTCTGCGGCAGGGCAGTCGGACCCACTACCATGTACCTCCCAGCAGCTGAGATGCTTGCCGATGGGACAGGGCTTCCCTTGGGTAGATATCTTCTAGGATCGGTATATCGTCTCCTCCATCAAGTATCCTAGAAGTTACTGCTAGGTGAGCACATCGGCAATCTTGGAGGCCCCTGGTGGTTCATCAACATGTGGCGGAACGCACATATGCAGAAAGTACTTCAACTTGACTTGTTCGCCCAACGTTTCCCGAGAGACATACCAGAAGAGCACTAGTGTGGGGAGGATGAATCGGCAACTCGCCCTCCACTCAACTTTGGAGAGGCCACTATTGTGCTGCCAGGGACCGATGCCGATGCGGAGCAATTCAGCCTCTTCTTTCAGAAGTTTTACAATGGAATTCCTGCCACAGAACGGCTCTGGTGGCCATATGCCGATGTAGATAACCAGTTCCCATTGTTATTTAATCTTACCGATGGGAATGTACCTGAAAACCAGATAATGATGAAGGCCAGCATCACTCCTCGGGCTATCCCAGTGAACATATTTGGATTAGGAAAGACACCCCTCCATCATTTGAGTTTTACTACCCATCGGTAGCGGCAAGACAACTGGCGTTCGGCCAACTGCCGATCAAGCTCTGTTACTCCAAGGTAGTGCAGCCCAGGCAGACATTCTCCAGCGCTCTGGACTAGAACAAGGTTGTCAACCTCCCCGCCGATGCCGATATATCAGATCTTGACCTGTCCTCCTGGTCACCAACCTCCTTTATCACAAATGAGTACAAGTCCTGGTGGCAAGAATGGAGGTGTCAACTGTTCGCCAAATCGTCGCACTACTATCGACACATGATCGATGCCGATCATATCATCCTCGACGACGCAGTAAGTCCTCATTCCAATGCATTCTTTACTTTTATTTTCGCCATCGTATTTTAACCTTCCTGTGTTTGACAGGTTGATGACCCGATTCCTCCGATGAGCAAGAGCGGCAAGCCCCTCAAACTTCGAATAATGAGTCCCGTATCACTCATCGGCCATAAGGCTCCTTCGTTAGCCGCCGTCATCCCACGACAGGTACCCACACCGACACCTGCAAAAGCCAAGGCTACATCGGCCGCTGCTGCTGCCCTGACGCGGGTGTTTGCAGTAAACTCATCTTCACTCATATCGATTGTATACTGTTTAATCGGCAACATTTACTTCGTATAATTTACATTAAATATCTTCAGGCTATGAGGTCATCGGCAACGGCCCCAAGCAAACAAGCACCTCCAAGTTTGGCTGCCGATGCCCCCCAGTCTTCGTCGAAACGGGCCGGATCCTCTTCCGCTGCCGCAACAAAGAAAAGGAGGCGTTTGAGGCTGGCTAGCTCATCTTCGCCATCGGCACAAGTCGCACCATCGACTGTCGGCACGTCATCGGCAGAGACTACAACAGCTCCTATCCCAGATCAGCCGATGGACGACGTCCTCGGTCAGGAGGCAGTTCTATCCACTGCGGAAGCGGAGGCGGTATCGGCATCGGCACCGTCGGCTGAAGCTCCTGATGAAGAAACACCCGCAACGGCAGTGGGAGTAGCATCGGCATCGGCACTATCAGCCAAAGTCCCCGATGAAGAAATACCCATCATGGCGGCGGAGGCGGCATCGGCATCGGCGACATCAGTCGATATTCCTGATAAGGCGACTGCAGCCACGGCAGTAACTGAAGCAACATCAGCATCGACGCAGTCAGTCGAAGTTGCTGATGGGGCAGCTCCACCCGTCGTAGCAGCGTCGGTATCGATACCATACGAAGATCCCGATGAAAGAGCGGCATCACCGCCACAACCAAGTATCACGCCAGAAGTAACGCTAGCAACAACACCACCATCACCAACAGCATCAATCGCTCCCCTAGCAGAAGCTCAGCCATCTAGAATGCCAAGTCCTGGGCAAGAAATCCACTTCAAGATGGTAAGTTAATCACTTGAAACTTCTAGTATAATTCTTCGATCGGCATATTATAACCCTTCTGTTTCCAGGCCCAAGATTCCCCAGATAGTCTTTTCTTTTTCAGCCTCAACCCGCAGGATGAAGACAGGCGCCAAGGCCCCCTCCAAGCAGACAGCCTGTTTTCCTTCTCGGTTGACATACCCGATGACGAGGATGAGGAGAGCTCTGTCCCAACCCTATCGGCAGAGATCAAGACCAAACTCGAGGCACTGCTCTCCTTGCTGCTACAAGACACATCCCAGCTCATTCAAGACTCATCGGCAGCAAGGATTGCTTTCAAAGATATCCAAAGTCACCTCCCCGCCGACGTAGCAGAAGTCCTTCTCCAGGCAGCCTCTATCGACATCAAACAAATCCAGTACCAGAGGCTTGCCCATCGTATCGCCGATAGAGCGGCCCAAGCCAAGAGCAAAGGAGAGAAACTCAAATTCAAACACCTTGCCGACGAGAAGCACAGAAGCATCGGTCAAGCAAAAGTTTCCATCGGCAACCTGGACCATGAAATCTCTCGACTCTCGGCAAGGAAGGGGGAGCTACTGGCAGAGCTACACAAGGTTGAGGGGGATCTGACTGCAGCCAACCAGCAGAAAACCCAACTGTCCGACTCCATCAAGGTTCTGCAGCAAGAAAGGGATCAGCATGCTCGGCAAGCCATCTTGTGGAAGAAGAAAATCAAGCCGGTTGAGGGCTTTGCCGATGCTGACGCCAAGGAGATGGACGAGATAGAACAGATTCGCCTACGTGCGATATCAGTTATCCATTCCTTGCTATAATATCTGTTGTATCGGCAAAAACTGTAACCTGATACTTGATTTTGACTTGTAATATAATGTCGGTTTGTTTTTTACCGATGTTTTATATTTCCTTTTCATCGGCATCCAAACGAGCACGCCATACATTGATTCCTTTGAGTTTCTGGAATGTATACTTTGTTCGGAGCAGATTGTCTCACATGATAGGAACTTGATTAAGAAACCATTCTAGGCCTAGAATTCAATCTTGATCGGTAAAATCAATCTTTGCGCCAGAGCACCATCGGCAAACTCGTTCACCCAGTCATCGGCAATCATCACCGATATCGTAACTCATCGAGTCGGCTAAAATCCTGAGTAACCCCAACTTATTAATAGACCCTGGTATTTAGCTCGATTGTAACAATAATCGGCAACGAGGCTTCACACTTCCATTGGATCAGAATTAGAACAATGCCGATAGACCCACCAAAGAGTATGAGTAACTTCCAGAACGCGTGCACCGCACATTCGGTTCCCAGCGCAGCAGAATCATTCTTACAACCATCTTCCGGCAGTTGATGAACCTATCGGCAGTACAGCATCCCATACACAAACCATCGGTAGATGCCCCCAAGTATAATAGTTAAAATCGCCAATTTGCCGATTGGAACCCCCAAGCCCGCATGTCCAAGATTCACTTCGATTAGACCATCGGCACAATATTGTTGTCTGCCGATGGACCCCCATCCTTGCGCTTCGGCCTCCACTGCTTCTCCCTTGAAGGTGCTGCATCATCGTACAGGTCCTTGCGGCGTCGGCGCTGAATTCTTTTCTTCTGGGCTTTGGTCAGACCCTTAGGGCACCACTGAGGGGGTCTGGTTTTCCGAACAGGCTGGTGCTGCCTTTCATTACTTACATCGGTATTTCTTCTGATGTTTGAGTCTCTGGAGAGCACTTCATCAGGCATTTTTACCTTGGTCTGCTCCTTGCTCTCCCCTTGATCAACCTGCCCGCCAAGCCTGCTATGGGCATTAAGCTTGCCCCCTAGTTGGTCGTGTACCGATCTCCTCTTTCTGAGCGGCTTGGCGCACTTAGATGCTCGATCGTCCAAACAAGGCTTACTTGACTGATCGACAGTTTGATACTTGTTGCATTCAGGACAGTCATCGGCGGTGGGTAGCTTAATGCCTTCTTCCCAACAGTAAATGAAGAAGGGACACCTCCAATGATTTTTTCGACGAAGCCACTCCCGATGTCCCTTTTCTTCCTGCCGATACCGTTCATCTCGTGATTGCCGATAGTTCCGCCTTGGTAGCTTGTGTGTGATTACTATGCCAGGAGCCCTGCTGACACGAGCACCTTTATCGGCAATTCTCTTGCCCTCCCTGTCATCGGCAAACTTTCCGATGTCACACTCGGCCACCTGATGATCAGGGTCCACCGATGCACTCTTTCTAGCAACGTCCGATGTCAGCACCTTAGTTTTTCCACCGGCTTCCACCATATTATTTGGAAACGGACGCTGATCAATTTCCATCGGTCCTTGGACTTTGGGATTTTCAAATTGGACCCATCGAGAGTTAATTTCTGACTGCAGCCGCTGCCTGAACACTTTGCAGTCGTCGGTACTGTGAGAAGTTGTATTGTGCCACTTGCAGTACCCGGTATCATTGAGTTCCTCGGCCGATGGAATTACCTGATTAGGGGCTAGCTTAATCCGCCCTTCCTGAAGCAATAAGTCAAATATCCCATCGGCCTTCGTGACATCGAAGGTGAATTTTCCAGCCCTGTTCTGGCTGAGCGCACGTGGCATCGGCTCCCCATCGTTTACCCATTCAACAGTACCGACGTCCATCTCATCAAATGGTTCAATATCTTGATCGGCGTTCGTGAGATCAAAAGTGAATGTCTCCAACTCAGCCATGTCGAGGCCTGGCTCTTCGTCCAGCTCTGAATGTTCTACCTTGGTCGAAAACACCTTTGTATCTTGCCGATGCGCAGATTCGTTCTCTAGTGGGACAGATGGGCGTGCTCCTTCGTGTTTCCGTGGTGAGCAAGTCGGAGCAATTGATACATCAGTAGCATCAAACATCGGCTGCCTAACCGATGAGCAATCCTGGACGCCTACTGTCTAAGTAGATTGGTGCACCTCTCCAGGTCTTTGCAATAAGCAGGCCGGAACGATCGGCTCATCAGCAGTACCAACCTGTTGAATACTGTGCATCGGTTGATTGACTGATGGGCCACTCTGGATGTCTACTAGTTGATGTACTTCATATCCCTGTGGCGAGCAAATTGGGGCAACCGATATATCGGTAACACCAATCTGCTGAGTGTTGTACATCGGCTGATTAACCGATGAGCAATTCTAGATGCCAGCCGGCTGAGTATGCTGAACTATCTCTTGAGATCCTGTCATCGAAGCACTTAGGATGATTGGCGCATGCGCAGCACTGGTCATAATAACACCGTGCATCGGTGGTGTTGCCGATGAGCAATTTTGCGCCATCGCTAGCTTGTGCTGTGGCATTAAATCTATTGCATTCAACGGTTGCTGTACCGATGTCCCATTGTATACTCTTCCCTGCGAGTATTGCGATGTAGTATTCATCGGCTGATATACCGATACTTCATTCTGAAGATTTGTCGGATGATACTGTAGAGTTCTTGCCACTTGGCGCCCAGGCTGTGCAACTTGTTGCTGGCTGATCAAACCGGCATGAGATGTCATCGGCATATGATTTCCCGATGGCTGACAACCATCTGACTCTTGCAACCCTTGTACCTTCGGATGATAGCGCTGGTCTGCAAGTACCATAGGGTGAGCAACTATTGCCGATGCAGGCTGACTGATATCCGACATGCTTTGCGTCGGCCAAGAATCCACCATTGGTTGGTCGCCAGCTGACATTTGCCGTCCCTGTACCCTCGAATGATCACCTTGACCTGCGGACACTACCACTCGAGCAGTTATCGCCGATGCAGATTGATTGGCAATCGGCACACCTGGTTGCATCGGCCAAGCAACCCCCGGTGACTGATATCCAGCTGAGGCTTGCGACTCTTGTATCCCAGGATGATAGTTTTGATCTGTAACCACCATGGGTTGAGCGACTACGGCTGATGCAGGCTGACTGACGCTTGACATAGTCTGTCGCATCGGCCAAGAATTTGCCAACACAGGCTGGTTGACTGTTGGCGCGCCTTGTTGCATCGGCCAAGCATTCACCAATAACTGATAATCGGTGGGTGCTTGTTCTTGTCGTACCTTTGGATGATTGCTTGGACTTACGTGTACTACAACTTGAGCGGTGGTTGCCGATACAGGTTGATTGACCATCGGCGTGCCTTGTTGCATCGGCCAGGAAGTCGCTGACAACTGATAACCAGCCGAAGCTTGTCCTTGTGGCGCCGGATAATTCATCGCCACCATGGGTTGCCTTGCAGCAACTGGGTTTTGTTGCGCCGGCAAGTGACTTACCGATGGCTGGGCGTACGGTACTCTGGGTATTGCCGTGTGTAGATTCCCTGTCGGCAACTGCACCGTTGGAGGAGACGTAGTATACTGCATCACTGGAACCATCGGCTGTACGGATATTGCCGATGCCATAGGAACCTCCCCTCCTGCATGGTTAACTCGGGCCAATCCGGAGTCAGCAGACAGACTTGGAGACATACCGTACCTCTAGCAGTTGGCGGAAGTTGGCTGACTCTGGATGACAGACCCGGGCATTGCTGAAGCCACCAGATTCGTATTCACCTGAGTAAAGCTTGCTGGGCTCAATCTTAGTGGTATGATCTCATCGGCGGATTGGTTCATAATCGGTGAAGACACCCTTGGAACCGCCGATGGAGTCGCAACAGATGCCGATCCGAGTTGACGATGCTCTGGACCAACATAACATAGTGCCTGCCCCTTGAAAGTCTGCTCTACAGCATTGCATATAGCGTCAGACAGCACATTGGATTGGCTAATGAATGCATTATTGAATGCAGAATTAACTATCTCTTGTATTGTACCAAGATCGGCGTTGAAAGTGGTCTACCGCGGTGATGGCGGATCTTGCTTCGGTATTGCTTCGCCGATCTCGTTCAGGCTGAAGGATCTAAGATACGAGCGCTTGTATTCCTCCATCACCTGCTCCAGAGCCTGTTTCTGATGACCTGTCAGATCTGCTGTAGAGACTTCAATGACACTCCTGGGATTAGTCATGATAAATATATTTATATAATCATGTCCCACCGGGTGTGCCAAAAGAGGTGTTGACACAAAAAGCGTCAGATTTGTGAACACCTCGGGCTATTACCCAATGCTCGATGTCGAGGGCGTGCCAGTCGATTTGACCAATCAATCGACAAGGATGATAACTATGACAAACTGAACGAGACGACAGCGATGCGCCCGGACGTCAAGGCTCAGATTGATCACGGATAACTAGAGCAGAGCTAGACAAGGCAAACAGCGATGCGCCCGGATTGCCAAAGCCTAGAGGTACTCCCAAGCGGAACTAACAAGGATTTTGACGGAGATCAGGGTGATGCAGCCCGTCGAAAGCTTGAAGAACTCGTTAAAGCTATAACTAATGCATAATAAGGGTAAATTGCGATAAAAGGTAGAATAAGATAAAATTGGTTTGGTTTGAATTGGATTGTATTTTTTATTCCATAGCCCTCGGGCTATATTTATACTCCCGCATGGAGAGTTGTACAAAGACACAACACATATCTTTCCTAAAAACAAACTCCTACTTTAAAGGAAACTGACTCGTGCAGGAGCCGGATAACAATACTTATTCCCTAAACAAACACACCTATTTTAAAGGAAAATAAACGACTCATGCAAGAGTCAGACTCAAACTACTATAATAATACTGGTATAAAACACTAGTTTCCTTGTACCTTTCCTCGATGGAAGCCTTCCATCGGTAGATCCCTGCAACTTCCTTCTTTGGCCACCGGTAGTCTTCTGCTGCCACCAAGTGCTAAGTCACGCCTATCGGCATCGGTAATATTTTCCTGATCGGCAATCGGCAGCATCTTCCTCATCGACAATCGGTAATGAACCCTTATCGGCAATTGGCAACCATCTTCCATCGGCAATCGGCAACGAGTCTTTATCGGCAATCAGCAAGGCCCCTTTATCGGCAATTGGTAATAGCAGCTCATCGGCAATCGGCAAGACCACCAATTAACCTTTGTCGGCAAAGATCACCCAGCCTCCATCGGCAACACACTTGGCCTTTTGCAGCATTCTTCCATCGGCAATATTGGCTCATACTTTACCGATGCCGATGGAGAAGGTCTTCGACTAGTCAAGCTTCAACCCATTTGACACGTGTCGAAAAACGATGTCAACACAGCTTGAACTCATTTTAATTCTGTCTAGCATTTGCCTGTCCAGCAGTGATAGTCACCACAACAGAATTAGGCATGTCTTTAATACCCTCATCAGATTTGGAACTTTCAATCACATGAAAGCCCTGCCCATAAGCAGAGAAGCCACAGAAAGGAGAGATAAACTCCCATGGCATTTTCATCAAACAGACTCTTGCCACATGGCCCTCTTTCTGGCATCTTGTGCAAACAATAGGATTGACACCGTCTCTATCCACATGCCCCACTCTGCCACACCTATTGCAGACAATAGGATTACCCTGCCTTTCTCTTGCCTCCCCCTGATCTCTGACCACCCCTCCCTGGTTGTTCTGAGGCACAATTTCCATATTTTGGGTGTTATTGTTCACAGAGTTCTCCATTTCATTAAGCTCAAGGCCCTGATTATTATTGGTGTCACCTCTCTGCTCTTGCTGAAACCCCTGGGTACCTTGATTAGCCTGGCTACTGTTTTCTCCTTCCTCATAACCATGCCCCCTCCTTGGAATCTACCACCTCCTCTGTTCCTACCATGCGGAGCCCAGCTCTCTTTTATACTGCCAATTGTTGTGGTTACCTCCCCCTCTATCCCCCTAAAACCCTTGATTGAAGCGATTGTTTGGGTAGTGACGGCGATCCATAGTAGTCACAGGCTGCGGAGGAGCCTGGATCACCTACGAGAAGGAACGGGTATCACCACCCAAAGTAGACCAAAGGTGAGATCTCGATTTGACTCCACCAAGGGGAGTAGGCAATTCAGATTGGATCCCAGAACCCGCCGAGTTTCTCACAAGAATCTCCCCGCAACACCCAACCTCAAAGCTCCTAGACCACAAATGGGAGAGGCGCGAACTCAAATCCACATCAGGATGGTCACTTACCTCATGAGGAAGACGACTCCCAACCTCCTTCCGCACTTCTGTCTCGATGCGATGTGAATCGCTAGGGGGACTTCTAACCCTAGCCATCACCTGAATGCGCCCAATAATGAGGCCAGAGGATGAAGAGGATGGCCACGCAGTGTTGATAGGAAACTGTATGGCCCTACCCTTACTCTGTCCCCACCATGGCCCAGAGGTCAGCGTCTGCGGAGGAGACGAGACATGGGACCCAAAGGCAAGGCGATGCCGTGAGCCCGACCCACTGTGCAAAACCGAACCACACCCTTGCGAAGAGGAATGTGTCGGCTCGGCCTTGCTGTCTCTCTCTTGTGCATCACACCTCCCGTTCGATTCGGGCGGAGGGCCCGTGTTGAGAGGAAGGAGACGAGACGGAGAGGACAACATCTTTCCATTGAAGAGCAAATTGAGATATTTTCTCAATGGTTAATAATTTGAAAAAACCTACTTCGTATGTTCATGTGCATCAGAAGATCATCATGCTTGAATTCCAATGCCATTACAAGGAAACAAGGAAAAACATTTATATGAAACCAATAACTAGAAATTGAGATATTTTCAAGTGTTGCAAATTGAGATATTTTCAAGTGTTGATAGTCCTTAAATACCAAATCCAACCATCAACTAAACAAGGAAAAACATTTATATGAATCCAATAACTAGAAATAGAGTTTATACTGATAGAATTCCATGAGTTTTGGTGAATGTCTGTTTCTGCAGGGGGATATCAGAAAATATGGAGGAAAGGCCCACATGTAAGGTTTACATAGAGATAATTAACATCCGCAGGAAAAAGAATAGTCTAGAAGGGTCAAGAAGGTGCTGGAAGAAACGAGAGGCCGAGCGGGCCCAGGGGCAGGGCACCCGTCCTACCCCCTGGGGCGGCCGCCCTAGGGCAAGGCCCAATCAGGGTCTGCCTTGTGGGACCTCCCTTCACCGCCTTTGAGGTTGCATCTAAGCCCTCCATTAAGGTCGGTTTGATCCCACGACTGACGTTCATTTGAGGAGGCTATATAAGGAAGGCCCCCTGACCCTGAGGAGAAGACCCCCTAGAAGACCTAATTTCATTATTCATTATTTATCTCAAGAGGAGAGGTCCCTGATCAAGCCCTAGAGCCACCACATCAACTAGATGTCTAGTTTAGCATAGCTACATAGGATTCGAACTAGAAGGAGTCAATCTTTGATTGGTTTCCAGATCTGTCAAGAGGATTATTGATAATTCTCTCTCTAGTTCTTCATTGCTCATCATTTGTTCTTTAGTATTATGAATATGACTTTGCTTTACTTCATTATATTGATCATGACTTTACTCTATTCGATTATGTTCTCAATTATATTGTTCTTAGTCTATTATGATTATATGCTTGGCTTAGTTAGATTTGAATCATATTCATGTTTAGGATCGTATAGCGTTTATCCATCAGTGGTTTATCAATCAGTACTATGGGTAAATGATAGATATTGTGTAGGCATGGTGCCTAGACTGTATTTATCTGCAATTGTACCCTGTATTCCGGATCGTGAGGTAGATCGCGGGAGTGACAGTCCTGTTGAGTCCTTTGTAGTCCTCCTCCCGTTTATAGGGTAGGTAGAGCGGAACTATTACGGGGAAATGATTGCTATGTTTCTCATCTTCCTTAGTAATACTCACTACACATGAATATCTCTTATCTCGCCATGATTTCCAAGTATAATTGCACTAATCATAATATACTAGACTGTATAGTTAAGAATTACATAGGAAATATTCTCATAGTTCGTCCTAATTCCATGCTAATGACTTGCTAGAGTATTTGTTGAGGTGCTTATCATTATATTATGTGGCTACATATTTACTGATTAGTATTTATCTTTTGCACTATTCATTCATTATCTATATCTTATGTGACATTTATTCTGTATTGAGAGAGATAGATGAAAACTCTCCATTACACATGCAGTGATACTCATTCCTGATTTATTCCTTAGTATCCCTTCCCAGTGTTAAAAATATAAATAACGATACCTGGAGTACTCCTGGTTAAAATGCTACATCGGTATAATCTGTGCGCTTGCAGATACACATAGATACTTATATCTATTAGAAGAGCAAATGCATATTTCAATACCGCATCTCTCTGCCATGCTGGGGATGACAACTTGGCTTAAGTGGCATGAGAGGTGGTTAACTATTTTTGGCGCCGTTATCAGGAATAGAAATTAATCTACTTTTGGTAACGACGTTAAGAAATGTCAACAACAAGCTGGTAAAGCCAGTTCAAAACGAAGAAGCAAACAGCAAACCAGAGTAAACCCAAGGGCTAGAAAGGCTAGTTCTTAAGAACCCGACGCTAACTGAACATCAAGAACAGCCTGACCCTACAGCACCACAATACCCGATGCTAACTAAACATCAAGAACAACCTGACCCTACAGCACCACAATGTCTCAAACAACACCCATCATATGCTCATTCTTGCCCATCCAATCATCCAAACACTAACCCATCGCCTTCATCCTGGCATTGTCGTCCTTCTTTTGTATTATACAACTTTCTTACTCAGGGGGGAGTTAAGGACACAATGAATGATATCCTTTGGAAGTGTAAGGTGCCCTTGAAAGTTAAAGTGTTCTTGTGGCAAGCTTGGCATTACCAATTGCAAACAGCGGGAGCTTTAGTGAAAAAAGGATGACATGTCATTGTTGTGTATGTAATCAAGTGGAAACTGTCAATCATATTTTGTTTGAATGTATTTTTGCACAAGGGATGCTTTTCACTTGCAAGGCTTTCTTGTATCTATACAGGAGTTGATTTCCCATTGGTTGCCAAGGATATTCAGCCCCCCATTGATATAGATGTTTAACCTTATGAATCCCTTTCCAGAAGTAATGAGATGCCTCCTGTAAGGTAGAGCAAGCAAAAACATTTCTCTTCATATATTTATTCTTGAGCAACCGGCCTGTACCATAATTCCTTGGCACCCTTATCAATCTTCCAAATCCATTTGACCATTAAGCATTGATTCATTAGATAAGTATTAAGAATCCCAAGTCCTCCATGGATCTTAGGTTAGCATACTGTTGGCATCAAGAATGATACACTTTTACATAACCAAAATGCTGCCAACAACGTTATGATCAAGGATAAAACAATCACATCATGAGCATACTTTATCAAACAACAAGTTCCACATGTCCATCAAGAATGTGAATGCAGAAATGAAGAAATGGAGCAAAGGAGAGCTAGTGGGGCCCACATAGGGGGTCGGCCGACCTCCCTATGGGCCCACCAGCTCTCACCCCTTGGCCATGATCCAGGAGAAGCACCTTAGAGTGAATTGCAACCCTTGGATCACTCTGTGCTGTCTCCCAACGGCTCACATGCAAAGCACATGGATCCATGGGCCCACACCAAGGAGATCAACGTGACAATTACCTCAGAACCAACAACCAACACCAATGACAAGTGGGACCAACACCTGGAAGGCAGAGGTGTGCCAGAGACCCCACGAGGGGGTCGGCCGACCCTCACACTGGGTCCACCAGGTTCCCACTTGGTCCCTGACCAGTGGGGCTACTTCTAGAAGGTGGAGGATGGCCCACAGGCCATAGGGGGGTCGGCCGACCTCCCCCTAGGTCGGTTCAGACCCCAGCAACTGCCATACCTGTTTAACACATGCTGAAGATCACAACCATCCATTCCAAGTCGGTTTAGAGGCGGTTGGATCCAAGGGTGGAGATTTGAAGCCTCCTGGATCGATGACGTGGCGATGGAGTAGCCCCTACTCCACCTCCCACTATAAATAGAGGCTCATACCCCCCCCTCTCTACACATGGTGAAGAAGCCTACAAGCTCTATTCCTTAGATTGTTCTAGTAGTTAGTCTAGAGTGGGAGTTAGAGTTGAGTTGAGCTACGCTCAGGATTTACGGAGTCGTCTTCTGGAAAGTCTGGTATAGCTCTTGTATCTTTCCTTCTTTGTAAGACTTTATCTTATTCAATATATTACTTTTCCTCTACTTTACTTAGTATTTACTTTGAGCATTACTCTAGTATTGTTATATGCTTTTGCTTATTAGTAGCCTTTACATCAATAGTTTGTGATCCTTGTGGCCTTTCCTGTATGCGATCATTGCCTGTCATATGGTGCTTTGATTATAGGTAGTCAAAGTAATATGTTGTGTGTGAGCGTGGTGCTTATACATCATCTTATCCTTGGTTACCGCTTGTTGCACGGATTGTTTGTGGTAGCTAGCAAGAGAGTGACAACCTTGTTTAGTCTTTGTATTCCACCACGTGTTTTTAGGAAAGTTCTTAAAAGGTAAGGCCCCCGTAAGAAGAGGGCACAGTCTGGTAGGAATTTTGTCCTCCTACTGATCTATCCCCTCGCCAAGCATACTTGCATTGAGGAGACAAATTGTAGTGTTTAGACTAATTAATTTGCTAAGTATATTGAAGTAGAGTGAATTACACAGGAGTCCCTTTACTCTCTCATCGTCCTCCCACCTAGCTATACTATCTAGTCCGTTCTAAGTATCATTTACCTTGGCTTATTCATTCATCAACCCCTTCCTATCACATATATTGTTTACCCCCTATACTAGTTGGTACTAAGTTGAGGTGCTCTCTAGGATTTCTCTCTAATTATCATTTCTAGCCCAGCTTTCCCTTGGGAAAATATAAATTACGATACCTTGGAATACTCCTAAGTGAAGTGCTACAACGATATAATCTGTGCGCTTGTGGATTTATCCAATAGTCATAAGAAATACCAACAAGCATTTCTGGTGTCGTTGCCTGGGAAAGTTTAGCCTAGAAATTTTAATTAGATTGAATCCAGAGATTCTCATTAACTTAGTTATCAATTAGTCTTAGGGGCTTACCCCTGTCTATGTCTTCTTTTCTTGTGAAGCCAGAC
This sequence comes from Microstegium vimineum, assembly GCA_022036555.1. Classification (NCBI taxonomy): domain Eukaryota; kingdom Viridiplantae; phylum Streptophyta; class Magnoliopsida; order Poales; family Poaceae; genus Microstegium; species Microstegium vimineum. The sequence continues at coordinate 40,945,024 of CM039119.1, forward strand.
AGTGTATGAGCGGTTTCCAACTGCTAGGAAACTATCTAGAAGATCCCGAGCAGCTATTGAGGAGAACTAGACGTCGTCAAGTTCCACCTTAGTGGTTCATCTCGACCCTGAATCCGTTCAAGGAAGGAGGTTCTACAGCACCACTCCAGGAAGCTATGGCCCAGAAGGCGATCTCTGACTTCTCAGCCCCGTCCGCTACCCACGTAGCTCAGGGCCCTGAAGTCAACTTCAGGGATGCCACCTTCGAGCTGAAGCCTACCTTGATCCACATGGTGCAGGCCAATCCATTTTGTGGGAAGCCCCCATGAGGATGCCAATGCTCGTCTCCAGCACTTCATGGAGTTGTGTGGCACCTTTACTATCAAGGGAGTGGCATCTGACGCCATTTGCCTTCGCCTATTCCCATTCTCGTTATTGGGAAAGGCGAAGCAATGGTTCTACACCTACAAGGAAGAGGCCACTACATGGGAGAGGTGTGCCAATGCATTCCTCAAGAAGTTCTTCCCGACGGGAAAAACCAATGCTCTTCGTGGAAAGATCTCAAGCTTCCAACAACAGTCTGATGAGACGATTCCCGAAGCATGGGAGCATCTCCGAGAGTACATTCGTGTCTGTCCTCATCAAGGGATAGATGAATGGATCTTGATTCAAGGATTCTACCATGGGTTGTCTAGCATGGCCCGTAGTCACCTTGATGCTGCCGCTGGAGGGGCATTCCTCCAACACACAGTGAGGAATGCCAAGGACCTCATTGAGAAAATGGTGATCAACCAAGGATGGGGTGAGGAACGTCTCTAGCCGAAGAGGAGAGGTATGCACACCATCAATGAGGTGGACATGCTCTCTGCCAAGATGGACTTCCTGATGAAGAAGATAGAAGAAAGTTCCAATAAGGAATGAGAGGCCATCTACCCCATCGCCGCCGCACAAGCTATTGAAGTTGATCCATGGTGCGAGGTGTGCGGAGGAAATGATCACTCGGGCAACAATTGCCCCGAGACATCAAAGGAGGACGTGAGCTTCATCATCATCATCATCAACAACAACAACAACAGCGGGTATCGACCCCAACAACAAGGAGGATGGAATTCGCGCCCCTTCTACCAAGGTAATGGAGGTAATAGCAATTACAATAATTACAATTCTTACAATAATCAACCTTCATTGAAAGATCTTGTTCTTGGTCAATCTAAGATTAATGATGGTATAAATAAAAAGATGATTGCCACTGATAAAGTTCTTGAAACTCTTGGTGAGAAAATGGATAGCTTTGCAACTGCTATGAAAAATCAATTGAGTTTTAACAAAATGCTAGAAACACAATTAGCTCAATTAGCAGTAGTTATGCCATCTATAGAACAGGGTAAGATTCCTGGGAAACCAGAGGATTCAATTGAGCATGTTAATATGGTCACAACGAGGTTCGGTAAGCCTCCACTTCGTTCCTATTGGGGCTATCTTATATGAAGAAAGAAGATTCAGGCCACCCGACGATCAAATGCTCGATCGGACAACAAACCTTCCACAACGCCTTCTGTGACCTTGGATCGGGTGTCAACATCATGTCCAAGGTAACTTATGATAATCTATTAGGGGGACCCTTGCTCCCTATATGTGTTTGTTTGCAGATGGTGGATCAAACATTGAGGTTTCCCGAGGGACTCGCAACGGATATCTTGGTGAACATCCAAGATGAGTACATCCCCACCGATTTCATCATCCTGGACATGGGAGCCAATGTGGACGTCCCCGTCATCTTGGGAAGGCCCTTCATCAACACCACCAAAGCAGTCATCTACATGGGATCGGGCCACACCCACTTCCAGTTCCCGAGTCACAAGGTAAAGTGTGCTTTCAATGGTTATAAACTCAACAAACAGGTTAAGGCACATCCATCAAGAAGAAGAGTTCGTGCTCCACGCCAAAAGAAGCAACACCCGGAGGCCAAGATCAAAGAAGTCAAGGAGGACGATCCCGCCAATCCAAGGATGGTTTGGAAAGTGAAGGAGGTGCAGACACCACGATCTCCATCTCTGGAGCCATCAAGTGCACTCGAGGAATGAACCAGAAGAAGAGTCCTACTCCGAGGACTTAAAATCACGGAGCCTTCGCCGAAAGGTAAGTCGGTAGTTATCTTTTATTTCCTTATTTCCCTTCTTGAATTTAGTTAAATTCTTTAATTTCTATCATGCTTAAAATTCAGAAGAAAAATAATAAAGTTCAGATTAAATAAAACTTGAGATTAGTATAGCTTTAAAATTTGACAAAAGGTAGGACCATAGGGTGGTCAGCCGACCACCCCTATGTACCCTACCTTGGCTTATTTAAAAAAAGAGTACAATGTGACCTTGTAAAACAAAAAGAAAAAAATGGAGGCCTAGGGGGGTCGGCCGACCACCCTAGGTGCCCCTTGGTCATCTCTTTTTCCCCATCTTCCTTTGTACAAGCATCTCATGATTTGAGTAGTGAGAAATTCAAAATTCAGATTTAGTTTAGGAGACATCTCTGTTGCCTTGTCATCCTTTAAAGTACATCAATCACTTTTGGTTAAAGCATGACACACTCTTGTCTCACACTACTCCTTGTTCAGAGTGGGGAATCATGACATCTTTCACTTTCACTTTGTCATGCTTTGAAAAAGAAAGTACATCAATCACCTTTGATCAAATCATGACATACCTTTGTCCCCCACTACTCTTTGTTTAAAGAGAAGAATCTTGAGCACTTTAGCTCAGCTTTTGATCACATCGCATAGCATGTCTTACCTTTCACCAAGCACTAGAAAAAGAGTGAGTGGAATCCCCACGTTAGGGGGTCGGCCGACCACATGGTGCCCCCTCTTTCTTTCTCTTTTGCTTTGTCTAAGGCATCTCCTAAAGCTAGTGCTCATGGCACCCAAGGGCATGCCCAAGGGGGGTCGGCCGACCACCCCTTGGTGCCCCCTTGGTGCCATCTCCTTCCCCTATAAAAAACCCATGCAAGGAGGGCTCAATTCCTTACACCTCAACCAGAATCCAGTTCGAGCTCAAACCACTCCTTGCCTTGCTCTCTTCTCTCTACTCTCTAGTGAAGTTCTTAGCTCCCAAGAGAAGTAGTCCATAAGAAGATATCTTGTCTTCATCAAAGCTCCCTTAGCTCAAAACTATCCCCGCAAGGCAAACTAGGAAACTCTCTCTACATAAAACCTTGTCCTAGTCTTGCCCTTGTGCCTCTATTCCTCTCTAGAAGATGAAGAACCCTCTGAGAACCGCGTTCAAGAAAGCAAAGAAAATCCTGAGTGGGAGCTCATCTCGATGCTCCCGCTAATCCGAGGATACTTCCCAAGGAAGAAGAAGGGGAGGTTCTGCATGATATACTTGGGAGAACGTCCAAACCGGACAACCTCAGGAGGAGGAAGAATCACCGATGGAGGTACCTCACATCGGGGCATTCATGGCACCCCCGATGAGGACCTATGATCAACAAAGTGGACTCTGGTTCGATCAACTAGAGTACCAAAGATATCTCTCTCTTCGGGATCGATCTTTCGAGCATACAAGGATATTGAATCCAATTCTTCTCTCCAACGCAGGTATGACCACTGAATTCAACACTATCTTTTCTACCATTGGTTGGTCTAGCTTTTGGCAAGTAGATGAACTTGGAATTGAGTTTCTCACCATAGAGTTGTTGTGTTCTCTACAAGTCTCTAATGATGGAATATCTTTTCACATGTTTAATCAAAGCTTTAGTCGAACTTGGAGTCATATAAATGTTGCTCTTGGCTTTGATGATTCATGTTTGCTTGATTTAGATCTTGCCATGCATAGATTTAACAAAAGAAAATTTTGGTTGTCTATCTCTGCCTTGAATGATTGCTCAAATCCCAAACCTGAGGAAATTCATAATCCAACCCTTCATTTCATGCATCTTTGGATGAATATGACTCTGTTTCCTGGAAGTAATGCTAGCATGTTATGTACCACAGAATTAAAGTTGCTTTATTCCATGGTAAATAAAATTCAAATCTCTCCTGTGAAATGCTTAGTGTAATTTTGGCAAAGTTCAATTGAGAGTAATGAACCTATTCAATTTACATCTTTAATTACTCGTCTTGCCGAATCCATGAACTTGCTAGATGGAACATATGCTTTTGAATATCTCTCTTCTCCTAGAGCAGTAATTTTGGAAGAATATCTTACAACTGTTCAAATGTTAAAAAGAGATCTCAAAGGTGAACTTAAAATGATCTATAGTGGCCATACAACTGAGGTGCCTCTTCCAAATAGGCAACGTCAGTTGGATAGGACCCATAAGCTAACCCTTGATTTAGATCAAGGAATTGGGCAAAGAGGTTTTGCAGGATCAAATAGGAGAGCTCAGGAGGGGCTATACTTTGTTCATCTTGAGCAAGGTGGTCCTTCCCGAGGAGCTGTTAGCGAGGAGGAAGACGATTCATCTTCCGATCCCATGCACACTTCTAGTGGCATGCCTCCTCGACCACCACGTCCGCATGGACCACGAGCATCCTTCTTGTCCACATGAGATAGGGAACATCGTAAACAACGGCAACAAATGGATCACCTCACCAATGCTTTTGGCGAGCTGCGTGTTGAGCATGGTGAGACAACACGCATTGTCCAGCAAACTGCCGAACAAATCCAAGCATTGCAAGAAGAACAAGATCAGCAGTGGACTTCGTGGTGGCAACTACATCCATATCCGCCACCACCATATTAAGCAAAGGATAGGCTTGCGGGAGGTTCCCTCCCCCACTAAGGTAAGTTTTTAATTTCAGTATTTATCTTCATACATTCTCCTGCTTATCTTTTGTTTTTGCATCAAAAAAAATCCGAATATGATAAAAAGAATAAAAAGACTTTTCTCTACTCTCACATGTTCCTTGAATAATAATATCTCCTATGGAAATGATGAATAGTTGCTCTGCTAAATATTTCTCTATCACTTAGTTTACAACTTGATATTTCTCTAAGTATGGATTACTTGGCTTAAAAGAAACCATCATGAACCTCAAACTTTTGTGGGTTTCAAATGCTGTAACTAAGTCTAAGTTGTTGTGAGATATGATATGACAAGATAAGAGCTGCTATAATATTGTTCTAAACAAGAATGACTATCGGAGTTTTATTTATTAAAATAATAAAAACACCTTTTGTTCCTCAATGGTGAAAATTCCTACCAAAGCCATATATGCTCTTTCATGATATAAGCTTCCTACATAAGCTGCTTGCTTTGTGTTGAGTTTGGTCAAGTTTTGTGACCGTTGTTGAGAGATTTATCATGCTCCCAAGATCAAGATCACGTACACGCCACATATACATGCTGCTTCTACACTGGAAGTACGCAGAAACATACCTTACATTTTCCACATAGTTAATGCTCCATGTTTTAATAGAAAATTCTCTCTCTAGTATATTGTTAGTAAATGAGACATAGACTATGCAAAATTATGAAAAAAATACAGGGGTACATCAAAGTCCCAAGTTTTAGAAAAATGATGAGCACATCAAAGCTCATGAAAATAAAGATAGCTATGTCTCAAATTTATAAGTTAGGAAAGAGAGATCAAATAGAGGAGTATTGACCATTTGCCATGTTTTCCACACACTTGCACATCTTGATCTAAGAGTATGACATTTCTCTCCTTGGATCCGGAATTTGACTTACAATATATGCAAGGTAAGTTTGCTACATCTTTGATCCCTACCTATAGCTCCATGTAAGCCTTTAAAGTAGGATGAAAAAGAAGGCAAACTTTGATATGTGGCTTGGTGAGGAATCAAACACCTTATGAGCCACTCGAGAGTACCATTTGAGGAACACTAAGTTTTTCTTTTATAAAACTTTACAAAACCTCCGATATGAAACTTGTGAAAGAATGAGAAAACTAGTGCTCAAGTCAAGTTGTTCTATCTCTCAACTTCCCAAGATAAAGGATAAAGCTATAAGCCCCATGAAGGACTAAGGTAATATGGGTGAGTCTTTATTGCTAATTTTTCCATTCAAAAATAAGTATGATTGTTGTAGATTTAGTACTCTTGAAATATGAAGCATAGTAGCAACTCCTGATCCATCGAGCTAAGTTTGATTGTTTGCTCGGGACGAGCAAAGGTTAAGCTTGGGGGATCTTGTTGGCATCAAGAATGATACACTTTTACATAACCAAAATGCTGCCAACAACCTCAGGATCAAGGATAAAACAATCACATCATGAGCATACTTTATCAAATAACAAGTTCCACATGTCCATGAAGTATGTGAATGCAGGAATGAAGAAATGGAGCAAAGGAGAGCTAGTGGGGCCCACATAGTGGGTCGTCCGACCTCCCTATGGGCCCACCAGCTCTCCCCCCTTGGCCATGATCCAGGAGAAGCACCTTAAAGTGAATTCTAACCCTTGGATCACTCTATGCTTTCTCCCAATGGCTCATATGCAAAGCACATGGATCCATGGGCCCACACCAAGGAGATCAACGTGACAATTACCTCAGAACCAACAACCAACACCAATGACAAGTGGGACCAGCACCTGGAAGGCAGAGGTGGGCTAGAGACCCCACAAGGGGGTCGGCCGACCCTCACACTAGGTCCACCAGGTTCCCACTTGGTCCCTGACCAGTGGGGCTACATCTAGAAGGTGGAGGATGGCCCACAGGCCATAGGGGGGGTCGGCCGACCTCCCCCTAGGTCGGTTCAGACCCCAGCAACCGCCATACCTGTTTAACACATGCTGAAGATCACAACCATCCATTCCAAGTCGGTTTAGAGGCGGTTGGATCCAAGGGTGGAGATTTGAAGCCTCTTGGATCGATGACGTGGCGATGGAGTAGCCCCTACTCCACCTCCCACTATAAATAGAGGCTCATACCCCCCCTCTCTACACATGGTGAAGAAGCCTACAAGCTCTATTCCTTAGATTGTTCTAGTAGTTAGTCTAGAGTGGGAGTTAGAGTTGAGTTGAGCTGCGCTCGGGATTTACGGAGTCGTCTTCTGGAAAGTCTGGTATAGCTCTTGTATCTTTCCTTCTTTGTAAGACTTTATCTTATTCAATATATTACTTTTCCTCTACTTTACTTAGTATTTACTTTGAGCATTACTCTAGTATTGTTATATGATTTTGCTTATTACTAGCCTTTACATCAATAGTCTGTGATCCTTGTGGCCTTTCCCGTATGCGATCATTGCCTGTCATAGGGTGCTTTGATTATAGATCGTAGCCAAAGTAATAAGTTGTGTGTGAGCGTGGTGCTTATACATCATCTTATCCTTGGTTGCCGCTTGTTGCATGGGTTGTTTGTGGTAGCTAGCAAGAGAGTGACAGTCTTGTCTAGTCTTTGTATTCCACCACGTGTTTTTAGGCAAGTTCTTAAAAGGTAAGGCCCCCGTAAGAAGAGGGCGCGGTCCGGTAGGAGTTTTGTCCTCCTACTGATCTATCCCCTTGCCTAGCATACCTGTATTGAGGAGACAAACTATAGTGTTTAGACTAATTAATTTGCTAAGTATATTGAAGTAGAGTGAATTACACAGGAGCCCCTTTACTCTCTCGTTGTCCTCCCACCTAGCTATACTATCTAGTCCGTTCTAAGTATCATTTACCTTGGCCTATTAATTCATCAACCCCTTCCTATCACATATATCGTTTACCCCCCTATACTAGTTGGTACTAAGTTGAGGTGCTCTCTAGGATCTCTCTCTAATTATCATTTCTAGCCCAACTTTCCTGTGGGAAAATATAAATTACGATACCTTGGAATACTCCTAGGTGAAGTGCTACAACGGTATAATCTGTGGGCTTGCAGATTTATCCAATAGTCATAAGAAATACCAACACATAATGAAATCCACTTAGCCATGTGATATCTGAAAGTCTCATCGGCTCCTTGCCAAAAAAAACTTTGATCTGATTGCATCCATTTTAGCATGAATCCCTTTCAGTAACATATAGAAACCCATCATGTACATAGGAAATTAGTCAGACATGAGTTTGTCAGAATGATTTTGCCCCCCGAAGTAAGAAACTTTCCTTTCCAAGGGTCTAGTCTCTTCAACATTCTATTGGGAATAATCTATAACATTCCAGAGCCAATATCCCTGTTAGACACCGGAATTCCTAGATATTTGACAGGCAACTCTCTTAACTTGTAGTTCATCATATTAGCTTTTCTCTCTTTTTCTGTTTGTGATAGCCCAAAGAAAATAACCTCACTTTTATGATAATTGGTTTTTAAACTCGAAAGCCATTCAAAATAGTACAACACAATCTTCAAATTTACAATAGATTTATCTGATACGTCTATCATAAGTACAGTATCATCAGCATATTGAATATGTGATATCCCTCTCTCAATGATATTGTCCAAAACTCCCTTTATCAAACCCTTCCCCACAGCCTTATCCATAAGCACACTTAGAGAATCAGCCACTAGATTAAAAAGGACATGGGAAAGAGGATCGACCTTGTCTAAGCCCTCTCATTGTTCTAAAAAATGGTCCCCTAGTACCATTGATATTAATGCATACGTGTCTCCCTCAAATAGTTTACATAACCCAATTCGTCCATTGCTGAGGAAAACCTTTTCCTTGTAGCACTTCTTCCAAGAAATCTCACCTAACTCTATCATGAGCCTTTTCAAAGTCAATCTTGAAGATCATTCCTTGACTTTTACTTTTAACCAAAGAATGCATCACTTCATGAAGAATAACCACACCTTCCAAAATATTCCTTCTTTTAAATCCAGTTTGATTTTCCCCAATCACCTTCTTAGCCATAGGGGTCAATCTCTCTGTCAGAACCTTAGTAAAACCTTTATAATCAACATTTAGAAGACAAATGGGCTTGTATTGCTTAATATTGTTTGCATCTTGGATTTTAGGAACTAAAGTAATGATCCCATAATTGAGCCTTCTAATATCCAACACCCCTCTTTGGAAATTATTGAACATAGAATAAAACTTGTCTTTGATTAGGTCCCAAAAATAGTGAAAGAAGCTCACTCCAAAACCATTAGGGCCAAGGAGTAGAATCTTTCTTCATGTCAAACATAGCCAATTTGACTTCCTCTTAGGTAAACATTTTAATAATTTGATCACAGGCGGCGGATACGCTTTGATTGCTTCGCTCCCCAATCTTCTGATGGCGTGTGCGAACTGGGCTGGATCGATTTTGGTTTTCGTCCTGACAACCTACTGCTGCCGCTGATGGCACTGTTTAGTCATGATGCCGCGCGTCTCGAAACTTGTCTGCCTCTTGTTTACTGCCACGTATCGTACTTCCCTGTTGTCGATGCCCCAGCTCATCCGTCGTGACCAGATGCAGTGGAGTAGTAGTCACGCCTTCCCGCGTATCCATCAATGAGCTCTCTGCGTAAGGTGAATTTTTGTGATGTGAAGCCCCCGAGTGTGTGTCGATATACGGCCTCCCTGTTGTCGTCGCCATTTGGTCGGATCAGCTTGTGCCCGAATCGGGGTTGGGGCCGCGGTAGTGCTCCGTTTTGCTGCGACCGAAATCGTCGACCTTCTCCATGCGCTTGGTGACTCCGTCATCAGGCGTCTTCGGGCCGTTCCCGTGTGTGTTCACAATGCCACTGCGCGTGCAGTCTTTCGCGGGGCCGGGGTTGCATTTGCCATGGCTGAGGTCTGCTCTAGCACGGATATGGCGGACGTTGCCGGGTTCCCGCCCGGGCGGAGCGTTGATCAACATTCCGACCTTGTTTGAGCGGCTTTCGAACGCGGCGGGGGATGTCGTCGACGTCGTACCTGCGGAAGAAATTTTGGCGGCGCGGCCTAGGGCGGAAACCCCATGACCGTAGGTGTTAAGTCAAATGTGTTACGTTGGTCGAGGAGCTTTATTTTGTCCGTACGGACTTGAATCGTTAATCCCTCGTTCTACATTTTTATTAACCATTATATTAGCTATTATTTTTGTTTCATAGGCCTTCGTTCATTGCCTATTGCTTTTGTTGGATCATGCGTTCGGGAGCCGATCTCTGTTCCCAACAGTCGATATATATAGTATGCGGGTCCGTTCGCTGGGAACCGAGAGCTCGATGCCACCCCTCATGGGGTCTACCACATATTCTATTATCTATTGAAGCCTAAACGCGTTCACTGAGCGCGTTTGACGTGAAAATGTCTACGTTCCGGCTGCTAGGGCCCACTCAGCAACGTCCCTCACTCTTCGATTTTTGGTCGGGGAGGCTGTCGAACCCATGGTGTTGGGCCAGCCCAAGATCCCTCGGCCTTGTCAATTTACCTGGATTCGCGTCGTGGTGGGCAAGGGGACCAGCGGCCCATTAGGTTTTTCGCACAAGTATGGCGAGCGGTGTGAGTTGCCGTTTGCTGCTAAAGCTCATCCCCGCCGCCACCACCCCTGGATTCTAGATACAGGAAATACGGCGAGCTGAACGAAATTTCTTCGGGGTGAGCGTGCTTACCGATCATTCTTACCTCTTTTGTCGACGACGAAGATCGGCAACAACTTCAGCGGCGATGTTGACATAGAGCTTGTCGTGTTGATAACGTGTTATAAAACTCGTTGTCGGCGGTTCGGATCTTTCCCTCTCCGTCTCTCATGATCAATAGTAGATGAAAATAGTAGAACAAGTAGACACAAGATAGGGAGACTATTCTTTATTCCTCTGAATATTGGTGATTACAACATAAAACTCCCACGTATATATAGTCCTGCCAGGGCCTATGAATTTGGTAAGAGCCCACATACAAACAGACTAGGATTAGGATTCTTCCTTTTCCTTTCCTTCTAGGATAGAGTCCATATATTTTACAACAATGTTTCCTATTTGTGTTACCTCTGATCTACAAAGTAGTACTACTGTTTAGGTCACTGGGCCATGGGTTTTATGTACCACCAGGGTACTTGAGCCTGTCTGATCATGAGGAAGGCTTGTTTGACCTATAAACTTGGGCTAGCGCGACAGAAAGTTTCTTTCTATTTTGACATTTTTTTTGAAAAATACATATATATTAATTAGCAGCTGGGTGCGTCTCCGCATCCCTTCTTCCGAGGTTTGCTTGACTACTATAAGCTCGAGCTTCATCATCTCAATCCCAGCGGCGTCCAGCAGATCTCGACCTTCGTGGCTTTTTGCGAGGGTTATTTGGGGATCGAGCCCAATTTCGATCTGTGGCGGCGGCTGTTCTCCGTAGACCTCATAAGGGGACAGCCTATGGGTTGCGCCGGCATAAAGCTCAGGTCCGGACGCGCGGGAGACTTCATCTCTGTGACTACCCGGTCGACGAACAAAGGCTGGCACACGTCGTGGTTTTATCTTCGCAACGACGAAAGCGCCCCGTTCCCTCGCTATACCGGGACGCTCCTTGACTCTCGCTTCCCCACTTTTTATCATGGGATCGATGATAAGGCCTTGAAGCGGCTTGAGGATGCCTTCCATGCTATTCAGATCTTAAAGAAAGTCGGCATGTGCTTGCGTGATGTGACCGGCGGTTATTTCTCCAAAGGGGTGGTGCCTTTGCGTCAGCGGGTGCTGATGCTGTTCTAGATGACCAGGGGCGCGTCTCCCAAGGGGACGGTGACCGCTCTAGAGGCGGCGGATGCGGATGCCGTGGTGATGCGCGTTCGGCTTGTCACCGGGACGGCCGATGCGTCGTACCCCGTTGACGGCATTCCCAGGATGCTCTCTGATCCGAACACTATGGCTCTGGTATTTTCACTTCCCCTTTTTTCTTACCTTTGGAGCATTGTATTTCTACTCCCCTGCTGCTAACCAATTGGGGGGGGGGGTCCACTGGTTGGCCGTGTGGACATCCGTCTTAGTCATCCTCCCTCTCTGACTGCCGCATCGAGACGGGCGAACATGGAATGCAACGAGGAGGGCCAGGCGCGGAAGATCCGGAGGAGTGACCGCCATATTCGTAACGAGAACCGGAAGAAAAGAGAGGAGAAGGGGGAGGAGGTTTCGTCGATGTCGGAGGACACTGGTGACGAGGACGACGATTCTTAGGACTCTGAGTGCTCTCCTTTTCATGAGGCGGGCGGTCCGTCATCGCAATCTGGCCCCTAGGGGTCTCCTCCGGGTGCAAGTCTGCCCGGGGTGGCCAAGGTTTTGGGTGACACCGCGGCGCCGGACTCGGGGCCCGTCCTAACCGATTCCGCTGCGTTGGTACCGGGCGACGCACCCGTGACGACGTCCTCTTGGTCCGTACCGCTTCCTGAGGCCATCCATGTCCCGACGCCGCCGGCCGCCTCCGCGCCCAAAGTTGTAACACAGGCATCGGAGGCAAGTAGTGGGGGTCGGCCAGCGCTGAGGGCTTCTTCTCGCAAGTGTAGGCCACCATTCCTGGGCTCGATGTTGTCGGATTCTCAACCGAAGCGTCTTGTGCTGGCCCCGAGGTAAACCTAGTCTGACCTGCTTCGTTCTTCAGAAAACCTTTCTCGCTTGCCTCATTGCGTCTTTCCTGCAGTCGAAGTGTTGGCCACGTGACCTTAGCTCTAGCGAAGAGGTTAGCGGCCTCGCGTCCCCAAGGCCCGCCCGGGAGCGCGGAAGCTTGTTCGTCGGGTGGCACCGTTACACCCGCAGGCCTGAGTGGTGCCGTGAACGAGGCGGGTGCTATTACTCCGTCTGGGATCAGCGTTCTTGACGCTAGTTTCCCTTCGGCGGGGCACCCTTCATCGGAAGCCATTCCGGTGGCGGTTCCGTCGCCTTACCCTTCCTTGGTCACCACGACTATTCCGCTCCCAGCTCCTGTGTTCGTGCCCAGGATCCCGGCTTTATCCCTGACAGAGTTTGGTCCAGGTGCTGGGGTAGTCCCTGGCCCCGTCGTGGTGGCGGAGATGATTCAGGTTCTTTCTCCCTTTCGAATGGCCCCTGGGGAGGTGGTCGTGAGGCCGCGGAACCAGCATGGTCACCCCGTTCTTTGGAACCGACCAAGCGACCCTAAAGTCGTGTTTGCTCTGGACGACCGGCTTGAGAACTCACGTCTGCAGGCGGTCTCCCAGGGCATCAAGGATGCAACGAGGATTTGGGGCGATGTGGTCAATCCTAACATAGAGGTGACCTGCCCAGACTCTTACCTTGGTCGTCCTTGGTTTTTTGGGTGATGTTCCCTCATGCTTCTTTTTTCCGCAGGCGATATGTGAGGGCAACACCCTCAAATCGGCTTTCCTTCATGGGAAAGGCGGGGTCTGGCGGGAAGCCGCCGAGAGTCGTCAGCGAATCGCCGCCTTGGAGGTCGAGCTGGCTAAGGCTCGAGGACAAGCTCGCGACGTGTGTCGGGCCGAAAGAGATATACGTCAGGGGTTTGAGGCTCAGCAGCTGCTCGCAAGGCTGTCGAGGAGAAGCTGTGGGACACCGAGGAGATCGTGAAGCACCTGGAGCATGCTCGGACGCTGGCCCTAGAGCGGGTGCAAGTGGAGAAGGACAACCGTCGTCAGGCTAAGTAGGAACGGGACAATTATCGTGATGCTGCCCTTGCCCGAGACGCTGAGCTGCAGCACGAGCGGAGGGAGATTGAGCATCTGGAAAACAACGCTATCGCAACCCGGGAGGTCCAGACCCAGCTGCTCGCTGAGGCTACCGGTCGTGCAACTCATCTCGCGGAAGAGCTGGAAGGTACGTGCCTTCTTCGGGATGTCTTGATCCATGCCGTTATCACTCGCTGGGTTGGCTGATTTTGCAATTTTCAGCTGTCAGAGGCCGGTTGGTTTTGCTGACAGTTAGCGAAGAATTGCTCCAGAAGGAGGCTGCTGAGGCGAAAACATTCGCGCCGGAGTCCTCTAGCTCACAGACGAGGCTTGAGGGGGCTCTGGTCTCCGCACTTCAGGATCTTCGGGTACCTGTCGACCTCGGGGGCTCCCTTGAGACGGCTATTGCCAGCTTGCCCAGCCAGGTTGATGAGTTTATCAGGACCTAGGTAAGGAGGGGCGCGTTGCGAGCCATGTCCATCATGCGCTCTCATTATCCCGAGCTTGGCTATCCGACGATGGGCTTGGGGTGGTGCCCTGAGACTACTCCTTCGCTGGCGACCGAGATCGAAAAGGAGATGAAGTCTGTTGCGGCCGGGATGCTTCGTACGCTGGAAGATGAAGCAGCCGGCGAAGAAGGCGACGGTTCCCCCAATGTTTCCGAACAGATCCCCGAAAGCTGATCGTAACCTCAGGGTCCTTCTGTGGTTTGTATTCGCATTGAAAATGGTTGTTACGGATTTTGGACATGCTTCCAGTGTCGGACGTCTTATGTTTCTTATGCGTCGCGTGGCCCCATCATAGGGAAATCGGGCGTACTTTTGCTGTTCTTGAGGACTTTCACGAGGTACTTTATGCTAGCGACGTGATTAGCAATCAACACATATCGTTCGCAAGAAGGGAGATAGTCGGGGCGATCACTTGTTTAAAAGTATCGGTAGACTCTGACCACCTGGGGAAGAAGGGAATGGTGGGGGCGGTCGCATATACCTCTTTGTCGGGTGACCTCTTACCAACGCTTGGGTTCGCGCACCATCGGGTCGCCGAGGATGGTCAATGTTTCGTTCGCTGGAGCGCAGCTGTCACCCTTTCCTCCGGCGCCCTTCCCGTCGTCGTTTCTCTTCTTTATCCACCTCTTCTTTTTCAACCCTCCATCAAGGAATTTTTTTCATGAGGTTGCAGTCCTTGAGGGGGTGATTTACGGGGGTTGTGTGGTTCGGACAGGGTCATTCCAACATCTTTTCAATGTGGTCGTTAACCTGCCCGTCCTTCTTCCACGCCTTTCCCCCCGTCGTCGCAGCGAACGACAAATCGTACCGTGACCGGTTTCGCCCCTTCTCTTGAAGATGAGTCGAGGATCTTTTGGCCCCTACTTTGTCACGCCGACCCACGCCCCAGAAGGCGGTACTGATCGCCTCCTTGCTCGAGGTGTGGTTCGTGACGATGTCGAGCAACTCCCTCGTTGTCTCGGGCTTTTTTCGTCTTAATTTATGAACTAGAGACTCGAGGGTTGTCCTTGATAGGAACGTGGTGATGACGTCGCCATCGGCTACGCCTGGGAGTTCGTCGCATTGTCGGGAAGAACGGCGGATGCATTCGCGGAGAGTCTCGCCTCGCTTCTGTTTATAGCTCTGGAGGTGCTCGGAGCTTTCAGGTCGGGTGTGGGTCCCTCGGAAATTCCTGACAAAGAATTCTTTCAGGTGTCCCCAGTTTCGGATTTTTCCTTTTGGAAGGTGCTCCAGCCAAACACGCGTGGCGTCTGAGAGGTAAAGCGGTAGGTGACAAATTATGAAGTTTTCGTCTGCCGCTCCACCCGCCTCATAGGCGAACCGATAATCCTCCAGCCAGAATCTGGGGTTGGAGAGCCCGACGTATTTCCGGAGGTAAGTTGGTGGCCGGAACCGTGTCGAGATTCGAGCGGCGTGTATATGTGGGAAAAGCAACGCGGCCCGGTGGGCTCCGGGTTTAAACCCCGGTTTCTGCCGGGCTCGCGTCGTCCGTCTGCGCGTGGGCATCATGCCCGTCGTCTGTCGCCGTTGTTCTGCCTGCGATCGTTGCCCGAAAAGAGTAGGCTGAGGCGCCGTCTAACCAGGGCCTGGTTTCTCGCGGAGATCTGCCTCAGTTTCTGTCGAGTAAAGTTCTCGAGGGGTGGTGTGTTTCGCATGCTGGAGAGGACTTCTCCCCTTTGTCACACCAGGGCCTCTGTCCGTCGGGCCGCCGCTCGGTCTAGGAGGGCGTGTAGCTCTCTCCCATGCTCCCCTTCCTCGGGCGCTGTGGCCCCGGAGGACCGTCTTATGTGCCTGGGAGCGGCAGCTACGTTCTGCTGCATCCTTGGGAAGATCGGCGGAAGCCCGCCACCCTCGACTGCGCCGTGTTTCTCCTTTTGGGCTCGGGCTCGGAGTTTGACTGTCGCCCGGAGGTGCAACCACGGGTCGAGGAAAGTGTGCTCATCGCTGACTCGGTGGCGAGCATCATCGAGCTCACTCTACCAGGCCCGCATAGCGTCGAGGTTGTCGTGCGGTGGAACGGGAGCCCCTGGGTTCTCGGGGAGGATTTCACTGCCATTCTCTCCAAGGTCGCGCATGGTGCCCTCCGGGACGGGTTCCCACTCGTCGCACATGAAGCACTCTCGCGAAGGGGTCCCGCCATCCTCGGGGGTGGCGCGTTCAGCCCTTGTGCTTTCGGAGCTGGAGAGAGACAGGTCTTCCTTGGTCAGGAGGTCATGAAATGACTCGATGGCTCCCACGAATTCGTCGCTAGGAGGGTCGGTTATTTTCAGGGCGATGAGTCGCTCAAGGATGGGGGCGGCGCCGACGAGCTCGAACGAACACGTGGCAGGGACACCCTCCTACAGCGGCGCATCTCCCTCGATCCAGATGGCGGCGTCGACGTAGGAGAGTGCCTGTCTCTGCGCATGGTTTGGAGAGGGTCGCGGCGCCTGCGTCCCTTAGCGCGTTGCCACGATCTGTGCCTGTGGAGGAGCGGGCGGTCGATGCCCTTAGAGGACTCGTCCAAGGTGTAGTATGTCGTCCGCCTCACGGCGGGCTTCCCCCTATGTCGAGGCTGGTGAGGAAGTTGCTGACGCATCCCTCGGCATCCTGGTGGACCCTTTTCATCACGGCGATGGCCTTGGGGCAGCTGTCACCTAGCGGCGCTTTGTCACCATCGGAGATGGGGTCTGAACCCAGGAGGTAATCGTATTGGGAGCACACCAAACGTAACACGACATGCTCGGCCGCGTAATCAATTTTGTGGCAGTCGTCGTCAGAGTCCCCTACACCACTCATGAACGCCTCGAGCGGGTGGGGCCCTCTGTCATCGTTCCGGAGGGTTTCTTTCCCAAGCCCGGTGAGGTTGGCTCTAGGGCCTCGTGGCCCGAGGGTCTCAACCGGTGCGTCCTCGCGGGGAGCCGGGGAGTCTTTGTCCGACGGAGTCATGTCGTTGTCAGCCTGGTCCGGCAAAGATAGCACGCGGGTGAGGGTCCTGTCTAGAGAGCAAGCGAACTCTAGGCTTCCAAAGCGGATGAAGGAGAGCCCAGGGTTGTCGGAGTTGGGGGAGGCCATTCAGAACCACTAAAATGTCGCGACACGCGATGCCCCCTACCTGGCACGCCAACTGTCAGTGTTTAGAAACTACCAACGAGTAAATTTGTACACATGTCGGGCTCCGAATGGTGAGACAAAGAGACAAGAGGTTTATACTGGTTCGGGCAAGAAATCTCTCGGTCTAGTGTGGAGCTACTCGTGTTTCTTATCTCTGCTTGGAGGGGGTTTACAAGCTGGGTCGAGAGAGGGAGCGTGAGTCCCAGGTCTCTGAATGCTTCGGTGAGTAAGTGTGTGCTATATGCTAGCGGTGTTGTTCGATCTATCTTGTTCTTTGTCGTCCCCCCTTGATCTCCTCTTATAGTCGCAAGGAGCTCAGGGGAGGTTACAAGCGTGCGTCGAGAAGGATCTACCTGAGAGGCTGTGCCTTATCCTTGTCTTCCTCCGGAAGGATGTTGGATGTTGACACTTCTAACACCACTTTGAATACTGGGTTGTCATCCCCAGCATGGTGCTAGAAGTGTGCGGTGGTATTTATGAATGTAAAGGCTCTCTAGAAAATATATTTATTCTATCCGCAAGCGCACAGATAAAATACCAATTGTAGCACTTCACCAGGAAGTAATTCCAGGTATCGTTTATTTATAATTTTGCTAAAGGAAAAGCAAACATTGGTGGCATGAACTAACAAGGGTTTAGACTAGAGATGTACTTGCAAAACATGATTACTTATGAGAAAGCTCAATCACATAGTCACTTGCTTCGGTAGGGGGTAAGCCATAATAATAATAAAGATATTGAAGTGTAAGCTTAAAGATAAATAAGATAGAGATTAGAGATAGACTACTCCATATAAATGTAAGGTGACGTCGGACTATTAAGAGAATAACTTCTAAGTGTATTCTAATCTATTAAGTCATAATCTACTCTAGCACATATACAATCATATATAGCATAAAGGACTCTTCATCTATGTATAAGGAACATCGCTAAAGTAAGTCGGGATATAACAAGACTTACTCCGCAATACAAATTCTGCCTGTCCTACCAATGGGGGGTAGACTATGTAAGAATCAATGGAACTGTCACTTCCACGAAATACCATGCGACCCGGCCAATAGGATACATCTGCAGGTAAATAGCATCTAAGCACCACGCTTACATGTGATCTACCACTTAACTCCCCTAGGGAAAGAGCTAAGCGCTTTGAAAACTCATACATAAACTCATTATCAATCAAAACTATATCAAGTATAGAACTAGAACAAACTAAGAACATAATAAATAGAAACATAATGATATTAAGAATAAAGTCATAGAGAAAGATACAAGATAATACCAATCTTTATGACGAAGATCCGAAATCTAGAGCGCGATGCTCTACTTCTCTAAATCTATCTAATCAATCCTATAGAACTTGAAGAAATTGGGAGTAGCTATTATAATTCTCTGGTGGAGAGAGGGATATGAAACCCTAGTTTTGATGGCTTCCTCTAATAATGATTTCTCCTCCTCCTCAGGGGTGGCAGGGCCTTCCTTATATAGCCTCCTCAAATGAACGTGGACCGTCGGATCAAACCGACCTTAATTGAGTGGTTTAGATTCATCCTCAAAGGCGGTTAGGCACGATCCTTGAAATTCACTGTGATTGGACACAAGGGCAGGGCGGGCGCCCTAGGTGTGGGCCCAGTCGGCCTCCGGCTCGGTCCAGTCTCTTCTAGAGTCTTCCTGAGTATTCTTTTCTTGTGCGGAGGTCCTTTCTCTCTATGTAAACATGACATGTGGACCTTCTTTGGTTCTTTTCCTGATAACTCCCTATAAAAACATAAACTCACCAAAACTTGTGGAGATCTATCAGTTAGACCCCCTAAGTCTATGGTGATGATTCAATCAAGTCCTTTTTAGCTCTTGTTGACATATACAAATTGATACTTAACGACCATCAACAAGCTCCCCCAAGGGGTTTTGACCTCATTTGCTATTCATGTGACCAAGGTGGAGAAGATCAAGATGAGGCTTGGCTTGATGGACCGGTTGCAAGTGTGAAGGGCAAGCGGGTGATGCTTGGCGCCGATGGACCAAGGCAACGGTGAAGAGCAAGTGAGGTCAAGATCGATGAACCAATACGATCATGTGATGATATGAAGTGGATCATATCATTTGGTGATAGGTTGGTGCATGTGTTGCATCAACATTGGAGATGGAGATGGAATGGAATGCGCAAGGCAAAGGTATAACCATAGGGCATTTCCATTTCACCAGTCATGGAGATGGAGATGGAGATGGAATGGAATACTATCAAGAGGGGCAAAGTTGTTTGCATAACGGTTATCTAGTGCCACCGTGAGCGATCTAACTTTGCGATGAACTAGGATCGAGTGGCGCGGTGAGAGCAAGTGAAAATGCTTTGAAAAATGATTGTGAAAATGCTAACACACATGCACAAGGTGAAGAACACATTTGTGTTAGCACATGTGAAGCTTGGGAGAAGTTGAAAAAGTGTTTGGCAGATCAAAAGAGCGTCGGACAGAGGTCCGAACACAGGGTGTATGGCAGGTCTGGACCATCGGAGATGGGTCCGGAGGCATGCCCTAGCTGGCTCGGCTGAGGAGAAGGATCCGGACGCAGTGTGCGGTCCGGACGTAGGGATCCGGACGCGCGTCCGGAGCTCTGGCGCGCTCTGTTGCTCTCTATGTGAAAGGCACCGGACGCTAGTGTTAGTTTGGACTGAGGACCGGACTTGCATCCGGAGGTGCTGAGGAGCTGAGGGAGCTCTCGGGTGCGCCCGGGCGCTCGGAGAAATATTTCCAGACGCTGTATGCATTGGTCCGGACCCGCACTGTTGCGTGCGTCCGGAGCCACGTGGCACGCAGAGGCACGCGTGGGAAGAAGCCGTTTGAATTGGCTAGGGCACCGGACGCAGAGTTGTTGGTCCGGTTGGCGCGTTGCGCGCGTCCGGAGCCTGCGACCGCAAGCTCACTCAGAGTCGTTGGCTCTCGGCAGGTGGTGGATCCGGACGCAGATGATGGTCCGAACCCCTTGTGAAAAGTGCGTCCGGACATGCAGTCAGTGGGCAAAAACAGCTAGTTTCGAGGTGTGGCTTATAAATAGACCTTGGCTTGGTGCTGAGCACCCTTGGGCCTTTGTGGCTTGTGTAGGTGTGCTTGGGAGCCCTCTAACTCACTTGTGCAAGCAAAGAGAGCAATTCGATTGCGAGTGAGTGATCTCTAGTGTGTTGCTTTGAGAGATAGCTTTGTGTGGCACTAGGTGATCGTGTTGCAAGCTCGTGGTGCTTGTTACTCTTGGAGGTTGCCACCTCCTAGACGGCTTGGTGGTTGTGGCTCTGTTGAAGCCCGTGAGAAGATTGTGCGGCGCTCCAGAGAAGAGCTTGTGAGGGGCATTGTGCTCGCCCCACGGGAGATCGCGAAGATCAACTCTAGTTGAAGGTATCATTGAGTGCCCTCATCTTGTGTTGGTTAGGCGAGTGAGGCCTGTAAAAAGTCGTAAACCTCCAAGTGAGTGAGCCGATACAACGGGGACTAGCTTGGTGGTGACCAAGTGAACCTCGGGAGAAAAATCACTGTGTCAACCTTGTCTACTCTTCTCGGTGGTTTGCATTCTCCAAATCACTAGCTTGTATTTACTTTCATATACTTGTGCTAGTGAGTAGTTGTTGCTCTTGTAACTAGTTTAGCTTGTGTAGCTTGCCTAGTTACCTTCTAGCTTGTGTAGCATAGAAGTAGATCTTGAGTGGCTAATTGGCTTGTGTAGCCTTGTTAGTCACATTGCTTAGTTTGTGTAGCTAAGTAAGTTGAGCTCTCTAGTTGACTTGTTTAGTCTTGCTAGAGAGCATTGCTAGTAAGCTTAGGTGCTTTGTGCTTTGCTTACTAGTATGTGTAAGAGCTCCCGGTTTGCTTAGAGTACTAGTTGCTTAGGTTTGTGTGACCTTGCAACCTAGACTTGTTTAGGTGAGCTTCCTAGCTTGGCACCTTAGTGAGCCCCAACTAGTATAATTTGCTAGGTGCTAAAGTGATAGATAGAGGGGTGTAGTCTTGGCTCTACCAATAGTTTTAATTCCGCATTTGTTTCGATTACCGTTGCGATTAAATTTTAGAAAAGACTATTCACCCCCCCCCCTCTAGTCCGCCATCTCAACCCTACAGGGAGGCACTCCCCCAAGCTTGTTGATGCTGCGACTGGTTTCATTGGAGGTTAAAGTATTGAATTAGAGTAGATATGTTCTCACCCATAGCGGCATTCTCTTCTTGTATTTCCTGCATGGTGATGGCGTGGTCCTGGTTCCACTTCTCTTGCTGCTCTAGTAGTTGGGTGTGTCGAGCTTGTGTCTCTTGGATGGCGAGGAGGTTGCTGTTGGTGCGGGCGTAGAAAGCGTCGGTCTCATGGTAATAATCTCCGGTGAATGCATATGTGGCGTTGGAGCCTCGACCTACATCAAAGTGAGGCTGGGTTCTGGACCCTGATGCCTAGTAAGGGTTAGTGGAATACCTTCTAGATTGGTAGGGTCTGTTTTCCCATTGTTGGTCCTACCCTTCTGGCCATTCTTCCTGAACTAGTTCCTTCTGTCGAGTGTATTGCCCCCATGGATCCCTAAGGATGCGAGGGTTGTAATCATTATAACTGATGTGTGCCGGCTCCTCTGGACCTGGATCGGCTCCGTGCCATGTACGTTCTTGATGACTGGCCATCCTTTCGGAGGCCACACGCTGTGGTGCCCTTTGATTCACTGGCTCTGCTTCAATTTCAATCAAATAACTTTGGACAGTGCAGAGCCCAAGGCCCGGGTTAGGTAACCGGACCTTGCCCTTATCATAAAGCATATACATAATATCATGTTCTTTCTTTAACATTCTTCCTTGTCTAAATGAGTCATAGCCATAATAAGGTCGGAACTCATCAATGAAATCAAGTGGCGAGCCTTCTAATAATTTCATGTTTGTGGCTAGACGGGTGATCAAAGATGTGCAACCGACAGGTCCTAGCAGGTTTGGTGTGCTAAGCCAATGTGCAACTAATAAAGTTACAGGCGAACCATGCACTTTATTAATAGCAGCAAAAAGAAGTTGCAGATCTCCTACTCTTACCTTCCTAATGTCATCTCTAGGGAACAGAACAAATCCTATCCATTTATGAAACATACGAAGTGTGGGATGCTCTATGTCACTAGTTCGGGGTTGTAAAAAGTGTTGGTCTCTAGAAATTTCCCGCCAGAACTGGTGTTTATCAAAATTTGTAAGATCAGCATCTAAGTCTAGGATAGCTCTTGGAGAGAAACCGAGGTGGTTACTCAACTCCCTCCATGACAACAAAATTTTGTTTGAATAACCAAAAACCGATCCCGCCCTCACTTAATTGTAAGGTGCAAAGAAATTCAATGGTTAAAAGACGGGATCCTAATTCGGTTACGTTCCAAAAGTTTGTCCACCCAATCATTTGAAAAATAAGATCAAGTTCAAAGTCCATACTTGTGTCTTCTAGCAGGGTAGGATCGATGGTGGGTGTGTGGATGAAATCTTTGTTTTTCAGCTTCTGGAAGACTTGTTTCTCTCGCTGGGAAATTAGTCCAAGGTCACTTGTTTTCATAAGGACCTTTCTTGTATTACCTGATGATGATGATGGTGTTTGTTCGGCCGACGTATTGATGCTCATGTCGGAACAATGAGAGGAGAGCCGGGATGAATGCCTTGTCCCAACACTCTTCAAGGCTTCCTTGGCGGCTCTTGCGGCTTTCTTAAACATCCTGCAAAACTTGATGACAAAAACACGTGGAGAATGTGAGATGGTTAGTGGTTAGCTGTCCAGATGTCAGCCGTTCGGGGGTTAGTCGTTCAAGACAAAATTTTATTGAAAATTTCAGCAGCACTTCCCCCTAAACAAAATTTAGTTACGCTTGGACAGCGTGATCACTGTCTTCTAAATGATTCCTACTTCTCACTTCTCTCTTCAAAACTCTTTCTATTCTTCTCTTCCTTCCCACTCTCTTCTTCCTTCTCTCAAAAGAGTAGAACTACTGAAACTCGGAAACTCGGAGTTGGAGGTGTTTTCTGGAGTGTGTGTGGTGTGAAGAAGAGGCTAGAGGAGGAAATTTATAGGAGGTGAAGGGGTCAGGGCGGGTGCCCTAGTGGCATGGGCGGCCGCCCCACACTAGGCCCCAAAATGGCTGAGGTTTGGTTTGCTCCTCACATGCTATGTCTTCATGCAAAATTATTGGTCGTGGGTGGAATTTGGACGGTGGAAGATGTCTGGTGTTTGTGATGGGTGTAAGTGGATGAAATTATGTGATGTATGTGAGGTGAAGTCTATGACATGTGGGACCAAAGGGTATGGGTCATGCTTCTACAAACATGGTAAATAAAATGCAGGAATAAAAACTTACTAAGAATGATTAAACAAAATTATTTTTATGCCACCACTATAATTAATAAATATGAGTTGTTACACACCATAGAGATTATTTATGTGGGGCTTTTGGATATTATAAAAGTAAACATGATTAATGCAAGAATTAAATATGCAAGCGATATGGATAAATACCGAGTTACCTTCCGACGAGGGTTCGAGATTTTAGAGTCCCCCAAACTGGACCTCCAAATTAATTTCACTCTTCTAATGTATTCATCTCCAGAGGTGATGTCTCTGGTGATTCTTCTTCATGAACTTCCTTCACTGTGGGTTTGTTTTCTTGTCTAGGATTGAATGTGAAGCGTTCATCTTGACCGTTTATGTTGAACTTAATTTCTCCCTTTCCAACATCGATGTGGGCATTGGCGGTGCTCAGGAATGGTCTTCCAAGGATGATGGACACCTTTGAGTCAGGGCTCATGTCCAATACCACGAAGTCTACTGGCACAAAGAAATCTCTTATCTTGACTGGAATGTTTTCAGCAACGCCCAATGGGTATCGAATTGTTTGATCTGCTAGTTGTAAGCACATTGATGTTGGTTCTAATGTTGCATAATCAAGCTTCTTGTAGACTGACGAAGGCATCACACTGACACTTGCTCCAAGATCACAAAGTGCATTGTTGAAGTGTTGGTTCCCGATCGAGCAATCAATAGTGGGGTATCCTGGATCCTTCTTCTTTTTTGGTGACTTGTTCAGGATGGCCGCACTACATTCTTCTGTTAGCTTGGTCACCTCAGTGGATGGCAGTGGTCTCTTCTTGTTAAGAATATCTCTGATGTACTTTGCATATGTAGGGACTTGTATGGCATCAAGTAGAGGTATGTTGACGTATAACTTCTGGATAACCTCTACAAACTTTCCAAACTGCTCATCCGACTGCAGTCCTCTGTTTCTTCTAGGAAATGGTGAATAGTTGGTGTCATGGTAATCTTTTCTCATCTCTTGGATGTTTGGAGCTTGTAGCAATTCTTCTGCTTCATTGGGATTCTCTTCTTCTACTGCTACTGGTATTACCGGTGCTCTTCTTGTTCCTCTTGGGTGAGGGGGGTCTCTGGTGGATTTCCCTCCTCTTGTAGTTATATTCTTTACCTACTCAATGTTAGTGGCAACAGGCAAAACAGTAGCTAGCTCTGCTAACCTAAGCTCTACCTTTTTATTAAGAATATTTTGTTCATCAAAAGCAGATACTAGAAAATCCATTTTGTTATGTATATCTTTTAAAGAAGATTCATTTGTATCCAGCCTTTGTTCAAGATTCGAATTAATTTTAGTTTGTTGCGCAATTAAATTCCTCAAAGTAGATTGCTTTAAAGTATTACTTGGATTCATACCTTTGCTATTGGGTTGACTTGGAGTAGGTTGATGTGGGCATTTGTATGCCGTTTCAATGGCCCTTTGATCTTCTTTATATTTGGCCCTCTGGTCAAGCCAATGGAGTAAATCATCCATCTTGGTTGATAGTGCATTTACTTCCTCGGGTATTTCTTTTGTTTGGTGACAATGTTGAACTTTTTCTTGGGACCAGCTTTGGTTTTCTGCTATCATTTCCATAAGTATCTCTGCTTTTCCAAGTGTAAGTTCCAAAAATGATCCTCCAGCAGATGCATCTAGGCACTCACAAGCCTTCTGAGTTAATCCATGGTAAAGGGTCTGCATGAGTAACCATCCTGCCATTCCATGATGAGGACAATCTGATAGGTATCCTTGGAAACGCTCCCATGCTTCTCGAATGGTTTCTGATTTCTGCTGTTGAAAATTGGCAATCCTTCCTCTTAAGGCATTGGTTTTGCCTATAGGGAAGAACTTTGCTAGAAAGGCATTTGAACAGTTTGCCCAAGTGTTGATATCTTCTTTGTTGGTGTAGAACCACTTCCTTGCTCTTCCCATAAGTGAGAATGGAAAGAGGCGAAGCAGTATGATGTCTTGGGTGATTCCGTTGATGATGATTGTGCTTCCGATCTCTAAGAAATTCTGCAAATGTGCACTAGCATCTTCATGTGCCTTTCCACTGAATTGTGTAGCTTGCACCATATTGATGAGGCTTGGCTTGAGTTCAAATTCAAGATCTTCTCCTTCTTTTGTCTCAAGTACCGGACCAGCGCGAATATTCTCAATGCTTGGAGCAGAGAATTCTCGCAAGGTCTTTTGTGCCATAGCTTCAGAAATTGGTGACTAGCTTCTTCTTTCTTGATTTCTTTGATTCTAATGATGAAGAGTCGAATGTATCAAAGTCAATCATGTAATACCCTGTATAGAAATATAAGCATAAAAAACAACAGGGGTTATCTTGCCAAAGTAGAGGTGCCTTGTTATAAGGTTCTCATTTGAGTAGCTGTTTATGCAATTTTTCTCCATAGTCTAATTCTAATATAAATCTATATTCTATGCGTACCGATGTTTTATCTCCCCGGCAACGGCGCCAGAAATGCTTGTTCACACTTCTAACACCACTTTGAATACTAGGTTGTCATCCCCAGCATGGCGCTAGAAGTGTGCGGTGGTATTTATGAATGTAAAGGCTCTCTAGAAAATATATTTATTCTATCCGCAAGCGCACAGATAAAATACCAATTGTAGCACTTCACCAGGAAGTAATTCTAGGTATCGTTTATTTATAATTTTGCTAAAGGAAAGGCAAACATTGGTGGCATGAACTAACAAGGGTTTAGACTAGAAATGTACTTGCAAAACATGATTACTTATGAGAAAGCTCAATCACATAGTCACTTGCTTCGGCTGGGGGTAAGCCATAATAATAATAAAGATATTGAAGTGTAAGCTCAAAGATAAATAACACAGAGATTAGAGATAGACTACTCCATATAAATGTAAGGTGACGTCGGACTATTAAGAGAATAACTTCTAAGTGTATTCTAATCTATTAAGTCATAATCTACTCTAGCACATATACAATCATATATAGCATAAAGAACTCTTCATCTATGTATAAGGAACATCGCTAAAGTAAGCCAGGATATAACAAGACTTACTTCGCAATACAAATTCTTCCTGTCCTACCAACGGGGGGTGGACTATGTAAGAATCAATGGAACTGTCACTTCCATGAACTACCACGCGACCCGACCAATAGGATACATCTGCAGGTAAATAGCGTCTAAGCACCACGCTTACATGTGATCTACCACTTAACTCCCCTAGGGAAAGAGCTAAGCGCTTTGCCAACTCATACATAAACTCATTATCAATCATAACTATATCAAGTATAGAACTAGAAAAAACTAAGAACATAATAAATAGAAACATAATGATATTAAGAATAAAGTCATAGAGAAAGATACAAGATAATACCAATCTTTATGATGAAGATCCGAAATCCTGAGCGTGATGCTCTACTTCTCTAAATCTATCTAATCAATCCTATAGAACTTGAAGGAATTGGGAGTAGCTATTCTAATTCTCTGGTGGAGAGAGGGATATGAAACTCTAGTTTTGATGGCTTCCTCTAATAATGATTTCTCCTCCTCCTCAGGGGTGGCAGGGCCTTCATTATATAGCCTCCTCAAATGAACGTGGACCGTCGGATCAAACCGACCTTAATTGAGTGGTTTAGATTCATCCTCAAAGGCGGTTAGGCATGATCCTTGAACTTCACTGTGATTGGACATAGGGGCAGGGCGGGCTCCCTGGGTGTGGACCCAGTTGGCCTCCGGCTCAGTCCAGTCTCTTCTAGAGTCTTCCTGAGTATTCTTTTCTTGTGCGGAGGTCCTTTCTCTCTATGTAAACATGACATGTGGACCTTCTTTGGTTCTTTTCCTGATAACTCCCTATAAAAACATAAACTCATCAAAACTCGTGGAAATCTATCAGTTAGACCCCCTAAGTCTATGGTGATGATTCAATCAAGTCCTTTTTAGCTCTTGTTGACATATAGAAATTGATACTTAACGACCGTCAACATTGGACACTTATAATAATATATTCCTATTGCCCTTGTACTTGGTTGGAGGAGGGGTGTCGTGTCGGCCCTTCATTGCACCGACGGAGAACACGGGGGGGGGGGGGGGTCCGGTTGAGCCAACAGTAGGATAGAGGCATGGGTGTCCACTGTACTGTTGGCGGGTACACCGTTGTACTTCTCGCTAATTCTTTTTGTATGTGGCAGATTCCTTCATACCGGGCCAATGGATGTCGTTACCCTGTGGGTCCTCCGTACCCGATGTCCCCTTGTTCGGAGAGTTCTTGTAGGGGCCGGGGGCGTATGAGACTGGCTCTGCTTCCGCGAGAGGCATGATGCCTATTTGCCCTGCTCCGTCCCGTCCTGATTGGGGAACTCGACATGTCTTCGTTCGGGCAGGGGCCAGAGCGTTATCCTGAGCACCGGATTATACAGGGTGTACGATTCTACGTGGTTCTATACCTTCATTCTTATATCGTGGAGGATGCACCGTCAGTGGCTAAGAGTGGCGGCTGCTTTCTTCAGGACGGGGGTAGATGGGTCATATCTATACCTCCGACGTCCCTCACGTCTTTTGCGGGTCGTGGAACTGCCTCGCTTTCTGCGTCGGGCGAGGCAGAGACACGTCTGCCCGGGGCATGTCTGCCCACCTGGGCTGGCTAGGTTGTGAGCCCCGCGCCTCTCCCTTCATGGGCCTGCGACGACTTGGCTTTGATGGGCCTCTCAGATGATTATCGATAAGTCTTTAGTTGTTGATTGTTTTTGAAAGATTTTCATAAAATTAGGTCTCCAACAATTAGTAAACATAACTTCAGGTTTATAACTTCAAGTTACTCCTCTCATTTTAAAAATATCTAGCATATGCTCCGCTTCATGCTTCACAAGAGCATTAGTCAAAAACTATTGTTTGATTTAGTGTGTGATATTATTCCTGCTTCAAGCTTCAAGGAAATATTTTCTTTAGATCATTTTCCTTCTATGGAAATAATATTTGGCATTAAGAATAGGCTTTCTCTCCCCCTAATGCCAATATTAGATCTTTCATAACATACTTCAAAAGGTATCCCCTATCATGGGCTTAAAATAATTGAAATTCACATATCTCCAACTACAGGTAGAGGCCCATTCATATATGTTATGATAAAATTTTCTGGGAAATATTCACACACATATTTAAACATGGGGGTATTAAGTAAATACAGTTGTTTATAGCCTAAAAATGATCAAATACTCATACATAAAAATGAATAATATACTTCAAATGTATAAAATACGCAACATTCAAATTCACATGAAATTTCTTCTAGAATTTTCTAATTACCATTAATGCAAACAAATTCATAAATGCATTTTCTTCATAAATCCCAAATCATCATAAGTATGTTATCTACTATCTTAATTCCACAATTATTCACCCCATCAAATGGGTTAGTCTCTATTGAGCTAATTTCATATTAACTCTCGCCCTGATCTCAAACTGCTTGACCTTAGATCAATCATATTACTTATGCATGCAATGCATTAGAAAGCAACATATTCATTATTTCAATAAAAATTATTTTGACATAACATGCTAGATAGTCAATTTAATTGCAAGGGGAAAATTAGTAGCTACAAGCTACAAACATAGCTTCCATGCTAATATGTATGTACGAGGGGAGATAGTTGTAGCTCAATGGGAGCACAATATAGTGATACACATTCATATGTAATGTGGAATATTGGTATTCAATCCAACAAAATAGATAATAACAAATACAAAGCTACAAGCTTCACTTAAAGATAGATTTAGTTTTATTATGCCTATTAAATATATATTACCCACATTTTCTTATGCCTTTACCCAAAATTCCTCCCCCTTTTTATGTCATAATTACTCCAAGTAGAAATATGCTTCATGCATCATACTTTTAGTATTCAATGGTTGTGGCATGAAATTCATATATTTAGTCTATTATTCAGTGTACACAATAATATATTTGGGTAAAACATAAACTTCTTATTTTTTTAATACTAATATAGTTCAATTGTTCATTTTTTTTAGAAAAATTAGTTTCCCTTCTACCTACATGGCAGTATTGCACAAAGAACTATAAACTTCATGGCTAATTAAGGTTTCTTTGTGGATAAAATTAATACAAAACTTATTTATATAGGCAAAAAAAAATGGCAATTGTTTATATGTGAAACATATAAATCTAATTTGTTCCATGCAAAATTAACACATATTACTTCAAGTAAGAATTGCAACTAAGAATATTAAATACTTCATATTAGTATTCAAACTAATAAAGTAACCATTAACTCTTCTATGAGTTTAGATAATTCACTTAATTCAACTGGAATTAAAACTTAATGCACCACCGTTACTACTAATACTTATAGATAATATAAGTTTAAATACAATATAAGTATGTTAGCACATGATTTAAATTCTTCTTCGAGAAACCTCAAAAATTCTTATTCATTTTTATATGGCTTAGCTTCAATGCTTGACATATAGCAGCTTCATGCATGCTTTATTTCATAGTAGTGATATGTAATCACAATCCTTCTAGGAGTGCAATATATGCAAGTCATATATCCTGGTTTATTGAGCTACCGAAAATTTCTAACTCAACTTCTATTTGAGTAATTTCTGATGATAAATTCAAATACTTCATGTATTACATTTCTCTTTGATATTCTATACTCAAGAGATATTTCTTCGAGAATATACATTGCTAAAATTTTATTTATCATTTTGTCTTCTAGACATTCAATTCAAGTAGCATTACACCACAAACTATAAGCATACAAGCTTGAAAATTCGACTTTTAATGGAATATTATATTCTATAATCATAATTTGAGAATTTTCTCATGCAGTGAGTCATACAATATATTTGTTATTTCTCTCGGCCATATACTCGTTCTAGAGAATAATCAGGAAATATATATATCATGAATTCACTACACTTCAACGGTAGCAAAATATCTTACATGGATTTAATAATGATCATAACAAATAATTCTATCATTCAGAGTAATTCCAGGATATTTTTTCTTTCTTTCAAACATGCATATATTAACATAAATTGGATCATGTGCATATTAGTTTACTACATATAAACAAGTGGTAAGGTGCAAAAAGATAGTAGATGATTATTCAAAATATTTTTAGAAGCATCCTAGCATTCATTAGGGTTATGATATACGTAAATTTTCAGAATTAATACCAATTATTTATTCATCCCAAAATTTTATTATGCTAGGAAAAATAAACATGAGTCACCTAAAGATGACATAAGCCACGGTGTGATACTGACGTGACAGAAGTGACAACATAGGCGCATGGCTACGAGCCTTCAATTTAATTCTGTCAACGACATGGCGTTATGGCTCTCGCTATAGACTGTAGCGATCGATGGGTGCGATAGTTAGCTAATGAGCGTGCAAGCTCATCGTTAAACATTTACAGGGTGCACTTCAACCATATCTGGTAGATGTTGCATGGTTTTAAAACAGGTCATATTGACAAAACTTCATGTTTCGCTAATAATTGGAACGACCATTATATAAATAAATAGAACACAACCATACGGGGTTGACACTCTACCCGATATACATATCTACCCGATATATATATACACGCTGCAAAATATACGTACAAATTAAAGTATTGCCAAAGCCTTCAAAATTATATCCTTCCGACACGTACGTGAGACATGATAACTCACTTAACATACTTCATGTACGGGTAATCTCATATACATGCCCACGTACATATGAGCATGGCGTTCGGGCCTTCTCGATAAAAAAACACAAATTGATCCATTAGATCTATCAGATCATACTTCATTAAGCTTCTTGCATATATGTATATCACTACTCCAGAACATCAAAACAGTGTCGGTTTAAAACCCCTCTTCAGTGGCGGTTTTTGAATCAGCACAACCATTTCAGCAGTGATGAGCCCATGACATCACTGCCGGTTATGCTAAACCGACAGTGATGGCACAAGCATCACTGCCGGTTCGTGTTACCAACCGGCAGTGATGCTTGAGCCATCACTGCTGGTTTGTGACACCAACTGACAGTGAAGGTGGGCATATCACTGTCGGTTTTAATTGAACCGGCAGTGATATTATTTTTCAAATTTGTATTTTATTAATTATTTTATTTTCATATGGGGTTTAGGGTTTAGGGTTTATGGTAGAGGTGGTGGGGTGGGAGGTCGTGGAGGTGTTTGCTATCGAACCATTTGATATCGATGTGAATTGAAGGTGGTTGTGGACGAGCGACAATACAAACCCATCACACATTTATAATAATTATTACAAAACACCCAAACAAAACTTAAAGTATCGAATTAAATGTCGCATTACAATAGCCTTTTGAGGCGGTCTTTTCCGTAGTTCTTCTTGAAGTTCTCACTCTTCACAATGGCTAGAGATCCTTGCCTGTACACTATCTCGTCCAGAATAAGAGCCGCTATCTCCTCTTGAAATCCTTTTATCTCAAAATCTAGCAACCTTTTGTGGTTCTGTTCTTTGCGCTGTAAATTGATACAAGATGATATTGAGATGCATATACGTAAGACAAAACAATAGAAAATGAGTCGCCTACAGACCATGTCATCTCCTATTCCTAGTTTTGCGCCAAAGTAGCAAAGTGTTGCCCACATCACATAGAACCCTCATTCGTTGTTCCCCATTGGTTGCTCTAGGGTCTTGACCCCCTTCATATACTACACTTTGAATGGGGCTCTCCATTTCTTTTGCATCCTAGGCTCCACATTTGTCCAATCAGGTAACGCTTTCATTCTATGTGACAATGTAAATGAAGTGTGAAGGCTGAGGAGATTAATTACAATATCATATGTGATTGAAAAGTGTTGTGATATTGGGTTCACTTACTTATTTAGCACCGTGACAAGGTGAAGAATCATGGCCCTAGTTGGTTTCGACGATTAACGACAATTAGAGATTATTATGGCTAACGTGTGTTTTGCAGAGGCTATGCGTAGCTTAGCCATAGTGATCAAGGAGAGTGGGCTCTAATGGTCATAACTTAGCCCCCAAGATGGCTATCATTTCGGTTTTTAAGGAGACATGATGAAGACCCTAGAATGATAGGCTAAGTGCCATAAGGAGATGAAGGGCATTTAGAATTAGATAGGGCTTCTCTTTTTACCTTTGACCGTACTATTAAGAGGGGTTGAGATTAGTAGCTTGACTTAGGAAAGCTTCATGACTTAGGTGTGGTGCACACTTGACTTCCTTAGCTCTAAGCAAGCCTATGGTGACCGTAAGATAGCCTAGAACAACTTCCATATTCATCGCGACGAAAAACGGAGTTGTCAAAATCGTTTTCTGGGCGTCGGATGCTCCTGGCAGGGGCGCCGGACGCTGTCCGTCGCGTCGGACAAAGGCGCCGGACGCTGGGTAATTGAGTCCACAGCGTCCGTCGGCCTTCTAGAGAGGATGTTTTCTGGCAAAGTCTTTTAGGGTCTGTCGGACGCTGTCCGTCGGCCAGGCGTCGGACGCTGGGAAGAGCGTCCTTCGACCTTCCAGAGAGGGTGTTTTTCAACCCTAGCCAGAATTCAGCGTCGGACGCTGTGGTTGAGCGTCCATCGCCCAGTGACGTAGCGTCCGTCGCTGGGAACAGTGTGTCAGAACTAGCCGTTAGACAGGGCGTCGGACCGTCCGTCGCCTAGGCGCCGGAGCGTCCGTCGCCCCAACTATGAACAGAAACTAGCCGTTGGGCATGCGATGGACCGTCCGTCGCCTAGTCGACGGAGCGTCCGTCGCCAACTTAAAATGCCAGCCCGAGGCAGTTTTCAGAGGGTCTATTTATAGCCCCTCCCACTTCTCTCCCACCTGGCCTTTGCTCATTCAAGTTGCTGAGTTTGTTGAGAAGGTTGGGAAGAGAGCAAGAGCCCTAGAGAGAGAGAGAGAGTGATTCCCGAATCCATCCATCCTCTCTTAAGTTCATCCAAGAGTTCAAGTGTGCATCCTCTAGTTGTGAAGCTTGAGTGAGTCAAGCGAAGATCGAGGCTTGTTACTCTTGGTGATCGACATCACCTAGACGGTCCGGTGGTGCTCGGAGGAAGGCGATCGCCGGAGGATTGTCGGCGGCCCTTCTCCATTGACGTTTGTGATCGGTTGTGGGCGATTCACCGAGCCAGAGTGGCGAAGAATCAGCCTGTAGAGAGCACTCATCCCTTGCGCGGGATTGAGGGGAGCTATACCTTGCGAGGTGCTCCAACGAGGACTAGGGGGGAGTGTCGACTCCTCGATACCTCGGCAAAACATCGCCGTGTCAAGCATCTCTTTCCCTAGCTCTTTACTACCGCATTACTTTCCGCACTTGTCTTTCTTTCCATACTATAATTGTGTAGGAAGTTTTTGCTTTCCATTGTCTTGCTACTGCTTTCTAGCTAGGACACACAAGCGGTAGGCACTTGGGGGTTAATTGGCTCTTTATAGGTTTAATTCTTGTTTAGAAAATAAAAAGAGCCCAATTCACCCCCCCTCTTGGGCATTTTGATCTTTTCAATTGGTATCAGAGCAAGGTTTGCTCTAAATTAGGCTTCACCGCCTAGAGCAAGATGTCCCATGGGGATGGACCACCTCCCATGTTCGATGGAGACAACTTTCCTTATTGGAAAGTTTGTATGGAGGCCTATCTAGAGGCCGTTGACGTGGGCATGCTCAAAGCCGCCAAAAAGGGAGGCACCCTCTTCGCGGAGGACCTCAACTTTGATAAGCACAATGCCAAGGGGAAGAACATTATCTTTCGTGGCATTAGCAAGGATGTCTTCAACCGAGTGCGTAATGCCAAAGACGCATTTGAGTTGTGGACCACTATTTGTGCACTTCACGAAGGCACAAAGAGTGAGTGTGAAGAACGCTATCACTTAGTTATGGCTAAGCTCAATTCTTTCTCTATGCATGCAAATGAAAATGCAAATGAAATGTACTCACGACTCAACATTATTGTAGAGGAATTGAATGGGCTCGGTCTCAACCAAATGGAACCGGCCGATGTGGTACGCAAGATTCTTTGTGTCTTGCCCATTGAGAAGTATGGCCACATCGTCACGGTGCTTCACCAAGGAGATCTCTCCGCCGCTACACCAACACAAATTTTGGGCAAGATCAATGCCCATGAGATGTACATGAAGATTGGTGATGATGTCTCTTCTTCCTCCTCCAAGAAGAAAGAAAAAGAGAAGGAGGAGAAGAAGGACTTGGCACTCAAGGCATCCTCCTCGGAGAAGCACAAGATGCAATTTGTTTATGAGAGTGCAAGTGATGAGGAAGATGATGATGATCTAGCTCTCATGGTGAAGAAGACAACTAAGATGTTGAAGAAGCTAAGCAAGAATGGAGTCAAGTTTGACTCAAAGAAGAAGAAATTCTTCACAAGCTCTTCAAGAAAGCCTCTCTCCAAGATGGATTGCTACAATTGTGGCAAACTTGGACACTTGGCTCATGCTTGCCCCGAGGAGAAGAAAGACAAGTACAAGAACAAGAAAGCAAACAACAAGTTCAAGTACAACAAGGGCAACAAAGTTGAGTCAAGTGATGAGGAGAAGAAGGATGCCAAGCCATTTAAGAAGAAGAAGAACTTCAACTTTCACAAGAAGAAGAAGAATGGCAAAGCCTACATTGTTGGTGATTGGCTCACCGACATTGAAGACTCAAGTGATTCATCCGGAGATGAAAGTGAAGAAGAGAAGGTGGCCGCCTTGGTGATTGGTTCATCTACTCCACTGCTACCCCCTCCATCATCACCGGGCTCATCCTCTACACACCTATGCCTCATGGCTAAAGGTGACAAAAAGGTACAAAAAGAGGATAGTGATGATGAGGCTAGCTCTAGTGATGATAGTGATGATGAGTTTGAGGCACCTTCCTATGATGAACTAATTGAGATTTGCAATAAATACACTAAGCTCATTAGGAAGTATAAAGGCAAAAGTGAATCACTAGAGAAAGCCAATGGTAACTTGCATGCTTAGCTTGATGACTTGTCTAGTGGCTAATGATGAATTGAAGCTTGAGAACAAATCTCTCTCATCTAGCACTAGGGAGCTCAAAGCCTCACTCAAGCAAGCAAATGAGAAACATGATAAGCTTGAGAGGCCAACACAAGAGCTCCAAACAAGATACAACTTGATAAAAGATGACTACAACCAAGTTAAAAATGAACAAGGCACACTTGTGATAGCTAATGAATTGCTTTCAAATGATCTTGCTACACATGTTGCTATTAACCCGGTTGTTAAGTGTGATATAGCTACTTCTTGTGAGGACTTGCTTGATGAAGTTGCTAGTGAGCAAAATGCTAAGGGCAAGGGCAAGAAGGTAGTTGAGGCCGATAAGCATGATGACTATGTGAAGATGAGGCAAGAAAACTCCAAGCTCAAGGAAGAGCTAATCAACCTCAAGGCAAGCAAGCCACTCACTATCAAGTCGGCCAAACAAGATAACAAAGATGCACTGACCTTGATCAACTCTCTCAAAGAAGAAAATGCAAAGCTCAAGGTTGAGAAGATCAAGCTTACAAGTGGATTGGAGAAGTTCACCAAGGGCCACAACCTTCAAAGTGAGCTCTTGATGAACACTATCATGAAGACCGACAAGACCGGCATTGGGTTCAAGGAGAACCAAATCATGAAGGCCAAGGTCAAGATAGAAGCCAAGAACTATTACAAGAACAAGGCTATGAGAAGCAACTATGACACACCAAAGCCCAAGCCCAAGATGTGCTTTGGATGTGGTCAAGGGTCACCTTCAATCCCAATGCAAGACTCCACCTCCTAAGACCTTGCCCAAGCACATAAGGCCTTTCGCTCATGATGCACACTTCATCATCAACAAGGACTCCAAGGGTAGACCTCAAGTTGTATTTCTCGGTCCTAAGATGAAGAACAAGACTAAAGTGCTATGGGTTGCTAAGGAATTGGTGGACAAGTCTATGGGACCTCGCCAAGTGTGGGTTCCCAAACAACAAGCTTAACTCCAAGTTGCTTGTGTGTAGGTGAACTACAAGACCGGTGGAAGTCATTGGGTGATTGATAGTGGATACACTCAACATATGACCGGTGACTCCCGGATGTTCACCACACTTGAGGAAGATTGTGAAGGGCAAGACAAGATTACCTTTGGGGACAATTCAAAAGGCAAAGTGCAAGGCCTAGGCAAAGTGGCAATCTCAAATGATCGATCAATATCAAATGTCTTGCTAGTACAATCATTGAGCTTCAACTTGCTATCGGTGGGACAACTATGTGATCTTGGTTTCCATTGTCTCTTCACTCCAAATGAGGTAGTTGTGTCCAAGATTGAAGATTCATCATTGATATTCAAAGGGTTTCGGCACAACAATCTCTACCTAGTGGACTTCACCTCAAATGAAGCTAGTTTGCAAACATGTCTATTCTCCAAGAGCTCTTTGGGTTGGCTATGGCATAGAAGATTGGCACATGTGGGAATGTCAACCTTGAAGAAGCTTGTCAAGAAGGAATTGGTTAGAGGTGTCAAGGATGTTGTGTTTGAGAAGGACAAACTTTGTAGTGCATGTCAAGCCGGCAAGCAAGTGGCAAACACTCATCCAACCAAAGCTTTCATGTCAACCTCAAGAGTCCTAGAGCTACTCTACATGGATCTATTTGGACCTACCACCTATGCTAGCCTTGGCGGCAATCTCTTTTGCTTGGTAGTAGTTGATGACTACTCTAGATACACTTGGGTGTTCTTTCTTCAAGACAAGGGAGAAACTCA
This sequence comes from Microstegium vimineum, assembly GCA_022036555.1. Taxonomy (NCBI): domain Eukaryota; kingdom Viridiplantae; phylum Streptophyta; class Magnoliopsida; order Poales; family Poaceae; genus Microstegium; species Microstegium vimineum. Next base: position 40,982,119 of record CM039119.1, read on the forward strand.
ATCAATATTCAAGAAGTTTGCAACTAGAGCCCAAAATGAGTTTGATGTGAAGATCAAGAAGATAAGAAGTGACAATGGGACCGAATTTGTGAACACCAAGATTGAAGACTATTGTGATGAAGTTGGGATCAAGCATGAAGTATCCGCCACCTATACTCCTCAACAAAATGGTGTAGTAGAGAGAAAGAACCGGACACTTATCACTCTTGCAAGATCAATGCTTGATGAATACAACACCCCCGAGAAGTTTTGGGCCGAAGCAATCAACACTGCATGCTATGCGGCCAACCGACTATTTGTCCAAAGGCTTCTCAAGAAGACCCCCTATGAGCTTGTGAAAGGGAAGAAACCGGATATATCCTTTTTCTGAGTGTTTGGTTGCAAAGTGTACATGTACAAGAAGCGCCAACACTTGGGCAAGTTCCAAAGAAGATGTGACATTGGTTTCTTAGTTGGGTATTCACTTAAATCCAAGGCATACCATGTATTTAACAAAGCCACCGGCTTAGTTGAAGAAACATATGACTTGGAGTTTGATGAAACTAATGGCTCTCAAGAAGAGGATGAAAATCTTGATGATGTAGGTGATGAACCCTTGAGGGAGGCAATGAAGAACATGCCAATTGGTGCTATCAACCCACAAGAGGTGGAAGAAGTTGAATATGAAGCAAGTCAAGATCCTTCTCCACCCCACACGCCTCAAGTTGATGAAGGAGATCAAGTGAGGGAAGCTCAAGAAGACACTCACATCCCTCAAGATCAAGCCGAGGCCGAAGCAAGCAATGTTGAAGCACCGCAACCTCCTCCCCAAGAGATCAATAGAATATCTACACCTATGCTTCAAGCACATCCTCAAGACCTCATCATAGGGAGTCCATCAAGGCGGGTAACAACTCGATCTAAACTTGCTTCTTATGTTGAACATCACTGCTTTGTTTCCTTTGTTGAGCCTTCTAGTGTGGAGGATGCACTTGCGGATCCGGATTGGGTGAACGCCATGCACGAAGAGTTGAACAACTTCACCCGGAACGAAGTGTGGACACTAGTAGAAAAGCCCAAAGGAGCAAGAATCATTGGCACCAAGTGGGTGTTTAGGAACAAGCAAGATGATCAAGGCGTGGTTGTGAGAAACAAGGCAAGATTGGTGGCAAAGGGGTTCTCCCAAGTTGAAGGCTTGGATTTTGGGGAGACCTTTGCACCGGTTGCAAGACTAGAAGTCATTCGTATCCTCTTGGCATATGCTTCACACCATAAAATGAAACTTTTTCAAATGGATGTGAAGAGTGCCTTTCTTAATGGTTTCATTAATGAACTTGTTTTTGTCTCACAACCTCCCGGGTTTGAAGACCCAAATTGTCCTAATCATGTGTATAGGTTGTCCAAGGCACTCTATGGATTGAAGCAAGCTCCAAGAGCTTGGTATGAGAGGCTAAGGGACTTCCTACTCAAGAAGGGCATCAAGATCGGGAAAGTGGATACCACACTCTTCACCAAGGTGTTAGATGGAGAGATCTTTGTTTGCCAAGTATATGTCGATGACATTATATTTGGGTCAACAAACCAAGGTCATAGCAAGGAATTTGGTGCATTGATGTCCAAGGAGTTTGAGATGTCGATGATTGGCGAGCTAACCTTCTTCCTTGGCTTCCAAGTGAAGCAATTGAGGGAGGGCACCTTCATATCTCAAGAGAAGTACACTTATGATGTGCTCAAGAAATTCAAGATGGAGGATTGCAAGCCAATCAAGACCCCAATGCCTACTAATGGGCATCTCGATCTCGATGAGGGAGGTAAACCGATCGACCAAACTCTCTATCGTTCTATGATCGGTAGTTTACTTTACCTCACCGCTTCTAGGCCGGATATCATGTTTAGTGTGTGTATGTGTGCTAGGTTTCAAGCAAACCCTAAGGAGTCGTATCTTTGTGCGGTTAAAAGAATCCTTAGGTACTTAAGGCACACCCCTAGCATGGGTCTTTGGTATCCCAAAGGAGCTCCCTTCCAACTAGTTGGCTATTCCGATTCAGATTATGCCGGGTGTAAGGTTGATAGGAAGAGTACCTCCGGCGGGTGCCACATGCTAGGAAGATCACTTGTTTCTTGGTCCTCTAAGAAGCAAAATAGTGTGGCATTGTCAACCGCCGAAGCGGAATACATTGCCATGGGAGCAAGTTGTGCACAAATCTTATATATGACCCAAACACTCTTTGATTACGACGTGTTTTTAAAAGAAGTTCCACTTTTGTGTGATAATGAAAGCGCCGTAAAGCTTGAAAACAACCCGGTTCAACACTCTCGCACCAAGCACATAGATATTCGCCATCACTTTCTTAGAGATCATGTGGCTAGGAAAGACATCACACTAGTTGGAGTTAAGAGCGAAGAGCAATTGACGGATATCTTCACAAAACCACTCGATGAAACAACCTTTTGTAGGTTGAGAAGCGAGTTAAATGTGCTTGATCACTCTAACTTCACTAAAAGATGAGCTTGTGTGAACCATGCATTCATATGTAATATAACATATTTAATTTGGTAATGCACTTAGGCTTGGCTAACGCGGCTAAGATAACCGCCCTCAAAGCGTGTGACAAAGCTTAACCGCGGTTTAAACTTGCAAGCAACCTAGATTCAAATTTCGTATTGCATAGCTTATGCATGTGTGTTGTTTGCCCTTTCTTTTCGGTTAAGTTTCTTGAGCATTCTCTATGATAGTCCACTTAGGGGGAGCATTCCAAGCTCAAGTCACTCCAATACCCCTCTTGTGGCCATATGATGACTCCTTGGCGCTTCCATTCGAATATTTTGAGCTAAAAACTAAATTTAAGCCTACGGCAAACTATTTGAAAATGAGTGTTTGAGAGATGGTTCTCATATCAAGTCCAATCAAGTGTTATTTGGATCTTATTGGGATTGGAACTTGGTTGGGATAAAGACGCAAAAAGAAAATTTGAAAAATTCTATTTTTAAGGCGTCGGACGCTACCGACGGACGCTCGGTGTCAATTGCCTCAGCGTCCGTCGCGATCATCCGGAGATTAAAGTTGCCCGCTAACAGGGCGACGGACACTCTCCCAAGCGTCCGTCGCGGTCAATGCGATTGGACGTTTCAAATCGGCTCTGGAAGCCCGACGGACGATGCCGTCGGACGCTCCCCAAGCGTCCGTCGCGAACTTAACGGCGAATTTTTTTTTAAAAACCCCGATCCTTCTGTGTTTTCTGCCGATCGATGTTGCCCGCCGCTGTGCTGTGCCCTAACCCTAACCACCGTGGATCCTTTCCCTGCGCCGTAGTTCCCCCTTCCACCACCGCCTACGACGCCACACATGCCCTCTCCAACTCTTTGCGCCGCCGCGGGACCTCACCTGCGCCGCCGTGCTTTCACCTCCACTCACCACCTGATTCCCTGCTCTAACCCAGTCGAGCAGGAGTCTCTCTAGGCCGAGGAGCTCTCCTGGTCAAGGGTCGGCTGATCTCTTTTGCGATTCAAGGTGAATTTCAAATCCTGTGTTTCTATTCCCCTCTGGTTTGCAAATCAACTCACCCATTCTTTGTCACCTTGCCAATCCTAAATCTTTCACTTTACCTTGTCTTGGTTTAGTGCGGATTGCGGATTGCGGTTGATTGATCCGGGAAACTCACCTCTTCTCCCTTTTTGGTCAGAGATTCGAGGTATGGCAGTTGGACTTTTCGCGATCTACCCTTTCCTAATTTCATGCTTCCAATAGACCCTTACCTCTCGATAAATGCTTATGGTATATATATCTCTATCTATTTCTCACGAGCAAGGTCAGTTGGTCAGTTGATCAGAGAATCAGCCAGTTGAGCAGTGTCAGTGAACTCGGGGCAAAGCCCGCGAGTATGGATCGAGGCAAAGCCTCGCGAGGATAGTCCAGGGTCGGCGTGCCACTCTTGCAATAGATTTTTTCTGCGGTCTGTCAGAGGTTCAGGGTCAGTGGTTGATTGGCAGTGAGTTTGTTCTTTGTCTCTTGAGGTTTCTTGTCAGCGTTTTGATTGCAAAGATTTCAGATATGGCAAGGACAAAGAACGCAGGTCCCGTTCCTGGTAGTGGTGGTGACCCTCCACCTCCACTGCGTCCACCCACTGACCGGGGTAAGGGAAAGCAGAAGGTTATCTCTTGGAAGCGCAAGAGGCCAGCGATGGATCCAGACTCGGTAGCCGCTCTAGCAGTGGTAGAGGCCGCCGAGATAGCTGAGCGAGGAGGACATCGCGCCGGCTTGAGGCTCTCGCCTCGCCGTGGAGCACGTCGTGAGTCCCCTCCACCTCCAGAGTCAGAGCCCGTCGAGGCTACAGAGGCACCAGAGACAGAGCCAGTCCCAGCGACTGAGCAGACAGAGGCCGCGAGCCACTCTACCATTGGAGAGCTAATGAGCCGTCGAGTTACCCGTTCCCCCGAGGCTTAGGTGCACCACCTAGCCCTCCAGGACCTCGGCTCCCAGACCCCGTGAGGCACCGGGTTCGTACACTTACAGCGAAGCAAGTTCAGCTGCTTCGGTTTGTTGACTTCCAGTCCTGGTTCCCACCTCAGAGGGACCCCCATGCCGGACGAGAGTTCTATACTACAGTGCACGAGGACTTCTACAGAGCATATGTAGACACTGATGCTCCTCTCAGGGCCCACAGGGTGTGCCCATCTGCTCAGATAGAGGGGATCGGTGGTCCAGAGATCCTGCAGCACCTCCAGTACATCCAGGGTCTAACAGATTTGACGGGACGCTCAGGGGCATATAAGAAGGAGTGGGTATACTAGTTTTACGCCTCTCTGTGGATCTCACCTGATTGCGACTGAGCAGACAGAGGCCGCGAGCCACTCTACCATTGGAGAGCTAATGAGCCGTCGAGTTACCCGTTCCCCCGAGGCTTAGGTGCACCACCTAGCCCTCCAGGACCTCGGCTCCCAGACCCCGTGAGGCACCAGGTTCGTACACTTACAGCGAAGCAAGTTCAGCTGCTTCGGTTTGTTGACTTCCAGTCCTGGTTCCCACCTCAGAGGGACCCCCATGCCGGACGAGAGTTCTATACTACAGTGCACGAGGACTTCTACAGAGCATATGTAGACACTGATGCTCCTCTCAGGGCCCACAGGGTGTGCCCATCTGCTCAGATAGAGGGGATCGGTGGTCCAGAGATCCTGCAGCACCTCCAGTACATCCAGGGTCTAACAGATTTGACGGGACGCTCAGGGGCATATAAGAAGGAGTGGGTATACTAGTTTTACGCCTCTCTGTGGATCTCACCTGATCACGAGTTCCTCCACTTCGCATACCAGGGACGTGACTTCAGGGTTACAGCTGCCAGATTCCGAGAGCTCTTTCACCTCGAGTCCTCACCTACCAGGATACACAGTCTCTGCTATGGGGATCAGGAGGCCCCTCACCGACCTCACGATGGTATAGTGCCATCCACGGACTTTATGAGTCCGTGCTTTCAGCAGCCGTTCACTGAGGGTTCGAGCCGTACGCCACGTTACCTCACTCCTTTAGCTCGGATCCTCCACGAGGTTCTCAGACGTACTATTCTACCCCGGATTGGAGCTAGGGATACTATCACTCGTCTTCAGCTTTGGCTCCTAGCTCACATTGTTCGGAAAGAGAAGTTCGACCTCTGGGATTTGATAGTGAGCGAACTCGAGGATATTATAGGTGCTGGGTTCAGGGTTCATTGGCAGCTACAGTTCGCCCATTGGATTTCATATTTGATAGTTGCCAAGACCGGGTCAGGTGTCATGAGAGTCACACTTACGAGGTCAGCTACCGAGTTCCCAGTCTACTCGATGAGTCAGCTTGTGGCCCATGGGCAGTTGCCTCGCCCCAGCAGAGCCTATAGACCAGGCACCAGGCAGGCCGGAGTGCCACCACAGTCGGCCGAGGTCACAGATGCGACAGTTGAGCAGATTGCTCAGGCAGAGCTAGCAGACTTGGATGCAAAGATAGATACAGCTGCTGAGACAGTCTTTCGAGAGGACCTCGATTCCGACAGCTCTGACGAGGACTACTAGCCCGTGCATGAGTATACACCGATGACCCATGACCACGAGGCAGGAGGGTCAGGCACAACTGCAGCAGCTCCAGCTCCAGGCTTCAGTTCCTCAGAGGCTACCTTGCTCACTATTCTATCGAGGATGCAGGAGGAGCAGTCTCGCCAGGCAGAGGAGCAGAGACGACAGGCTGCAGACCTATGGAGGCTTACTGAGCAACAGCTGGCAGCTCAGGCACAGACACAGGCCAGACAGGACGAGTTCCAGAGTCAATTCTTGGCATATTAGCTGCAGTAGGCAGAGATTCAGAAGACTCAGACACTTCTTCTTGAGCGTCTTCTGGCCTCTAGCTCCGGGCAGACTTCCATGCCACAGTTCCAGTTGCCCGGCGTATCCCAGCAGCAGCAGTTCACCTCTCCTCCACAGTAGCCTTCAGTAGTTGTGGTGCCAACTCCAGCATTACCGTCCAGAGGACAGCAGAGTCAGGCACCAGCTACTCCTCCGTTCCAGCCGGTAGCCTCTCCTGAGTATCAGACTCCGAGGACCCAGGTGTCCTCTTGGATAGCTTCACCCGGAGAGTTCCAGACAGGCTTCACTCCTACCCGGGGAACTACCTTAGCAGAGGCCTCGAGAGATCTGTCAGCTTCCTATCTTGAGATCACGGGAGAAGACTCCCCAGGAGCAGCTCAGCAGGTCACACCAGCTCCAGAGACAGCAGTGGATCCTCCGGCGACAGGCACTCACCAGTCCTCAGTTGCATCGTCGGAGATCGCACCTGAGCAGTCAGCACAGACAGTCACCACACCTCCAGCTGCCGTTCAGACGGATGCCATATCCCTAGCAGAGGAAGTTACAGTGGCAGTGTCCTCTCTCGGTCAGACTCAGCCTGCAGAGGTTGCAGCAACAGTGTCCCTAGTGGCACTTGCAGTGACACTGTCCCCCTCGCCTCGAGTTTTCACTCGTCGGGCTCCCAGGCCTGCTACTACTGAGGCAGGACCGTCAGAGGCACCAGCTGAGCCTCAGGGGGAGTCAGTTGAGACCGCAGCTCCAGAGGTGCCAGTGACAGCTCCAGAGACCACCCCAGCTGCACCTACACCGGCAGAGACCGAGGCAGATGATGAGTCAGACGAGTCAGACCTTTAGGACTTCATCATGCTGGATCGCAGAGCTGCAGCTTCTTCGCCTTCTTCTCCAGCCCCAGACTCTTAGTTTTTTGGTGCTAGACGCCAAAGGGGGAGAGAGGGTCGAGTATAGTGATAGGGGGAGGGATTTGGATCTTTGTATGCTTTATTTCCCCGTACTCTTTCATCATGTCTACTTTTATGCATTTGTCTATATGTGTGATGTGATGATGGTTGATGTTTATATGGTTGCATGTGACAAAACTCTTGTTTATCTCTAATATATCTTGTGAGTTGTCTCATGTTCATGATATATCTCCTTGCTTAACGTCATTTGAGCTTCCGCGCTTTTCTCCGAAACATCCCTTGAGAATATCATGAGGTACTACTTTTACATTCATATCCATAAGTACCATGTTTTGTGATTTGACTTGGGTGAGCAAGTATGCTTCATTACAATTTCACTAACCCTTGCTCAACCATCCCAAGTCACCCTTGAATCTTAACCAAAACTCTTATCCATACTCGAAGTTCTATTGTCGTCAATCACCAAAAAGGGGGAGATTGAAGAATCATGGCCCTAGTTGGTTTCAGCGATTAACGACAATTAGAGATTATTATGGCTAACGTGTGTTTTGCAGAGGCTATGCGTAGCTTAGCCATAGTGATCAAGGAGAGTGGGCTCTAATGGTCATCACTTAGCCCCAAAGATGGCTATCGTTTCGGTTTTCAAGGAGACATGATGAAGACCCTAGAATGATAGGCTAAGTGCCATAAGGAGATGAAGGGCATTTAGAATTAGATAGGGTTTCTCTTTTTACCTTTGACCGTACTATTAACAGGGGTTGAGATTAGTAGCTTGACTTAGGAAAGCTTCATGACTTAGGTGTGGTGCACACTTGACTTCCTTAGCTCTAAGCAAGCCTATGGTGACCGTAAGATAGCCTAGAACAACTTCCATATTCATCGCGACGAAAAACGGAGTTGTCAAAATTGTTTTCTGGGCGTCGGACGCTCCTGGCAGGGGCGCCGGACGCTGGGTAATTGAGTCCACAGCGTCCGTCGGCCTTCCAGAGAGGATGTTTTCTGGCTAAGTGTTTCAGGGTCCGTCGGACGCTGTCCGTCGGCCAGACGTCGGACGCTGGGAAGAGCGTCCGTCGACCTTCCAGAGAGGGTGTTTTTCAACCCTAGCCAGAACTCAGCGTCGGACGCTGTGGTTGAGCGTCCGTCGCCCAGTGACGTAGCGTCCGTCGCTGGGAACAGTGTGTCAGAACTAGTCGTTAGACAGGGTGTCGGACCGTCCGTCGCCTAGGCGCCGGAGCGTCCGTCGCCCCAACTATGAACAGAAACTAGCCGTTGGGCATGCGATGGACTGTCCGTCGCCTAGTCGACGGAGCGTCCATCACCAACTTAAAATGCCAGCCCGAGGCAGTTTTCAGAGGGTCTATTTATAGCCCCTCCCACTTCTCTCCCACCTGGCCTTTGCTCATTCAAGTTGCTGAGTTTGTTGAGAAGGTTGGGAAATGAGCAAGAGCCCTAGAGAGAGAGAGTGATTCGCGAATCCATCCATCCTCTCTCTAGTTCATCCAAGAGTTCAAGTGTGCATCCTCTAGTTGTGAAGCTTGAGTGAGTCAAGCGAAGATCGAGGCTTGTTACTCTTGGTGATCGACATCACCTAGACGGTTCGGTGGTGCTCGGAGGAAGGTGATTGCCGGAGGATTGTCGGCGGCCCTTCTCCATTGACGTTTGTGATCGGTTGTGGGCGATTCACCGAGCCGGAGTGGCGAAGAATCAGCCTGTAGAGAGCACTCATCCCTTGCGCGGGATTGAGGGGGAGCTATACCTTGCGAGGTGCTCCAACGAGGACTAGGGGGGAGTGTCGACTCCTCGATACCTCGGCAAAACATCGCCGTGTCAAGCATCTCTTTCCCTAGCTCTTTACTACCGCATTACTTTCCGCACTTGTCTTTCTTTCCATACTAGAATTGTGTAGGAAGTTTTTGCTTTCCATTGTCTTGCTACTGCTTTCTAGCTAGGACACACAAGCGGTAGGCACTTGGGGGTTAATTGGCTCTTTATAGGTTTAATTCTTGTTTAGAAATTAAAAAGAGCCCAATTCACCCCCCCTCTTGGGCATTTTGATCCTTTCACAAGGGGGTCGATATGTTTAAGTGGCTTCTTCCTTGAGTCCCACGTCTCGTTAGTTGAATCTTTAAGACTTATATCTACGAGGACGTAATGGTTGCTGCAATCACAAAGTCCATGTTATTGAATGACATATCAAGAAAAATACACTTAAGTAAGGGTCGAGAACACATACTCGCAGTTGTAGGTTAGCAGTGCGTTTGATTTTTAGAGTGAGAACATTCTTTCAAACTCAATCTTCAAACTTTTTGATACATAGGGATCTGTGAGACCGGCCTTATATGTTGTCTCATTTACAAAGATGGGTCCAAGAAGTCAAAATTGCTCTTTCGCTGTTTAAGGCATTATTTTGCCACACACTTGTAAAATAAACATGGATATATTCAAATGCAGATCACGTAGTTTATTATAACGTTGTTAGGGTATAGTACTTACAGAGTCCATAACATCATAATATGCGCAACCAGCGAGCGTCGTTGAAAGAGTTGAAAGAGGTCTTCATAATAAATAGTATGCACAACTTCTTCAGGATGATTAAAAATCAAACAGGAAGGGATGCATACTTCAAAGGTTGCATTCTTGTCTTTGCTGCTGTTACTATCTATGATATAATAATCATGCAACTGTCGCATGTTTGTTGGCAAATCTCTATACTCTTGTTGGCTGGCGACCATAGGCTTGCCTAGTTGAAACTTGTATACAACCGTGGCATTTTGAAATTCGGTTTTTCTGTAATAGAGATTTTCGGCCTCCTCCATGCTTATGTTCAAGAAAACCCCACCTGTAGCTACGCTTTCTTTATAGGTTAGATACGTTTCATTGCATATATAGAGAAGTATAGACACAGCGTACTAAAGCGTGTCTCGAGTGTTTCCCTACGGACCGTGTCAAGACTCGCAGATATGTTTTCTCATGCGTGTCTAGCAAACAAGAGACGCTCTTTAGACATGATATCAAACGTCTCTAGTAGCCATGAGACGCTTTCTAAAGACGTTATCAAGAATGTCTAGAAGACTTGAGACGATTCCTAGAGCCGTTGGATTATGTACCTATGTTTTTGTAAAAAAATATAAATTCTGATTAAAAAACAATTTAAATTCCATATAAGAAATTTTGGTACTTTTTTATTTTATATACTCCATCTGTGCCCATGTATTTGTACATGCAAAACAAATTCACTTGAGAATTAATCTTCATCATATGGAATACTTTACTTCAATGTGTAGCAACGAGCACACACACTTTGCATACATGGAAGTACAAATCACTGTGAATAAATTAAGGCACTACTACTGACCAATTGGACTACTTACCACACCTGATTTTTCTAATAAATCAAGACTCCATTGTCTTTCTCTTTCCCTGAACTTTCGTTCCTCACTGCTGCCCCTGCTGCCAATCTGCTTATAGGTGGTGTGCCACATGCGAAAACCTTCACGCCACTAACATCCACCAGCTGAATAGAAGATCAACATTGCAGTAGCATCGAATTCCTTTTTGTCTCTCTTGGAACTGGTTGGAATTAACAAACTGCAAACAAGAAAAGCGCATGTCAATCAGTATACTTATGTACAGGTGATTTCACATGGCTTGGACATGATACACAGCAGCCCACAGAATGTTTCAGCTTCGTGATGCTGACAGACAAATAAGTGTGATATATATTATATAAGAACAGCTCAAGATCAGAGGCAGTTGGAAACCTTTCTAACAACATTTGAGATTAAAATCCATCCCTGCAGTGCAAACTTGAAAATCAGGCAAAGGAGTATCATGATGAACAAAGATATTTTGTTCACAGTCCAGAAAAATACATACGGCCTGAACCAGCAACAGTAAATTCCATGGAGGCAAATTATCATATTTAGAGAATCAATAAATGTTAAATTACAAATTATAAGCCACTAAACATGATTGGCATTTACAAGATATATCTTTCTTTGAAATATGTAATACATGTGAAGATTCATAGTTCTGAAAGGAAGAGGCTTTGAGAATGAGTGGGCATCAAAGTAAAGATAATCAAAGCAAGTACTGATCGTACATGTTAATGGCAAGGCAAATTAAAATAGAGTACAGAGGACTTATCCAATATTCTTAGTTATTCAATATTAGGTTTAACCATATTTAACATGTAGTTGAAATGTTGAATAGTAGTCTGTCCACAAGCCCACGTACAAATAATATCTCATTATAAGTAAATTAAAAAGGTAAGAGGAAGCAATAGAGAAGCTCACACCAAGGGAGTGCGACATAATATCTATTTGCTGTAAGAAACTTCATGTTTTAACTAGACAAGATTTTTTTATAAGAAAATTCTTAAAATAATCTACTGTACACAGATAGTATTAAAAAAATCCTTATTCAGATCATAAATAAGGGAGATATGCAAGAACCTGAAACGCTGACCAAGGCTCTTCCCAGAATCTCAAATGTTGGAAAATATGAGAATCCATCACTTGAACATAAAAGGCATACGGTGATATATTGATCCATCTACGATGAAGTACAAAGTGTGAATTTTGACTTTTGACTGCCCGCAAGTTAGCAAACAACGATTCAACTGATATCTTTGTTAAAGAATCCAATCTCTAATTCAGAAATAAAAATTCCGCAAAAGACGATGTCTGGATCTTTGATTAAAGAATACGTTCCGTGGAGCACTATGCAATAAAAAAGATTAATAGGTTGTGCAATTAGTACTGGGCAACGGCAAAAAAACATAGAACTTAATTAATTAGGGGCTGAGATATACCTGGGTAAATTGTGAGAGGGCCACCAACACCAAGATCTGGAGCTGGGAGGAGTGAGGACCGAAGACCTCGCTAGGGTTGGCTTTGACTACGACTGCTAGCGATGAGAATTGATGGAGGCCACGAGCACCGCCGTGACTGGCCATCACTAGGACCAGGGAGCAGCAACACCTGAGAAGATCGAATCGGAGCAGAAGCACCTGAGAAGATCGAATCGGGCGAGGGGTGAGTAGAAGTTGCAACGTAGCGTACATGCATATCGGCGGGAGGCAGCGCCGCGGCGGTAAGGAACGGCGGCATGCGAGTTAGATTGGGAGGGCAGTTGTGCGTGTGCAGACGGAGGGGTACTGGGATGCGTGGGTTTTTTTTACAATTTTCTCTCCACGATGGATAGAAAACTTGATACGTTTTTTAAACGTATTAAACTTCATATCTATGCACCCTAGCGTGTTTAACATAGACACGTAATTAAAAACATTACAAAAGAAACGTATCTAGAGGTAGGGTATTCTTGTAGTGATTTCCCTGGACAAGTTCTGTATCTTTAGCAAATCTAAAGTGTGTATTTTTCTAGCTCTTTCTTGATTACCCAGAATTTTGCTTTGCCTTTCAAAATGGCTCTGTGATAAGTGCGCAGGTATATAAGCCAATCGTTCAAACAAGACAAGTTTGGCGGCCTTTTCTGCAATCTGAGCTCGTAGAATATCATCCTTAATCGGCGCTAGCTTCCGCCTTTTACTAGTCATCTTGGGATCTTTACCAACCGAAGCTGATGACCTCTTCTGTTGTGAAGTTGAACCAGATCTAGGCTAGGCCGTCGAGATCCTAGTCCTGAGGACTTTGAAGCTGGTGGAGGAGGAGGAGGAGTCTTCTCCTTTGGCGGTGGAGAAGGAGGTGTCGGTGGATCTTGACTTGGCGGAGGCAACCGGGATGATTCACTGTCATCCTCATCATCCGAAGATGGCTGCTCATCTAGCTTGATGAAGCGTTTGTGCCAGGCGACATGAGTGCCCAAGTTGTGAACTATATGCGGCCTATCTTCTTCCACTGGGAAATCAAAATGTATATTATTGTACTTCTTGTCCAAGATCTTATCAATGCTGACCCTGGCATTCCCGAGTGGCACTGATTTGCCATGAATGATGTTCTCTCCTCTAGGAAATGCCTGTCCGACCGCCACCTTGTCTTTGGTCCACTACTGACGGATGTACAACCTAACATTCACAGGTTCTTTGATGTCGTCCACCGAATGAGGAGCATTGACCTCTTTGTCGTCAGGCATAGGGGTTGAGTCATAGATACTGCGGCCCTTGCCGGGCACTGGGCTATTCAAAGCCGGGATTGCATGAGGCCCTTGACTCGAACACATGGTTTGCATAGCGCTCGCCACTTGAGCAGCTATCTGTGCTTCCATGCTCTGTTCTAACTCCTATCGCATCCTTTGGAACTCCTCTTCTCTTTGCGTTCTAGCCCTTTCCCGGCTCCTATAGGAAGCGGATTCACCTTCAAATGCTTTCTTCCAAGGAATTACCCCGGCTCCTCTAGTGCGACCGAGGTGCTCCTTGTTTCCAATTGCTTGCGTGAGCACGTCATTTTCTCTATCATACTTGCGGGCCCCTCTATGCACTTCCTCAGTGAGCGTGGAAATCTTCTGGAGGAGATCGGTGACGGGTTCAGCGCTGACAGAAAGGCTCCTGTCAGCATTGTATTGTGCCCCCTTGCGAGTAGGTAGTTCACTGATCTAGGCTGCCAATCGCTTGTCTGAGGCGTAACGCCGCTTCGCTCTAGTTGATCGACTCGGGCTTCCCATTCTGGAATCTTCCTTACATACCCACGCGATCCTAGGCGGTGAGGATTATTTTCCCTAAGTGAGTTTGCTTTATTTCTTTCGCTTGCTGCCTTGGCCTCTTCGGATAGCTTGTAAGCCTTGAACTCCTCCCAGAAGTCCCTCTGCTTGCTGAGTTCACCTCCCGCAAAGTTTGGTTCTTTTTCCTCCTTGATTAGCTTGTGCAACTTTCCCTTGAAATTCTTGAAGGAGTGACCCATGATTTTCTTGGCCTTCTTCTTGACTGTCGCCTCATCACAATCATTAGGGAAAGTGAAATACCCTTTGAGCTTGTTCCAAACTAGTTCCTTCTCACTTTCTAGAACCCTCCACAGGTCTTGCTCACTGCCATTCCACTTCCTATATTTGATTGGGATGAAGTCCCTTACAAGTGCTCCGATGGTACTCTTGTATGGGCCCAATGCTTTAATAGGATCCACCGGCTCCCATACTTGGTCGAACTGAGAGATGTGGAAGCGTCTACTTGTCTGAGGGAGCTTTGTTGCACCACGCTTAGTCCTGCTGGTACCCTCACCAGTACTTGGACCTTCTGGCAGAACCTGCTTCAAAATTTATAAATAAGTCCCCATCAAACTTTTCTGGCTAGCTCTACCATGTTTTTAGGTATGACCTAAGTTATTACCTCATCTCCTTGTTCTAGGTTCAACATTTGGCTAGGGATCCATGGTCTTTGATCCCCTTGCTGGTTGTCATCATCTCCTTGGTCACGTTCAGCACCGCCACCACTAGTTGGATCCTGTGGTGCTTCGATCGCAGTGCGACGGGTGGTGAATCGGCGCTTAATTGTCATGTTTCTGGATATGCATTTCCATTATTGGTATTAGCTCATAGGTAGATAGATAGACTCAACCATTTCATTTAGCTATACATAAGTCATGCTATATACAAGTATATATATAAGTCTATAGATATGTCCCTCAAAATTTGCTCAAAATTTGTCTATAAGTCATGCATCTCCACAAAATAAATGTGTCTCCACAAAATCTCCATAAGTCATGCTATACAAGTATATAGATAAGTCTATAGATATGTCTCTCAAAATTTGCTCAAAATTTGTATATAAGTCATGCATCTCCACAAAATGTGTCTCCACAAAATCTCCATAAGTCATGCTATACAAGTATATAGATAAGTCTATAGATATGTCTCACAAAATTTGCTCAAAATTTGTATATAAGTCATGCATCTCCACAAAATGCTATACAAGTATATAGATAGCTCATGGGTAGATAGATAGACTCAAGCATCTTTCTCTATCTATCTATTTCTATGGGGGTTTACATGTATATATATAAGTCATTGTAGCCACTAAATTTATCTATCTATCTCTCTAATCTATCTATCTATCTCTGTAATCTCTATGTCGTTTTCTCTCTCTCTCTCTATCTATCTCTATCTATCTCTATCTATCTATCTATCTCTCTATATCTCTCTATGCGGTTCTCTCTTTCTCTCTCTCTATCTCTATCTCTATCTCGCTATCCCCCTCCTTCCTTCCTATCTCCATGACCAGCAAGACGCTCCCAGCTCTCTATCTCCCTCCTTCCTCCCTATCCCCATGTAGACATTTCGTCGAACACCTTCGGTTCGTGGACATGGAGCTCACCGTGTGGAGGTTTGGGAGGGTTTCCGAGCTCCTGCACATCGGGGATTCTGAGCTCCTACACTGGCTTCCTGCACGTCGGTCTCCGCGTGTGCTCGGGCGTCCTTCTCGGCGGCGGTGGCGGCGTGCACCAGCGGCATCCACTGGCGGGCTGGAGCGGCGGTGAGCTCGAGTGGCGGAGTGCACCGGCGGGCTGGAGCGGCGGTGAGGCTCGAGCGGTGGCGTGCACCAGCGGGCTGGAGCAGCGGTGAGGCTCGAGCGGTGGCGTGCACCAGCGGGCTGGAGCAGCGGTGAGGCTCGAGCGGTGGCGTGGGGCTGGAGCGGTGGCGTGGGGCTGGAGCAGCGGCGTTGAGTGGCGGCGTGGGGCTGGAGTGGCAGCGTCGAGCAAGAGCGAGAGCTCGGGCAGCGTCGAGCGGCTAAGTGTGGGAAACTGGCGCGCGCCAGTGCTTATATAATCGAGCACATCACTGCTGGTTCTTCTTACAAACCGGCAGTGATGTCCCCTATCACTGTCGGTTTGTAAATAGAACCGACAATGATGAGGGCACATCAGTGTCGGTTGATTGAACCGACAGTGATAGGGGGACATCAATGCCGGTTGGTTAGTACAACCGGCAGTGATAGTGGTGCATCACTGCCGGTTTCTTACAAACCGGCAGTGATATGGCAATTTTGACTTTGTCTTAGAATTCAAATTACTCCTGATTTTTTACTAGAATTTAAAAAATTCCAAACATAGAAGTTGCATAATTTTTCATTCTCTACAACTTTTGCTGAAGGAGAATATTCAAATTCTTTATAGTTTTTGAATTCCATTTTGAATTTGAATAAGGGTTTAAAATTCAATTACCCCCTTTGTAATTACTCCAAAAAATTGAATAGAAGTTGAAAATCTTCCAAAATAGCTTTTGCTAGTTTTGAAGAGCTCTACATTATTGCTTACACACTCAAGGTCTAATTCTTTATATTTTTTAATTTTATTTTGACATGGCATACATCAATCAACAACGTGGTACAACTCATCAATCTCTACAGCTTCATATGATCTCAAATTCGATGCAAATTACTAAAACAATATTTCATTAGGGATTACATAGTTTATGATACTCTAACTATTCACAGAATCACGGTGCAGGCACGATGATGGCTCATCGTGATCACTCCGGAGGTAAGCAGGTTCGTCACCCTCTTCAAGGACATGTAGGGTAACGTCCGCCCTAAAAGGAGCCATTTCTTGATAACCTTTGTACTCTTCTTCGTCTATCACTCCGTCGACACCGGCAATCTTCCTTTTGCCTTGCAATACTACATGTAGTCTTCTATTTGTATTGTTATCCCTTGCATAGAAGATTTGCAAAACATCCTTTGCAAGGACGAAGGGGTCATCTCTGTATGCGGTCTTGGATAGATCAACAGTAGTAAACCAATCCTTGTCGATGTTGATTTCATCCAGCTGGACCCACTGGCAATGGAAAAGAGCAACATTCAACTGATGTCCATAGTCTAGCTCCCAATCTCATCTATGAAACCATAGTATGTTGCCTCCACCATGCCGTACTCATCGTGGGCGTCGAAACGAACACCACTGTTTTGGTTGGTGCTCTTTCCATCTTGTTTTTTTGTGTAAAATGTAAAACCATTTATTTGATATCCTTGGTACATCATTAGCGTAGTCAAAGGTCCGGGGGCTAAGAGATCTAGCTGGCATCCCGTCACGATTCCTAGCCTTTAGCGTCAAAACCAGCCACCAAATTCCTCCTTATGTTTTTTCTCAAGCCAAGCCTGTGACCTCCCTATGTGCTTACTTTGTAGAAACTGCTTGTGCTCATCAATGTATGCCATCACACCATTGACCTGCTGGAGAACAACGAAGTGTGCTTGTCTTAAAGAGACCACTTCATCTATTTTGAAAGCTTTCCCACCTATTGTTCCATTGCCCCCTAGTCTTCCATCGTGATGAGATACCGGAACTTCGACCCGCTTGATGTCCAGATAATATGTGGAGAACTCAATAGCCTCCTCTGTTGACAATCCTTCTACCATGCTCCCTTCTAGTCTGAATTTATTCCTGACATACCGCCTGAAAACTTTCATCAGTCTCTCGAAAGGAAACATCTGGTGTAGGTACATTGGGCCAAGGGCTTTTATTTGATCCACAAGATGAACAAGTAGATGCACTGAAATGTCGAAGTAAGTCGGTGGGAAATGCATCTCAAGCTTGCATAGAATCTCGGCTATCTCCTGCTTCAGGTGGTCTAGCTTAGTCGATTTAATGACCTTTTCAGAGATCGCGTTGAAGAACAAACACAACTTTATGATTGGAGCGCGGACCTTGTCAGGGAGGATACCTCGTAGGGCAACTGGGAGCAGTTGAGTCATAATGACATGACAGTCATGGGCCTTCATAGAACCATAGTTAAACTTAAGTTCTCTCATGTTAACTAGCCTCTTCGGGTTCCCACAATAGCCACTCGGTACTTTGAGATCATTGAAGAAAGAAATAAGCATTTCCTTTTCCTCCTTTTTCAGTGTCCATGATGCCACCGGAAGTTTCAAGTGGCCATCCTCAAGAGTTATTGCGTGCAACTCCTTCCTGGGACCCAGGTGTTGCATGTCCAAGCGTGTCGCGAGAGAATCCTTGCTTGTTCCCCCGGTGTTCATCAACGTGTTAAGTGTGTTACCGCACACGTTTTTAGTTATGTGCATTGGATCAAGACAGTGACGTACACTCAAAAGTGGCCAGTAAGGTAGTTTTCAGAAGATTGATTTTTACTTCCAGATACTATCGGTTGGCGCTGGTACTGCCCCTTCCCCTTCCCAAGGACAACATCTGTGAGTTTGCTTAATTGTTGAATCATCTGTTTCCCGTCTCGATACTTTGGAGGTCCACGTTTCTCAGTAGTCCCATTAAAATCTTTTATATTCCTACGGTAAGGGTAATCCCGGCGTAGGAACCTACGGTGTCCCATGTAGACTATCTTCTTGTTTTCTGGTAGATGTGTAGCATCAGTCCCGTCCAAGCACTCGACACACCCAGTGTATCCTTTTCTCTTCTCTCTAGACAAGCAACCTTGCCCTGGCAGGTCGGTGATTGTAGCAACAAGTACAACCTTTATCGTGACATGTTCTTTTTTTTACTCATCCCAAACATCCTTCACACCCGTCTCCCATATCTGTAGTAGTTCATCGATCACTAGTTCTAGAAGCACATCGATATCATTACCAGGTTGTTTTGGCCCTTGGATTAGTAGTGGCATCTGGATGTATGACCGTTTCATACAAAGCCAAGGTGGAAGGTTGTATATACATAGCGTCACTGGCCAAGTGCTATGATTGGTTCTAACCTAGTCAAATGGGTTCATCTCATCCGTGCTCAAAGCTAACCACAGATGCCTTACCTCTCCACCGATGTTCTTATAGAACATAATGTTGATAGTCCTCCAGTCTGACCCATCGGCGGCGTGCCTCAACATTGAATCTTTCTTTCGCTCTTCGACGTGCCAACGCAACAGCTTGGCTAACTTTGCATTTGCAAACAACCTATGCACTCGTGGAGTTATAGGAAAATACCATACGGACTTGATGGGCCCTCCTCTAGTCTTTCTTCCGTCATTTGATGGCCCTTGCTTGTATCAGGGAGCTTTACACTTGGGACATGCATCCAAGTCTTTGTATTTCTCTCCACGGTACAATATGCAGTTGTTCAAACACGCATGGATTTTCTCAACCTCGAGGCCAATTGGGCAAATCATTTGCTTGGCCAGGTAAGTCTTTTCTTCTAACTCGATACCCTTCGGGAACAGTTTATGTAGTATACCTAACAAGTTATCAAAGTCTTTATCACTCAACCCATTCGTTGATTTGAACTCCAAAAGCATGATGTTGGCTTCCAGTTTGCTTATTGGGCAGGTCGGATACAATGGTGTTTTTGCATCCTTTCTCATGATCTCCAGTTTTTTCAACTGTGAAGCACTAAGGAATCCTCCATGCACATCATGTAGAAGCTGTGAAATGCCATCATTTTCCTCTGTGTTGTCAGCTAATGTATTCATAAACACATCATCATTGGTAGGCACGTGTTCTGTGTAATCATGAACATACAATAATGTATTCAAAGATGCACTAGGCATGAGCACATCATCATTGCTTTCTTGTGTAACATTTTGACCGACCTCCCTATGCAAAGTCCAAATCGTGTAGTTTCTCATGAACCCCCTTGTGATCAAGTGCAATCGTATATGCTCCACGTCGCCCAATTTTCTCGTATTCTTGCAATCTTTGCACGGACAGAATATAAGATGTGAGTCCCCAGCATTGGGTCTAGCTCGCTTGATGAATTCGTCGATGCCCGTCAAGTACTGTGGGTTTGTACATGATAGATCGTACATCCACCCTTGAGCCATGTCTGCACTGAATAAAATGGGTAGAGCAGAGGAAACATAGGAACATATTAATAAGAGCCTTTCTGAACAATATTAACAGATGAAGCACATAAACATAATGTATGATCTGTCGCGGACATTTAGGGTTTTTCAATAGGAGCATTTGTGAACAATATTATTTGAAGCACATAAGCATATATAATGTATTCTTCGATATAATTTGAATTTGGTCGCGCTAGACAACAAATAAATAACAATGGAGGCTTCATCGTAAACAACATCAATTGCATACTCTTTTTGAACAACAATGTAGGCACTTGTTTAATTCCCTTCCAAATTCCAAAACACCAACAATATTCCACATCCCATCAAAACTTTAAATGCATGCATGGAGTATTAAATGTAAGTAAAAAATATAACTAATTACAAATTTTATCCATAATTTTCGAGACGAATCTTTCGAACCTAGCTACTCAATGATCGGACAATAATTACCCAATAAAAACAAGGTGCTACAAATTTTCTAAGTAATTTTGGATCTAAAAGCTAGGAAAAATGAACCCAAATTGCAACAACCCTCTTCTTGATCATGAAAAATAGTATAGCTCTAAACTATGGATTTACACACAAAAGCAATGCAAACCTATAATTCTAAGAAATATGCTTGTTACTAACCAAGAGCTAGAAAATGTGAGCATCCAAGAGTGAAGAGGAGCCAACAATGGAGGTCAAGAAATCCACCAGCCGTAACAATGGAGAGAGGGAGCTCCTCACGCACTATTCTGTACTGTTGGGGCAGAGGAGAGAGAGGAGATCGAAACCTTTATACTGTACACAACATCACTGCCGGTTCAATACACGAACCGGCAGTGAAACAATACATCACTGCCGGTTCGTGGCTTGAACCGGTAGTGATACGGCCGAGAGGCATCACTGCCGGTTGAAGCCATGAACCGGCAGTGATGTATTATTTCACTGCCGGTTCTGTCCCTACCCCCAATAATTGGAGATCTGTCAGAGCCTGAACCGGCAGTCGACCCAAACACAACCGGCAGTGATGGGCCGACAGTGATTGCCGTTTCTGTAGTAGTGTATGTACTGCGGGTACAGATTCTGTATGGCTTTGGAAAGCATAGACTAGCTCGAAGGCTATTGCTGGGGCAGCAGTGGGGCTTCAGTCGTTTTCGCGAATTTAGGAGAGTTTATTTGCAGAAAACAACGATAGACTACGTGTCTGCATGTTGGCTGGATTCTGCCATCACGGTGGCTTGCGGATCCGGCTACAGGTGACGTGGCTTCTTCGGCTTAGCTAGCACACACCATGAATTGTATTCGATGCTTGTCATGGAGATTGAGATGTGCATGCATATATACTTCGAGTATATAGCCGGCCTCTCGCAGAAAGAAACTTCTTCAGGCCTTCAGCCATATTGCCGCACGCTCACACCATACTATGACTCGTCACGAGTTGCCATGTTTGCAGATGATCAAGAGTGCAAGTAGCTTCGGGCTAACACGTGCATGTTCATAACTTCTGGTATTGTTAGAGGTTGCATCCATAATCAATGGAAATCTGACCAAATCAGGCATGTTTTGGAAATTATTTGCTCTCGTGGCCAGATGCATATTATCACTTCAATTTTTCTAATCGGGTGCATGTACGACACATATACAACTACATACAGCCTGCCTTCGTGGCCGGCAAAAACTTTCATACCTTGTATAGAGAGGATGCCAATTGATCTACGTCACGTGCCGCGTAGGGCAGTGGTTAGTAGATACATACCGCATAGGGCATTTGACATTGTTGTAGACTTATCTGCTTGACGCGACGATGTATGTCGATGCAGTCCAGATTAGTTACAGGTAGAGGTAGCAGATCCGTTCCGCTAACAAACGTCGGGATGTCGACATCGTCGAAGTAGTCGCGTCGGGGACGTCAGCGTCGACGACGAAGATCGGCAGCAACTTCAGCGGCAATGTCGACGTAGAACTTGTCGTGCTGATTACGTGTTATAAAACTCGTTGTCGGCGGTTCGGATCTTTCCCTCTCTGTCTCTCACGATCAATAGTAAATGAAAATAGTAGAACAAGTAGACACAAGATAGGAAGACTATTCTTTATTCCTCTTAATATTGGTGATTACAACATAAAGCTTCCACGTATATATAGTCCTGTCAGGGCCTACGAATTTGGTAAGAGCCCACATACAAACAGACTAGGATTAGGATTCTTCCTTTTCCTTTCATTCTAGGATAGAGTCCATGTATTTTACAACAATGTTTCCTATTTGTGTTACCTCTGATCTACAAAGTAGTACTACTATTTAGTTCACTAGGCATGGGTTTTATGTACCACCAGGATACTTGAGCCTGTCTGATCATGAGGAAGGCTTGTTTGGCCTATAAACTTGGGCTAGCGCGACAGAAAGTTTCTTTCTATTTTGACATTTTTTTTGACAAATGCATATATATTAATTAGCAGCACGAAGCTGTAATCAGTCGAAACGACTGATAGCTTACAGAAGATAGTGCCAAAACTAGTGGACACTGTTGTTGATGAGCAAGAGAGGAACAAGAAGGAGTGCATGGAACCTGAGTTTGAGTTGTAGCAGAGAAAGCCTGCCTAGCTAAGACATGAGTAGAAGAAATTTGGTTCCTATCTATTTTGCATATCCTTGCTCCTCTATGATCCGCTACATTTCTGAAAGACTGGGTGAAGGTTTTAATTCTCCAATCTGGTGGGCGATTTTGATCGTCCTGGTTGAGGAAATTGACCAGCTGGAGACAGTTGGATAGGAAGATAGTGTTGCTAAAGTTTAATCTGTCATTTATAATTGCAGCAAGCGCGAGTGCAGCAGCCTCTGCCATAATCATTGAGGTAGCCTATGCCTGCAAGTAGATCGTCTGTGTTGGTTGTAGATGAGAGTTGACAAAGAAAATACCAAGACCAGCTTGTCTAGGAAGTTGACAATTTTGGTCAGGTGTAATAGCAGCATCTGTGTAGCATCTAACACCTGGAATAAGATATGACATCTGGATGTGAAGATTGAGCATTGGGTGAGTCATATTGCAAAGTGAATTTGCATCATGATGGCTGACTTCTTGGTTAGATTGTCGTTGAGTGGATGTGCCTGTGTGATCTCCAGTTGGAGTACTGAGAGCTTTTAGATAGGAGGACATGTTTGCAGAGGCAGCATGATGAACATGGGTTGCCGACCATTGTTTCCTATGGAACCTGTAATCATTTCTCGCCTTCCAAAGATGTCATAAGGTGAATAAGAATTTATGTAAAGTTTGCACAGTTGTAGATTGGTTAATAAGACTTTCATGCGTAAGCTCAATATCGTTTTCATTAGGAATAGCTAAAGTTTGTATAGCTGGAGTGAAGGATGCCCATACCTATTGAGGAAGAGTACAGTGGAAAAAGAGATGAACATCATTCTCTATTGCACCACACGAGTCATAATATTCATCAATATGAGTAGGTTGAGGCTCGCTGGGCTGTTGCCAGAGCATTCCTGATAAGACGCCATGCAAAAGTTTTAATTAGTGGTGGTAATTCTTTACTTTTCCAAATGCGTCTGAGTAACTCAGCGGCATGTGGCCTGATACTTCTGCTTTACTTTTCCAAATGCGTCTGAGTAACTCAGCGGCATGTGGCCTGATACTTCTGCTTCCACTGTGAGGAAGCTAGGTTTCGTTGTCCTTTGATAGAGTTTTGTACATCTCTTTAGTCGTGCATAGACCTTTCTTTGCTGTCCTCCATCGTAGAATGTCTTGTTGATCTGCAGGTACAATATGAGTAGTAGAAATTGCATTGACATCCTCATCGTCGAAAATGTTGGTTAGCATAGGCATATTCCAATCATGAGTGTTATGAATCCATAGGTCAGAAGCAGTGGCAGGAAGAGGAGAGACAGTGACAGGGAGTTTGAGGTGGTCATGGATACTATCCCATACCGTGCACCACCGTGGACCAAGGGCCGGACCAAATAGAGAAGTTACCTGCATGAAGCTGAAGTGTAACATTGGTTGCTAAATTCTTTCTCACCTGAAAAATAGATGACCAAAAAATAGATTTTGTCACTCTGGTATTAGTCTTCCAAAAAGAGGTTGTTGGGTAGTATTTGGCCTTTATCACAGATGTTAGAAAAGGATTCTTATTGGTTACAATATTGTATGCAGCATGAATAATGAGACTCTTGTTAATAGTTTCTAAGTTTCAGATACCCAGCGCCCCATTCTCTTTGCTCGGGCAAATGTCATCCCATGATCTGTAGGCTATGGGGGAAGTTTGATTGTCCTCTTGAACACCTGTCCACCAAAAATTGACATTGAAAAATTTCAGTTGAACTTTATACACTTCGCTAAAAAAAAGGTTGAACTTGGCCAATGCAACTAGGGATGAAAACGGTTACAAATGTTCAGAAAACCATTTTTTTACTTTTATATTTAAATACAAAAACGAAAGCGAAAGCGATAAAGCTGGGGACGAAAATGAACACGAACTTACGTAATATCGAAATTTTTGAAAATGAACCAAATTGAGCGAAATTATGTCGAACACGGCATACGAAAAATCAATACGAAATACCAACCCGTAGGACAAGTTCTAACCCCTACGTTTTTCCATGCTAAACTTCACTAAAAAATGGATTTTAAAATTTGTACCATAAGAGCTATCAGAACCGCCTCCCGTCCGCCTCGCACGCGGGGCGACGCGGGGGGAACCCTCCCAAACCCTAGCGCCGCTCCTTCCTCCCTCTCCCCCGGCCGCGCCGCCGCCAGAGCTGGCCGCCGGCATGGCCGCCCGCCCGCCAGGGATGGCGGCGGCGGGGCCTCCCTCCTTCTTTCAGTGGCGCGCGCGGCACCTGGCCGGCGGCCCTTCTCCTTGTGAGCGGCGTGGAGCTCGCCGGGGGAGGCCGTCGCGGCTGCGGCGGCGCCGGCTGGAGCCCGGGCCGGCACAGGGGATGGCGACGGGGGCTACCTCTCCTTTGCGCGCTCCCCCTGTCCTCTCTGACGACGAAGACGGCGGCGGCGGGATTCGCTGGTCCGGCGCCCGGGCTGCCGGATCCGGGCCCCAGGCGGTCGGATCTGGCCGGACTTGTCCGGTGAAGGCGGCAGCGACGGCGCGGTGACGGTCAGGTTCACAGGCGCTAGGGGTGGCTCCCTCCTTGCCGCCCCTCCCTTTAGTGGCCTGGCTGCTGCTGCAACGTCTACTTCGGCGATGGACGGGCCCCACAGGTCAAGTCAGGAGGCGGTGGTGTTGGCAAGGGCTGCCGTGGTTGGGGCTTCGCGTCCGGATCCGGTGGCCCTAGGGCTGGGGCGGTGCCCACGGTGGGACGCACTCCTTGGGTCTACTGGTGGCAGCAGTGATGGAGGCGGGTGTCAGGGCTGGCGGCGGCGGTCGGCAACGGCCTCGTCATGCGGCAGGTGGACGCGCACGCGGGGGGTATGGCTGATTCTCGGTACGTCGTCTGGTTGACGGGGGTGACTGGCGCAACTTCGTCTGCCGTGAGTAGCCGGCACGCCAGTGCCCCCCTGGTGAGGCTTCTGCTGGATGGCTGGCGGCGACGGCGTTGGTGACATGCTGGGACCCGACATCAGGGCTGGTGTTTGTGCTGGGGTAACTTGGGCGAAAGCACGGCGACGGTGACGCCTGTGGGCGCCATGTTCCCTGTTGGGGGCGTCGTGGCCACAACATTTCCATGGATAAAAACCGGTCCTCTTGGATGAGCGACGGCGGCGCATTGGACGTCGTAACCTTCCTAAAGGCGTCACTGTGGAATCGACCCGATCCTGATGTCTCGTGGCAGGGAGTGTGGCCATTGTCGGAAGTTGGAGCTGCTCTTGCGTTATGCTTGAGCTAGGCAACGATGACCGGCTATGTCTTCCTGCTTCGGGAGCTCCGGTCTCGTACTTTGCTTGGGTCATCGTGTACTCGGTTGTGTGCGTGGGTAGGCTTCGCCGTCGTGGCGTTTCACGCCACGTTGGCTGCCTTGTATATATTTGCTATCTGCTTATCAATCGAAGCCGGTAACACGGATCTTTCGAAAAAAAATTTGTACCATAAATTAAAACTTATTTTTTGCAAAACTATTTTAAACCTTGCATTAAAATTCACCATATACATTTTCATCTGTTGATGTGCTATCTAGAATTTATTTGTGGCACACAAATATTTACTTTGAATGTCTAACCCAAATTCCCTCCTGGAATTCAAATCAAATCACTTTAAACCCCTCTATTTACTTTTACGGGAATAATAGAAGTTGTAGAAAAACAAAATCTATGTTGGGCTACTCTTCTGCTTTCTCCTCCCTCGTCTCCCTAGACCCTAGTCCCCGCTTAGGCCAACAGCCCACTTAGCCCGATGCATGGAAGGCTGACGGCAGCCAGCTCACACGCGCTACAAGCGCCAGCGTCCAATTTTCGTCCCACCTCGCTAGAGAGATCGGAGCAGCCGGGCACTCTTACAGCCGCTTAGGGAGTGTCTAGATGTAACGGATAAAGTTTAGTCCATGTCACGTTGAATATTTATATCTTAATTAATTTTATTAATATTAATACTAAATTACAGAAGTCGTGACTAATTTAAGAGGCAAATTTTTTAAACCTAATTAATCTATAATTTATACTTGTTTACTGTATATTATTAAATCATAGACTAATTAGACTCAACCTATATAATTAGTTTTATAAATAGTCTATATTTAATTTTTAAATTAGTTTCCAAACATTCGATGTGATAGAGACTAAACTTTAGTCCCTAGCAAATCATGTAGTCCCTGTTAAATTGAATGTTTATATACTAATTAGAAGAATTAAATATGAACTAAGTTTAAAACTAATTGCATAAATCCTAATTAATTCGTCATTAGCACATATTTATTGTAGCATCATGTTGTCAAATCATGAACTAATTAGGCTTAATAGAATCGTCTCATAAATTAATCTCAATATATATAATTAATTGTATAATTAGTCTATATATAATATTTCTAAATTAGTGTCTAAATATTTGATGGGATAGGAACTAAGGTGGTGTTTGGTTTCAAGGCTGTAAATGGTAATGTAAATGGGATCTATACACGGTGCTAATGATTGCTGACAATGGAAATCGTAATTTGTTTGTTTCGCAACCGTGCAAAGGAGCTGGGCGACAGGATTGGTTAGCGCTAGGTGGTGGGTGGTAGCTGTTTTTCATAGGCTCGTAATGGGTCACAGTGTTATCCGTTACTGAGTATGCAAACCAAACAGAAAGAAGCACAATCATATTATGGCGTGAACAGGTAGCACAATCATATTATGGCGTGAACAGTTAACGGACCATAAACTCCCAACTAAACAACACCTAAAGGTTAGCGTGGTGAACCAAACACCCCCTTAATAGAGCTCCTTGCCTTGCCTACCTCTATTTGGCTGAGTTTACTGGGCCAAATTCGGATTAAACTGAATTTAAAATTTTGAATTTTTTTTGAATTAAAAGTAGAAAAGTAGAAATTGTTTGAAAAAAAGCTAAAATATTTTGTTCTGATTTGAAATTTAATTTTGTATTTTGAACTGAATTCAAACTTTTTTAAATATAGGAATTTGATCATATCAAATGTAGAAGTTCGATTCAGGATATTTTTATACTGTTTTGATACCTAAATGCAACACTTATACCCCAGGTTTGTATCACTTCCTCTCTTCCGTTTAGTGGCGGATGCTCTTGGGCCTAAACTATGTAAACTATAATAAAGGACAATTCACAAAAAACTAATGGCCCAATTCTTGATTAGCCACCTTGTGTCTGATTTGGAAACTAGAAAACATGAGATGGCTCTATCTTTGTTTTGAAGAATAAGATCGTTTAATTCCTTGTTTGGATGGAAAAGATGGAACCATCCCACTTGTCTAGTTGGTATGAGGGTTGGTTGGGAGAATAAGTTCGTCCAATTCCTTTTACATGGAAAGGACGGAACAAATCCACTTCTTTATTTGCTTCGAGAGGTGAAAAAGATTAAATAGATGATGTTTGTTCTAACTCATATAATGGATATTGAGTGGGCCCACATGCCAATTAGACCTTAGCTAGTGTAGATTTATTTTTTTCTTGTTTTAATCACACGGCCTTATCTTTTTCCCCATCAATGCTATCCATTACCATCTTTAGCACATATGAGCTATTTGGTTGGAAAGACTAGCTAGGCAACTTGGTGTTAAGCACTTTAATTAAACTTGATCATGTCATTATCAAGCGTAAGCATCAAGCATTAGGATAGTTAGTTATGCATCAAGAAGTTTGGTTGTGGCATGCATGTGTTGTATGTGAGATGTCAATAACCTTAGTGATTAAGGTTCTTTGTGACTTAATAGGTTAATAATTTGCATAAATAGAACGTGTAACTTTGGTCTCATGAATTGGAGTGAAGTGTATACTTTGTTATTGTGCCGTTGGTTGTGATGTTTGAGTAATGGTTTTCATATGAAAATTAAAAAAAATGTTTAATCAAGTTATTTCAAACCTTAATTTAAATAAAGTTTTGTGGCTCACTTTTGCAACTTTCTAACCATTAAGAATTTGGGCTTTGTTCCAAAAGCAAAAATGTAGATCTTGTTTATACTAACAAAATTAAAAAAGGCGTGAATTGTTAGTATGCCCTCTTTTGAATTCAAAAATACAATTCAAAATCTAGGAAGAATCTGAATGTGACCCTTAAAGAAAAATTGAAGAGATTTAAATTTAGAGAAACTTTTATTTTCGGAAAATTTTGAGTTTCCAAGCAAAATTTGAAGTAATTTGGAAACGTTTGGATAAGATGGGGCGTGGGGGTGGGGGGGGGGGGGGCTGCTACAGTTTTCGTCCTCGGCCGGCGTCCTTCTTCGCCGCCTGTGCGCACGCCGGCACGTAGCTGCCTGCGTGGCCGTGTTCGTATGGGTGCTGGACGCCTAGAAGCCGGTCGCCGTCTCCTATTTATATTCTTCCCGAGCCAAGCAAGCCGCCGCCATCTCTGCTCGCTGCTCGCAGCTCGCTGCTATGCTGCTGCTCGCTGCTGTGCTTCTGCCGCTAGCCGCTTGTAGTCATCTTTTTCGTCGCGGACAGAGCTCCGCCACGGACGCCCTCACCGTGGTCAGGCTCCCTGCTCGGAGCTTTTCTTGCTCTCCTTCTTGCTCTTCTAGCTTCCTTGTGATTCCTTGATGCTCAAAGCGCTATTGGATGTTCGGTTTAGTTGCAGGACTTGCCAGAACGTCCTACTCGCCACGGACGCCGCCTTGAACGCAGAGCTCGCATGACTGCGTCCATCCTTGCCTTCCCGCATCCGCATCACCTTGATTCGAACCAGCGCCGGTATCACCTTCTCCATCTCGCGCTGACTCTCTCTAGCTCTTTCTCCATATGCCTTCTTGTTGTTTTGAGCTCGCGGCAGTGGTGGTCGCCGGTCGTGTTGCTGTTGTCCGTGGACAGGGCACACGTGGTCCCCTCGGACTCGGCCGTGTACACCGCTGGAGTCGCGTCCTTTCCTTGATGCTCAAGCGCCATCTCGTTGGGTAGCTCGAGGTCGGGTTCGGCCGGACTCGAGGACGCTGGCGAGCTCCTCTGTTCTCTGGCCACGTGAAGGACCTCTCTTTCAAATTCGAAACAGGGCAGGGAGCTAGATGCTCAAGCTATGACTCAGATGAATAGTGCCCGAGGTACCTGTTTCTAGTAGTATAGCTGGATCTTTAAAAATTCATATCTGGAGTTTGGTAACTCCGTTTTCAGTGAACCAAATTTTGCTGTAATCTTTGAGATGTCTAGTTTTTTTTTATAAAAATGTGGAACTGCCAATGTTTAGTAATAAAATAATCGGGTATGAACTGCATCTTTTAATTAAGATGAAAAGAAGAAAAATCATATCTAAATTTAAATTGCTTCAAATACTGTGAAAATTTTTATGGTAGTCTAGTGATACCATAAGTGTGTTGTTATAAAAATTTTATGTCCATATTGATTTAACTTATATGTTGCTCATTAAATAATTTTAAATGTCTTATAATTAATTTATTATGTCCTAAAATGTGAACATGGTTCCACAACCTTGGTATGATGTTGTTATATCATTTTGATGAATAATATGGCTACATACATACATAAAAGGTAGATTTTTAGATTTATCTTGCTTTCACATGTTTTCTAGCAAGAGTAATTTGCCTTTTTCATAATATTTAAATTATAAAACCTAAGTGTGTAAAATTTATACAGTAGCCATGTGTTAATAACACCTACCACTCATAAAAATATCAGCCCCAAACTAGTTCGTCTTATATAAAATTAAAAATAGTATATATGTTTGATAAGAAATTAGTTAATAGAAATTTGATGATAGATAAACACATAAATGGTTCTTGTTATACTTCCAATGATTTGATGAGGTAGTGGATATGTTTCTTATCCACGATAAGTTTGTTTGAGCTCTTGAATAGTTATGCGGATGCTCTCATGATTAACCAAAGTGAAGGACCATGTTGCTTATGTGCTGAAATGGTTGCATGAGTAGTTTATGTTGTGGTGATAGCTTCGTGATGCAAATGATGTTTTCTGTAGATGAGATGAATACTAAAGTTGTAGATAACTTCATAATCTATCTTGTATTAAATTTTAATGATCATAGGCCTTAAAATTTAGATGTTATAAAATTACCAAATGATATGTCTGTTCTATATGTTCTTTGAACAAATCTGAATGAGTGATATGTTTGACCTATGTACATCTGGAATCGTGTCTTTGTGGTGATAAAAGAAATGTAGTGCTTTTCATTAGCTTTCCAGAAAGTTTAGGATCACTTTTGTTGGATGTCTAGAACTCTAGATATGGTTAAAAGTATGACTGTTGTTTTGCTGTCCAAAACGGCATGCATGGAGAGTGTTACTTTCTCTTGCTCTTGTGTAAATGATTGCTAGTGATTAACTTGTATGCACAGAAGAGGTACATTAATGTGCTTAAAGTAAAAAACAAATATGTGAAACACTGAGTATGTTTAACCTGCTAGTTGGATAAATGCTTGTGTATGTAGTTCTTGTGTGATTGCCAAATAATAGGTGTTGGTTGTTATGCTCTCACCATGTTGACTAAAGCAACCAAGAAATTGATAAGCTTATAACTATGTTATGTGTTTCCTATTTTTTGCAGTCATATATTGCATGGAATGTCATAATAGGAATGATGGATCAATTGGAGGACTTGGTGTTAATCAAAAGGATGGTGCTGTGGTGATCATGTCCCAGACAAGCCCCGGTGCATTTAATCGTTCATTGTTTTACAAAGTTTCTATAAATACAATTATGGTTAAGTATTGCATGAAAGCTCTTCATAAAATGAATACCTAATTGATGCATTGCCTACCTTGATTATTCAATACTTTTCCTTGATACCTTGAGATACAAAATTTATATAAATACTTAGCCATGCTTATAATAAGAAAAACCAGGTGATTTCCTGTCACCTATGAATTTTATGAGGATACTGTTGACACCAGATATGATACACATTTACATGCTCAAAACACCGTCAACCTGCCCAATTTCCAAGGAATAATAACATAGCTAGAGCATATTTTATCAAATAATTGGTTCCACATGTCCCTTGAATATTTTTATGCAGCCAATGACAAATGGGGACATTTGGAAGCCTGTGGGCCCACTTAGGGAGTCGACTGACCCCACTAAGGGCCCACCAAGGTCTCCCATGCACCCATAATCCAAATAACACCTTCTAGAGTGAAGATCCACCCTTGGATCCACTCTATGCTTCCTCTCAACGGTTCTAGATCGAAGCACGAGGATTCATAGGCCCACAAAGTATCTCGAAAAAATACAAAACTTTGACAAGGTGTCAATGACATGTGGGCCATGTTCCACATGAAAGGAGGAGGCAAGAAGCCCCAACTCCAGGTCGACCAACCTAGAGTGTGGGCCCAGAGGCTACCCAAGGCCCCCTGACCTGTGGGGTCAGCTTCTAGAAGAAAGGGGAGGCCCCCACCTGCCATAGGCAGGTCGACCGACATGGCCCATGTGCCCAAAAGCCTCCCCGAGCTCTCCACCGCCTTCCTACATGCCGCCATGCATCAACTTGATCTCCACCATTGATTTTAGGCGGTAACAATGATGGTTTGATCCTACGGAGCAAGATGGAGAAGGCATGAATCGTTGATGTGGCACCGAAGTAGACCCTACTCCACCTCTAGCTATAAATACCCCCTAGACCTTCACTTACAACTAATGATTCAATAGAGTAGTCCACTCTTCATTAGCTTAGCGAAGCTCTACCGGTGTGCTATGCCTGAAGGGCGAGTGTGAGGAAAGTCTAGAGGAGAAAACCTCGGGTCTGTCAGGAGTCTTCTTCGAGGAGTTCCTCAGCGGATGTAAGTTCTTCTCTGTAAGTACTTCACCTGAGTTATCTATAGTATTTGGTATTCTGGCTTTGGTTTAACAGTTATTAAACCTGTCTTATTCGTGCACCGCTTTACTTAGTAGAGTGCTCTGGTCCAGACTAGGGTTCCAGAGTAGTAAGTATAGTGTGGACGTGGTATCTAGACTATATCTTACCTGTGTAGGCCGCTTGTCGCCCGGTTCGAGCGGATGCCAGCAGGTGGTGACAGCCATGTCTGTGCCTTTGATCCCCGCCACATGGTTATTGGCAAGTTCTTAAAAGGTTAGGCTCCAGTAAAAGGATAGTCGCTTCGGGCCGGGGTTTTGTCTCTTGTTGTTTCGTCTATCGCCTTGGTTTGCAGGGGACTGAATCAGTCTGTATAGCTTCTTTACCAGCCAGATATCCTTGCTATACACATAACCTCTCTACCCAACGAGCATAGGCTATTTTGTTCATCATAGGACTCCTTGAATCTAGTTAGTACACTTCACATTCCTCGTGGATACGATACCTAGAATACTCCCGGTGAAGAGCTACAATTGACTATGATGCGCTTGTGGTATTTCCGTTTGCCACTATCTAGTGTCAACAAGCTTTTCTGGCGCCATTGCCGGGGAACGGTAGCTGTATTAACAAGAATTGTGTCGTCTGAGTTATCCTTGTT
This sequence comes from Microstegium vimineum, assembly GCA_022036555.1. Lineage (NCBI taxonomy): Eukaryota > Viridiplantae > Streptophyta > Magnoliopsida > Poales > Poaceae > Microstegium > Microstegium vimineum. Next base: position 41,015,026 of record CM039119.1, read on the forward strand.
TGATCAAACCTTTCCTTTTACACAAACCATGGATCAAACATCCCTTTTTGAGTATGTTGCTCCAACGAGCGCTAGCTTGGAGCCGCCTATCTCATCTCAAGCCATTTTGGCTGTTCGTTATGAGCTTCACCCGAGTCTCATAGCGATGGTTCAGGAGAAGCATTTCTCTAGGGAAGAAGATGAGAATCTCTACATGCACCTACGTGGTTTTGAGCATATGTGCTCATTCGTTCATATTCAAGGCATGAGAAGAGATACCCTTAAGTGGAAGCTCTTCCCATTCTCTTTGACGGGAGCAACCAAACGATGATACTCTTGCCATATGGGTAGCGTAGGAGGAGAATGGGAAAAGATGTTATCAAAATTTTGCTTAACCTTCTTTCCTATTTCTTGTGTAATCCGTCTTCGAAGAGAGGTCATAGCTTTTAAGCAAAATGATAAAGAACCTCTAGGTGCGGCATGGGCCCATAACAGATCTAGTATTGACGGGTCCTGATCTTGCTATTACCGAGCCAACAGTGTTACAACACTTTTATGGTTGTCTTAGCAAAGACTTTACCCAATTCCTTGATGTATTCTCCGGGGGAGCATTTTTACATCTGCCTGTTAGCGAAGGGAGACAAGTTCTGACAAAAATCCTCGATAATACTCCCTACACTAATGTACATGATGAAGCCCCTGAAGAGGAAGAGGAATCAGCCCCTAGAATAGAAGAAGGTCCATCGGTAGCTGAAACCCAAACATCCATAGATCCAGCCACCGAGCCTGAACCACACACCCCGAACATTCCAAAGAAAGAAACCGAACCTTTAGAATTCCCTTTTGATATTGAGGATGGTCTATTCTCCGATTTTGGGAATGCCTCGAATCAACCTATGCGAAAGAATTCTTCAGCTGCTAGAGCTCCGAACCTTCACATTCCAACACGTCTAGAGGAATGTTACCTCAAAGACACGGTTCAGAAGCTTGCGTCTATAATGAGTGAAGAATGGCTTGAGGAGGCTGAAACTTCAACCGAAGTAATTCTGATACTTTCGTTCTCCACGACCATTCCTTGCACTATGAATAAAGTGTCTTTAGACTCTCTTTATGATCCCACCATTAGAGTTAGCATCATGTCTAAATCTCTAGCAGATGCGCTCCTAGGGGAGGAACCTCTAGCTTCAACCAATAAATTCCTTTAAATACCATCTGGGCAATTGGTTGAGAGCTGTGGGATCGCACAAGTCATTCCTACAACCATTAACAGAGTCAATATCCTCTTAAACTTCTACATTTTTGATATAGAGGAATTGACCTGTTAATTGGGCATCCACTCATGAGATTCCTTAATGGGTATCATGAGGGGAATTTAAAGGGTCACCCCGGGAAGAAGTTTTGCGTATCCATTCTGCTGACAAACTCTATAAACGCTAAAATGGAAGCAAACCCCGATCCTGACCCTATAGAAGAAGTTATGACGACCACCCTTCTAGAACCTTCTTATCCTGATCTAGAAGAGGATGCACAAGATTTTATCCAAGAAGAATCCAATTTAGATGAACCTGTGGATCTGGATAAATCTAAGGTTCCAGCAAAACTCTCTATCGAACTTAAGCCTCTTCCTTCTAGGCTTAAGTATGCTTTCCTTAATGGTGATCGAGAAGCCCCTATAATCATTAGCGATAAGCTATCTATAGAAGAGGCATCTAAACTCATCACCATCCTAGAGAAACACAAATCTATCTTAGGCTACTCTTTGCAAGATCTCAAAGGCATAAATCCTGCTCTTTGCACGCATCGCATACCCATTGAACCAGAAGCCACGCCTTCTAGGGAGCCTCAAAGGAGGCTGAACAATGCGATAAGAGAGGTAGTAAACAAAGAGGTCTTGAAACTCTTGCATGCTGGGATAATCTATCCTGTTCCAAATAGTGAATGGGTAAGCCCAGCGCAAGTAGTGCCTAAGAAGGGAGATATGACGGTTGTCCGCAATGACAAGAATGAACTAAGCCCTCAACGTACTATCACGGGTTGGAGGATGTGTATAGATTACCTAAAGCTTAACAAGGCTACAAAGAAAGATCACTTCCTGTTACCCTTCATTGATGAAATGTTATAACGGTTAGCGAAGCATTCTTTATTTTGTTTCCTTGATGGCTATTCGGGATATCATCAAATACCCATCCATCCTGATGACCAGAGTAAGACCACATTCACATGCCCATATGGAACATATGCCTATTGACGTATGTTGTTCGGTTTGTGCAATGCTCCTACATCGTTCCAAAGATGCATGATGTCCATTTTCTCAGATATGATCGAAGAAATCATGGAAGTTTTCATGGACGATTTCTCTATCTATGGCAAAACTTTTGATGATTGTCTTGAGAATCTAGACCGGGTCTTACAATGTTGTGAAGGAAAGCACTTAGTCCTAAACTGGGAGAAATGCCACTTCACGGTTCGAGAAGGCATAGTGCTAGGACATAGAGTGTCCGAACGTGGGATAGATGTGGATAAAGCTAAGATAGAAGTGATAGAGCAACTTCCACCTCCCACGAATGTCAAGGGAGTGCGTAGCTTTCTTGGGCATGCTAGTTTCTATAGGCGGTTCATAAAAATTTCTCTCAAATTGCCTGTCCTTTAACCAGCCTTTTAGCTAAAGATGCACCCTTTGAGTTCAATGACAAGTGTTTAGATTCTTTCTACTTCCTAAAGAAAGCACTTGTCTCTGCTCCAATCATTCAACCCCCTGATTGGACGCTTCCCTTTGAAATAATGTGTGATGCCAGCGATTATGTTGTTGGTGCTGTCTTAGGACAAACCAAAGATAAGAAGCATCATGCAATTTCATATGCTAGCAAAACCTTAACTAGGCTACAATTAAACAATGCAACAACTAAAACAGAGCTGTTGGCTTTGGTTTTGCTATAGACAAGTTTAGATCTTATTTAGTAATGGCAAAGGTAATTGTTAATACCGATCATGCTACCCTCAAATACTTACTAACTAAGAAAGGTGCTAAACCACATCTAATAAGATGGATCCTACTCCTCCAAGAGTTTGATTTAGAAATCAAAGATAAAAAGGGAGTGGAAAATTTTGTAGCGGATCACTTGTCCAGAATGCATTTCAAAGATGGACAGGATCTACCCATTGATGATTTCCTTCGGGATGACACACTCCTCAAGATCATGGACTCCAACCCATGGTACGCGAACATTGTGAATTTCATGGTCGCAGGATATGTACCACCCGGGGTAAATAAGAAGAAACTCACCCAAGAGTGAAAAGTACACCTTTGGGATGAGCCTTATCTGTGTAGAGTCTGCAATGATGGGATGTTTAGGAGATGTGTGCCCATCAATGAAGCCATCAAGATGATTGAGAGATGTCATGGGGCAGAATATGGTGGCCATTATGGAGTATATAGAACCAACGCAAAGATCTGGTAAAGTGGGTTCCATTGGCCGACCATGTACAAAGACACACTAGATTATGTGAAGAGGTGTGCAAGATGCCAGAAGCATGGAAACATAAATACCCGAGATGAGATGCCACTCACCAACAATTTGCAAGTAGAACTTTTTGATGTGTGGGGCATAGATTACATGAGGCCATTCCCCAAATCCCAAGGGTATGTGTACATCCTAGTGGTAGTGGATTATGTGTCAAAATGGGTAGAAGCATTACCCTACCAAGCTGCGGACTCCAGAAGTTCAACAAAGATGTTCCAAGAGGTCATCTTTCCATGGTTTGGAACCCTGAGATTAGTCATCAGTGATGGAGGACCCCACTTCATCGACAAAGGGTTCTGTCGCTTCTTGGCAGACCAAGGAATAAGACACAATGTTGCAACTCCCTACAATCCTCAAACAAGTGGCCAAGCAGAGATGTCCAATAAACAAATCAAGAACATTCTGCAGAAGATGGTCAATGAGATGGGCATAGCATGGAAGAGTAAGCTATCTGATGCGCTCTGGGCATATAGGACTGCATACAAGACCCCAATTGGTATGTCACCATACCAACTTGTATACGGAAAGACATGCCACCTACCTGTGGAGTTGGAGTTTAGAGCACATTGGGCCATCAAGAAGTGGAACATGAACATGGAAGCCACCAATAGACATAGAAAGATGCATATCTTAGAACTAGAAGAATGGAGAGAAACTGCATACCACAATACCAGGATTTACAAGGAGAGAACGAAGAGATGGCATGACAAGAGGATCAAGGTAAAGGAATTCAACCAAGGAGACAAGGTCCTCTTGTTCAACTCAAGGGTCAAGCTCTTTGGCCATGGAAAACTTTGAAGCAAGTGGGAAGGGCCATTCCTCGTCATCAACGTTGCCACTCACAAAGCGGTCACACTACAAGATGATGACGGAAACATCTTTAAGGTAAATGGCCAAAAACTTAAATTTTTCATGAACATTCTCCACCTGAAAAAGAAATTGATGAAGTAAGTTTTATTGAAGATCATGATCTTACATGAACATAAAAATTTATGCTAAAGTTTTACTTTGTCAAATAAACTTTCTTTTTCTAGAATAGAATGTATTTGCCTTTAGTAGCTTGCACGTAAATTTTCAGCCCAACTAGAGCCAAAGTCACGTCGGACGACGTGCTTTTGAGCCTAATAAGGCCCATTTCCTAGCCACGAGAAGTAGAACACTAGGAGATGTGTTTTCCACCTTTGATTTATGCCAGACCCTCCATAGGGGCGTCGGTCGACATGGTCTTGACGCATCCAGCTAGGCCTGGTCTTTCCCAAACGTTGGCACAACGTTCCCTTAGCGTCCTGATCGTTTCCTCACGAAAGAAGGGCATGAACGTTGGTAAAAGCCTTCTTTAATCCTTCCCTCTCCTTCTTCTTCCTCCCACCTTGCCATTCTTCTTCACCAGCAGTCTATCTCCTTCCTTGAACCACCATTCTACCACCATTCCATGGCTCCCACCAAGATGCCACTGGTTCCACATGAAGAAGGTCGCTCCAATGACCCGTTCATCGCTCCGGAGGGCTAGTCTCGACCATGGCAGTCGAGGTCATCGACGTAGTGCCCCTGGACATGGTGCCACCACCAGCGGGCTTCGTAGGGGCCAGAGGGGGGTCGGGCAACCTCTAGTGTGGGATTGTAGTTCTGTGATAACCAGGCTCAGATCCAGTGTGGGGGAGACGTCGGACGACGTCCAATTCTCCTGTTTCACAAAGTTTGGCATGGCAAACTAGTGTGTACCAGATGGAGAGTTGGCATGTCAAATTTCGGCCTTAACGACTACAAAATGACATCGGTCGATGTGTGTTTGAACCCAAACAAAAAAGGGTCAACACCGTTAACATCCTTAGAGGTAAGGGACACGTGTCAAGCAACGTGAAGCCCACCGGCCACCATAGTGGGGTCGGCTGACCCCACTAGGAGTCTCGGGGCCACCAGTCAGCAACCATTGCTCAACTATGACGTTTCTGGCTAGTTTGCTACACTTCCCCTCTCTTTCTGATATATTTCATTCATATTTGTCTTTATTTCCCTTTTAAATTGAATAAATAAATAAAATAAGACTTACAACTAAGAATGAAATCTGCTAAGTAACATGATTTATGACACCCTTAAACATAAAAGCATCATAAAGTTATTTCTTGCATATGCTTATACTTATGGGAAACATATTCATAGGAAAATCATGTTGACTAAGTTGTTGATTAATGTGATATAGTTCTTAGCTCATGACTCATACCTTTTCTATTCAAAGTGCTTGGAGTTTATTTATGAAAATGACATAAAACCACAGTGTCACTAACTCCTCAATAGTGAGAAACACCTACCAAAGCCAAAATGCTATGTGCATACATACTTAAACCTTTCATTTAAGCTACTTGTGTCGGGTACGAAGGTGAGGGGTACCCTAAACCCTTCGATAAATTAACGCTAAACATAGCAACTATTTTTAAGGCAGGGACAAGCCCACTGCTCAGTAAGGCACGACCCATCGCTCGAGGGCCCCCTCTACACCAGCTGTGGCGACAAGTCACGGGCTGGCCCACCTCGACGCCGAATAACGGACGAGGGGTCGTTCGAACGACCCCTCGGCCCCCACCTCGACGTCAAGAGACGGACCGAGGGTCGGACGAACGACCCCCCGGCTCTTACCTCGACGATAAATGACGGACCGAGGGGGCGAGCGAACGACCCCCCGGCTCCTACCTCGACGATAAATGACGGACCGAGGGGGCGAGCGAACGACCCCCCGACCCCCACCTCGACGAACGAAGGACGGACGAGGGGTCAAACGAACGACCCCCCGACCTCTACCTCGACCTCTCCGACCCCGTCTCTGTTCCGACCCTACCTCGACGATGAGCGACGGACCAGGGGTCGAACGGACTGCTCCCGACATGGGTTAAAGTGAAACCACCTAACGACATGGGCGCCCGCGTCCGCTGTCAAATCCGCCAACTCCCCGTCAAGTCCCCGATTCCTGTCAACTGTGCCGCCACTGTCGCCACTACGCGAGTACGGACTCCAGCAGTACCCCTCGGAAAGTGAACAGTGCGGCCCTCGACGACGACTTCGGGAATGCGACAGAGCCACGCGGGGCTCGACCCCCCCCCCTCGATCGAGGGGCTCGACCCCTTTCTCCAACAACTCCAGTATGGGGGCCGTCCCATCCGCCTCGTCCTGCTTCAGCCGTGGGATTCGTGCCCGTCTGCGGACGCTGTGCCGCGGCGACTTCTACTGCCACCACGACCGGGGACGCCAGAAGGACGGGAAGACCATGCCAGCACAGTGAACGTCGTCCCTTCGCCAACACTATGTCGAGAACACGCCTCCCATACTACCACAGTTAGGGTCATGTACCCTCGGACCTCCCCTTGGTCTATAAAAAGGGACACAGAGGTAGAATAAAGGGCTGGATCCGGAAATCTCTGAGACTTCAGTTCCGACTCTCACACTCCACGCATACACACCTCGCCACTCGATCGACCCCTCGGGTGGCAAACCCGAAACCTAGGGCAAACCCACTAGCCTTAGACCGCAGCTCACTCTGAGCAACCCCATGTAACACAGCTTGTACCCCCCCTGTACGAGCACATTTTGGGTGCGAGATAATACAAGTCATCCTCCCCCACTGGACGTAGGGCCTTCTTTGCCCGAACCAGGATAAACCTTGTGTCAATCTTGCATCACGTCTGAGAGAGGGAGCACGCGATATACAAATTTACTCGTTGATGGTCTTGACCCCTGGGTCATAACACCGACAGTTGGCGCGCCAGGTAGGGGGAATTGCGTGTCGATCAACTCCGAACTACTCTCTCAGATGGACTCCACCATCCCACCGTTTCCATTCACCGTCGTCGTCTGGTTCGGTAGTCTAGGGTTCGCATCCACGGGCCAGAGTCGCTTCATAGTTTTTCCCTTCGCTCGTGGCCTGGACGCCAGCAGCACCAGTACGACGGGGCCAGCAAGGGTCAGGCGACGACCCCTCCGCTTGCGCCTCTGGCCTGCGATTAGGAGGAGGCGTGCGCGGTTCCGATGCGCTCGTCGTCGTGCAGATTCCGAGGTGCCGGATGCCGTTTCCCCGGCCCCAGCTGGCGATACAGTCCCTCCTCCTGGGAATCCGTCTAACCCATGCTTGTGGGCCGAGGGCGGGCACCCCTCCGAGTGGGACTTTGGCTCTACCACGCCGTCGTCCCCACGGGCCCCAGTGGCCTCTCCGACACACTCGACCCCATCACCACCGTGTGACCCGTTCCCATGCGGGCACCACGACAGTGCAGGGCTCTCTTCCGCCCTCGCAGGATTGCAGATGCAGACACGCAGCGGGTCTCCAGGGACTCCGTCGCGTGCGACGGCTACTCCCATCACCACTCCTTCACCAGGCGAGCCTGGACTACCCCGTACCTAGGGCACGTTACGGCGGCGCCTGGCGGAGGAGCACAGGGGATCCTTCCCCCACTTCTACCACGCCGACCCGACTTGGACTCTCCCGACGAGAGTTACGACTCCACCCGGGAGTGCTTCCACCTCGATGAGCAGGCTGACCCCCAGGACGACGTCGACGACACCGCGGCCACCGAAGAAGGGGGAGGGGCCAACGCTACACCAGCACGAGATGCCAACCCCCCGAGTCCTGATAGAGCCGATCCACCCCCAGACGTCCAGATCGCGCAAGTCCGAGAGCTTCTCAGCAAGCTCGAGGAGGAGCGCCCGCAGGGTGGAGGAGCTCGCGTGCTGGCCGCAGGATGGATGGACATTCTAGCTCGCGAGCTTCTCAGCACGCCCTCGAGCGGGATCGAGGGCGTCCGCAGGGTGGAGGAGCTCGCGAGCTGGCCCGGGAAGTCCACCGGCAAATCAGCGAGGAGGGGGGGGGCGAACGAACCCCGAGTCTTCAACCGCGCCAGCCAGAATGCCATAGCAGCCGTGATGCTGCTCCGTGACATGCCGGCGCCATCGACCCCGCAAGCACGGCGTATCAGGGACGAAATCCAGGGGCTTCTCCAAACTGCGGCCGTGCAGCAGGCGGAGAGCTCAGCCTCGAGGCATCGAGGGGCTGCCTCTGAGCGACAAGCAGTGCCCCCTCGACAAAATCAAGAGGTCTCCGTCCATCAGAACAAGGCACCCCAGGGCCAAGTCGAGCGACGACCGGGTCACGAACGCCTCGTCGACGATCGACCCCCTCGGGTGAACAATCGACGTCGGTACGGCGACGCCGAGGCTCGAGGCTACAACGCTCACCGAGGTGGGCGCTACGACAGCGACGAAGACCGATGTCGGTCTCCGGAGCCACCGGGGCCCCGAGTCTTCGGCAGAACCATCCGGCGGACCCCCCTGCCCGTCTGTTTCCGTCCACCCACCAGCCTAGTCAAGTATAACGGCGAAACCAAGCTAGAGCTCTGGCTTGCCGACTTTAGGCTGGCGTGTCAGCTGGGCGGAGCCGACAACGACCACGTCATCATTCGGCAACTCCCTCTGTTCCTCTCCGACACCGCTCGAAGGTGGCTCGAAGAGCTGCCCCCGGACTTGATCCAAGACTGGCTCGACCTGGTCCGGATCTTCGAGGGCAACTTCAAGGGCACCTACGAGCGACCGGGCAACCCCTGGGACCTTCGCAGCTGCAAGCAGAAGCCAGGGGAGACCCTCCGCGCCTTCACCCGCCGATTCTCAAGGCAGCGTACCGCACTGACCCACATCTCTGACCACGAGGTCATCACGGCGTTCATCGCCGGGACAACCTGCAAGGAGTTGGTGCAGGAGCTGGGGCGAAACACCCCCAAGACCACCAACGAGCTCATGGACGTCATCGCCAACTACGCAGTTGGCGAAGAGGCCGTTGGCGCATTCTTCCAGATACCCCCAGGGAAGGGGAAAGGCAAGGCGGATGAGCCCGGAGGCTCGGACGACGGGCCCAAGAAGATCAATGGGCCCAGAAGGAACAACGACGACCGGAAGAAGAAGAAGAAGAAGAACCAACCGGGCTGACGCAACGTCGAGCCCAACGTCGAGCACGACGACGAGCCCGACGACCTTGTCGCTGCGGCAGACAAGAAGAAGCCTCGAGGGCCCCCTCCCGACAGGGGCGTCTTCGATAAGATGCTGAAGGAGCCTTGCCCCTATCATATGGGGCCGGCCAACCACCGCCTCGAGGACTGCCGCATGCTCTGAAAGCACTTCGTCCCTCTTGGCTTCAGGAGAGATGACGGCAAAGAAGACCCGCCCTGTGACGCCCACGTCAGGGGCGATGTCAAAAAAGGAGGCTTCCCCGAAGTCCACGACTCCTACATGATCTACGGGGGACCCTCGACTCGCCTCACCACGCGCCAGCGCAAGAGGGAGCGTCGAGAAGTTTTTTCCGTTCGAGCCCAGGCTCCGCGGTACCTCGACTGGTCCCATACGCCGATCACCTTCGATCAGGACGACCACCCTGAGCACATCCCCAACGCAGGGGCTTACCCACTCGTCGTCGACCCGATCATCCTCAACCCCCGCCTCACCAAGGTACTCATGGATGGGGGAAGCAGCCTCAGCATCATCTACGCCAAGACCCTCGACCTCCTGGGGATCCCGAGGACCATGCTCCTGCCCAGCATGGGGGGGTTCCACGGGATCGTCCCGGGGAAGAAGGCGCTCCCGATCGGCCGCATCAAGCTACCGGTCTGTTTCGGCGTCCCCTCGAACTTCCGAAAGGAAGAGCTGACCTTCGAGGTGGTTGCGTTCCGAGGGACCTACCACGCCATCATCGGTAGACCGGGATACGCCAAGTTCATGGCGGTCCCGAACTACACCTACCTCAAGCTCAAGATGCTGGGGCCCTCGGGGGTCATCACCGTCGACACCTCCTACGAGCACGCATACGACTGCGACGTCGAGTGCGTGGAGAAAGCCGAGGCCCGCGAGGATTCGGCAATCCTTGCGGCCCTCAACGACTTGTCTGGAGAGATCCCCGACCCCAAGCGACACGCTGGCAACTTCAAGCCGGCGGAAGACACCAAGACCGTCCCGCTCAACCCCGGCCTCGCGGATGGGAAGGTGCTGACGATCAGCGCCACCCTCGAGCCCAAATAGGAAGCAGTGCTCGTCGACTTTCTCCGTGCGAATGCCGACATGTTCGCATGGAGTCCCTCGGATATGCTGGGCATTCCGAGGGAGGTCGCCGAGCACTCCTTGGACATCTGAGCCGGGGTCCAAACTGGTGAAGCAACGCCTGCGCCGCTTCGACGAGGAGAAGTGCAGGATCATCGGGGAGGAGGTCGACAAGCTTTTGAAGTCCAGATTCATCAAGGAGGTGCATCATCCTGAGTGGTTAGCTAATCCCGTGCTTGTAAAGAAAAAGAATGGGAAGGATAGGATGTGTGTAGACTACACTAGTTTGAATAAAGCATGTCCTAAAGTTCCTTTTCCTTTACCATGTATCGATCAAATAGTGGATTCCACTTCGGGATGTGAAACCCTTTGCTTCCTTGATGCGTATTCTGGCTACCACCAAATAAAGATGAAGGAATCCGATCAGCTCGCGACTTCCTTCATCACTCCCTTTGGCATGTTTTGCTACCTCACCATGCCCTTCGGCTTGCGAAACACCGGGGCCACCTACCAGCGATGCATGCTCCACGTCTTCGGGAAACACATAGGGCCGACGGTCGAGGCCTATGTCGATGACATCGTGGTCAAGTCCAGAACAGTCGGAAACCTGGTCGGAGACCTCGAGATCGCGTTTGGGTGCCTCAGTGCTAATCGCATAAAACTGAACCCTGAGAAGTGTGTCTTCGGGGTCCCTCGAGGCATGCTCTTAGGGTACATAGTTTCCCAGCGCGGGATCGAGGCCAATCCCGAGAAGGTAACCGCCATCATGAGGATGGGCCCGATCAACGACCTCAAGAGCGTGCAAAGGGTCACTGGGTGTCTCGCCGCCCTCAGTCGCTTCATCTCGAGGCTCGGAGAGAAGGCTCTACCCCTTTGCCGCCTCCTGAAGAAGACGGAACACTTCGCATGGACCGCCGAAGCCGAGGAATCGCTCTCAAGACTCAAGGCCTTGCTCACCTCTCCCCCGGTCTTGGTTCCCCCAAGTCCGGCCGAGCCCCTCTTGCTCTATGTCACAGCAACTACCCAGATAGTCAGCGCGGTCATAGTAGTCGAGAGGGAGGAGGAAGGACACACCCTGCCGGCTCAGAGGCCTGTCTACTTCATGAGCGAGGTCTTTTCTGAGACCAAGACGAGGTACCCCCACATCCAGAACTTGCTGTACGCGATCGTCCTCACTCGGCGTAAGCTCAAACACTATTTCCTGGGCCACCCGGTTACTGTGGTCTCATCTTTCCCCCTCGAGAGATAATCCAGAACCGGGAGGCGTCTGGAAGGATCCCCAAGTGGTCGGCCGAGCTCATGGGTGAGACTCTCTCCTACGTCCCTCGGAAGGCCATCAAGTCTCAGGTACTGGCAGACTTCGTTGCAGAATGGACCGACACCCAACTACCCCCAGCGCAGGTTCACAACGAGCTATGGGCCATGTACAGCGACGGATCATTGATGAAGACGGGGTCAGGCGCCGGATTGGTGTTCATATCACCCTCAGGGGTTCACATGCGCTACGTCATCCGGCTCCACTTCCCCGCCTCCAACAATGTCGCCGAGTATGAGGCCCTCGTCAGCGGCCTGCGCATCGCCGTCGAGCTCGGGGTTCGACGCCTCGACGTGCGAGGGGACTCTCAGTTGGTGATCGACCAAGTGATGAAAGATTCGAGCTGCCACGACCCCAAGATGGAAGCCTACTGCAAGGACGTTCGAAAACTCAAGGACAAGTTCTACGGCCTCGAGCTCAACCACGTCGCCCGTCGGTACAACGAAGTTGCCGACGAGCTGGCCAAAATCGCGTCTACTCGAGGCACGGTCCCTCCCGACATCTTCTCGAGGGATCTTCACAAGCCATCCGTCGACCTGGGCTCAGGGGCTCCCGCCCTCGAGCAAGGGGTCGATCCACCCCCCTCGATCGATCCCCCCTCGAGCGGGGGAGAGGTCATGGAGATCGACGGGGCTGTCGCAGCGCCAACCCCTCCGACGGATTGGCGCGCACCCTACCTCGAGTACCTGACACGGGGCGAACTCCCAGAAGACCGCACGGAAGCCCGTCGTGTAGCTCGACGCGCCAAAACCTACGTCTTGTACGGGGACGGCCGCGAGCTATATCGACGTAGCCCGTTGGGTGTACTTCAACGCTGCCTCACCCTCGAGGAGGGGAGGGCGTTGCTGAAAGATCTACACTCGGGGGCTTGTGGCCACCACGCGACGCCGAGAACGCTGGTAGGAAGTGCCTTTCGATAGGGCTTCTACTGGCCACCAAACTCGTTCGATCCTGCAAGGGATGCCAATTCTACGCCAGGCAGACCCACCTACCCGCCCAAGCTCTTCAGATGATACCCATAACCTGGCCATTCGTAGTATGGGGGCGCGACATGGTCGGCCCGCTTAAAAGAACCAAGGGTGGCCATACTCACCTCCTCGTGGCTATCGACAAGTTCTCGAAGTGGATCGAGGCTCGACCCATCGCCAACATCCAGTCTCGACAAGCCGTGCTATTCTTCACCGACATCATCCACCGCTTCGGGGTCCCCAATGTTATCATCACCGACAACGGCACGCAGTTCACCGGCCAAAAGTTCCTGGACTTCTGTGACCATCACCACATCAGGGTGAATTGGTCCGCAGTTGCCCACCCTCGAACTAACGGTCAGGTCGAGCGTACCAATGGTATGGTTTTGCAGGGTCTCAAGCCAAGGATCTTCGATCGGCTGAACAGGCATGGCAGGAGATGGGTCGATGAGCTGCCCGCTATGCTATGGAGTCTCCGAACGACACCAAGTCGAGCCACGGGGTTCTCTCCGTTCTTCTTGGTCTATGGGTCCGAGGCCGTCCTCCCCACCGACCTCGAGTACGGGTCCCCTCGACTGAAAGCCTACAGCGAGCAAGCCAACACGGTAGCCTGAGAGGACTCCCTCGACCAGCTCGAGGAAGCCCATGACATGTCCCTCTTCAAGTCGGCACAGTACCAGCATACACTGTGGTGCTACCACGACAAAAACGTGCGCAAAAGGGACCTCAACGTCGGCGACCTCGTCCTGTGCCGTCGACAAAGCAACAAGGGGCTTCACAAGTTGACGCCACCTTGGGAGGGACCCTTCATCATAGCAGAGGTGCTGAAGCCCGGCACTTACAAGCTGAAGAACGAGAAGGGCGAGATCTTCACCAACGCGTGGAACATCGAACAACTACGTTGCTTCTATCCCTGAGGCCTCAGGGCCCTGTACATTTTCGCATTTATGCACAAATCTTCGAATGAATAAAATGTTCTCGAAACACATTTCACATTCATTCGTAAACCGAAGGTAGCCTCGACCTTGCCCCGGCAAAATCGAGCTCCCCTCGGGGGCTAACAGGGAGGGCACCCCCCTCCCAAGTCCCTGAAAAACTCGAACGTTTTTTCGAAACTTAGCTCTCCCTCTCGACCTTTGCCTCGAGTACGCTTCATAACTAAGTCAAGGCGCCTCGAACTCCCTAAGGGTCGAGGGTGTCGTCCAGCCAGGGACTCACCTACGCCCCAGGGCTACGGTATCCCCGCTCGCCACCCCCTTCTAGGGATACGAGCATGCGTCGAACACTTAGTTCACAAGCGTCGACTCAGGCAAAGAAAAGCAGAGAGAGAGCTCGAGAAGTAGAAATAACAAGACGCACCCATCTACAGCACTAAGGTAGCCTCGACTTTGCCTCAGCAAATTCGAGCCTCCCTCGGGGGCTAACAGGGGGGCACCCCCCACCTAAGTCCCTGAAAAATTCGAATGTTTTTTCGAAACTCGGCTTTCCCTCTCGTTCTTTCCCTCGAGTACGCTTCATAAATAAGTAAAGGCGCCTCGAACTCCTTAAGGGTCGCGGGTGTCGTCGAGCCAGGGACTCCCCTACACCCCAGGGCTACGGTATCCCCGCTCGCTCCCCCCCTTCCAAGGATACGAGCGTGCATCGAACACTCAGTTCACAAGCGTCGACTCAGGCAAAAAAAAGCAGGGAGAGCTTGAAAAGCAAAAATAACTATGTGCATCTCGATCAAAATACATTATACACAAGAAGCCCTCGGGGGCTCGGCATTGTATCAGTACAAAAGCCTAACTATTACATGGACCTTCCTGTCCAGATATGGCTCGCAGGCCCAGGACTACTCATCGAGGGGTCGCCGTCCTCAAGAAGCAATGCAGGAAGTTGGGCATCACCCGTCGGCCACATCGGAAGGTGAAAAGTCTGCAAAAATTCATCGACACCTTCTGAGGGCTACTCGGAGACATCTCCGTCCGCCGAGGGATCACCTCGGGCTCGAAGAGCTTTGCTAGCTCACCTCCGGGCACCTCCGTGAGATCCATCAACTCCTGGCACCTTGCGTCGTTCTCTTCCTCGGTCAGCCTCGGGTCGGTGGCGAACCCGTCGACAACAAGGTTGAGGTCATAATTGTAGACCGAGTTGACGACCGCATGGGCCCGCTTCACGCCCACATGCAGGGCAGCACGGACGTGCTCCGTCACCCCCTGCGTCATGGAGTAGAAGCGGTGCAGCAGGGAGTCCCCTCGTGCGTCGCCCTCGACCTCCGGCACCGGCTTGAGCGAAAGGTCGTCGCAGAAGGTGTTGATGACGTCCGCGAGCCTCGCATTGAGGTTCGCCTCAGTCCCGAGGAGGCCCTGAAGATTGTTCAGGTCCTCGTGGGCGCGGGCCTTATCCGTTGCAAGCTCTGCCAAAACAAGTACACAACACGGTCAAAACCCAAAGGAGCAGGAAGAGGGTCGAGGCAGGACAGATTCTGCAACACCCTCGAAACACTCACCTTGGGCATGCGCGTCCAGGGTGGCATAGGCCTGCTCGGTCTCCTTGAGCTGGCGGCGGACGTCGACAAGATCCGAGGCCTGACCCCTGACCTTGGCCTCGAGGCCCTCGATGGTTTTGCCTGCGTCATCGAGGGCCTTCTTCTGGTTCATCGCCACCACGCCCAGGGAGGTCACGCGGGTCCGAGCCTTCTCCTCCGAGGCGGACAGCGTGTCGCGCTCGCGGTAGACGGCGTCGAGGTCTCCCCGGAGCCCTCGGATGCCCTCTGTCGCCCGGGCCAGCTCCTCCTTCAGCCGGGCGGCCTCCTCCTCGGCCTTGCGCTTAGCTTCGAGGGCAGCATCCCGTTCCCGCCCGACCGTGACGGTCGACTGAAGGGCGATGTCGAGCCTCGTCTGCGCCGTCTGCAAGGCCGCCCAGGCTTCCTTCTGCATGGCCTTGAAGCCGGCCCTCACATGGGCGACCTTCGATTCGGCATCCTCCCGGACGGCTGCCGCCTCAGCCCTCGCGCGGGCGACCTCATCCTCCGCCCTATCCAGCGAGGCACGAAGGGTCGGGAGTTGCTCTTGTACCCGGAGGATGTACTGGGACTTCTCGTAAGACCTCACCTGCAGCGCCTGACGAGGATAAAAGGGAAGACCATCAGCAAACAGCAATCAGACAATCCAAGTACAATCTAAGGGAGAGCGAAACCCACCTCCATCCCCTGGCGTATGTCCATGGTGGCGACCTCCGCGGCGCGGCGTACCGAGTGCTCAAACCAGGCCCGATACTCCTCGACGTGCTCCCACCGTCGGAGCTCGGCCTGGTCGTCAAGCGTGAGGAAGAGCCGCTCGGGGTCTTGAGGGTCCGCCAGCTCAAGAACCTCCTAGCCCCAGGCCACGCTGCGGGCGGCGATCCTCTCTTCGACCGCCCACGTGACGCCCTGGCGCACGGCGGCGGGACCCCCGCGCCGCTCGACCTCCTCTCGCCAAGCAGAGAGGGGGAGAACTCCTCCGCCTGTCCACTCCCGTCCTCAAGGCCACCCCGCGAGGACGTCGATGGCCCCGCCGAGCCATCGCCACTAGGCGAAGGAAACCTCGGCCAGTAGAACGGCCCTGCGCGGTGAAAGACTCGAAAAAATTAGCACCCAGCAATGCAAACCCACCGCATCTCGAGTAAGTCGAAGTATGGCTTACCTCAAGACAACGGCCCCTCAGCCTCGAGGGGAGGCCGAGCTACCTCCGGTTCTGCCCGAGGGACCGCGACGGTGGTCGTCTCCGCCGAGCCCACAAGCTCGGCCACCAACTCGTCCACTTCGTCGGGGGTGGACTCCATCAGCATCCCGTCCTGCGCCGGCGCGGGTGTCGCCTCGGGCCGCTTGACCGGACCCACCGCCTCGAGCTCCAGCGTCGTCGAAGGGCCCTCGGACGCGGCGGCCGTCGTGCCCTCGCGCTCGAGCCGGAGTCGAGCCTCCAGCGAGGCTAGGCCCTCAGGCCACCGCCCCGGCGTTGGGTGAGCCGGAGCCTCCCCCTCGTTCACGGGGGCCTGGGACCCGACCACCTCCACCTCCTCGGCCGCAACCGCCATCGACGAAAGCCCCGCGCCCCCCGGGGTGACGGGCGCGACTCCTTCCGACGGCCGCGCAGGCGCCGCGACCGTCGCTTCGGCGACCCCCGCTGCCTCGGTGGCCCTCGCGGGCGGGGCGGACGGGCCCGTCTCCTCTGCCAGTGGGGCGGATGCCAAGGCACCCTGCGCCGTCCCCCGCTCCATCGCCTCCCGGGCGTTGGCTGCCCGTGCTGCCTTGGGGGTGAGCGTCGAAGGAGGCGGAGCAGCGGGACCGGCCTCGGTGCCCGCCCCGACGGCAGCCCCCACCTTCAATTTCTTGGCGGGGGCGAAGGACGCGTCTCCCTGCGGGCGCTTCGACCTGAGAAAGAAACCCGTGCGCGACGATGAGCACAGGTCATTATCAACAAAGAGAAAAATACGAACAACACCCTCGAAGGCGACTTACCCCCTCGGGACCCGGCGTTTCTGCCCGGCGACCGTCGGGCTGGTCGAACTCTTGAACACCACCGCCCGGGGGGCGGGGGTCGAGGCGGCCCTCGGCACCGTCTCCTGGGCAGGGGCCGACGGCGCCACCGTCGTCCCCTTGCCGGTCTCCTCTTGCACCGACGGTCCCGACGCCCGTGCGCTCGACGCGGCAGGCGCCAAGGGCTCGCTCGATCGACCCCCCGACGGGGATCGTGATGACTGCCCGCGCGTCTGCCGCGGCACTTCTTCCCGAGAAGCCACGGGGCGCTCCCCCCGTGGCTCAGCTTTGACGGTAGGGGCCGACCTCGAGGTCGACCCCTCCCCTCCTCCGGTTCTGACGGCCGCCTGTTCAGGCGCCGTCTGTTCCTCCTCGCTCCGGTTCACCTCCTCGTCCTCGTCCTCCTCCTCGTCCTCCTCTTCCGAGGGCGATAACTCCTCAGGGAGGCCCTCTCGCCTCTGTCGGGCCCGGCGCTGATCCCTCGCCTCTTTCTCCCGGGCCCTCTTAGCCGTGGCCTCCTTGGCTTTGTCCTTGTCCGCCTTCTGCTTCTCCGCCTGGAGGCGCCTCGCCTGCTTCGCGGCCTGGTCCTCCTTCACCGGCGGGGGCGAGGGCCGGAAGGAGACGTTCCCCTGCGGAACACGAGGCAGTCAGAACGCAGGCAAAAGAGACGGAAAAGGCGAACACGAGGACTCTAACAAGAAGAGAGGACCTTACCAGCTCGAAGAAGTCCTCGTCCGGTTTCATGGGGATCTTCGCGACGTTCTTGACGGGGAACGAGCCCGCGAAGAAGCAGCGGACGCGGCGGACCACCCTATCCGGGGCCAGTTCATCTTCGGCGAGGCGACAGCCCGAGAGGTCGACCCCCGGACCCATCTTGTCGATGCGGAGGGGTCGAGCCATCAGTGGCATGACCCGCCGCTGGTGGAACGCCGACACGGCGATCTCCGCCGTGAGTCCCTCCTTCTTCAGACGCCTGAGCGCGTCCAGCAGCTTGTCGATGTGGTGCTGCTTGCTCATCGGGACACCGTACCCCCAGCGGTCTGGCTGCGCGTCGATCGTCCTCCCGGTGTACGCCGGGAACAGGTCGTCATCGGTCCTCAGGTAGAACCACCCGAAATGCCATCCGGAGTGGCTCGACGACAGCTTCCCTAGGATCCAGCACTCCGTCCGCTTGACGGAGATGCAGCAGCACCCGGCCCTGACCATCCTGCGGGTACCCTTGTCGACAGATGCGTGGAAGATGCTTGCCTTGAAGAGGTGGGCTCCATCCCGAGGTAGCCTTCGCACACCGCGGCGAAGACCACTGCCTGGCAGACGCCATTGGGGGTGAGGTGTTGGAGCTCCACGCCGTAGTGGTGGAGAAGTGCATGCAGAAAGCGGCTGGGCGGGGCGCCTAGTCCCGCCCGGTGGAAGATCTCGAAGCTCACTACGTACCCCTCCAGCGGGTTGGGCTCGGCATGGTCCGGCGATGGCAGCACCCACTCCGGTCGCTCCGCCGAGGTGACAGGCCGGAGGAGGCCGCTCTCCAGCAAGCCCATCAGGCGCGAGGCGGTCACCGAGGACGCGGGCCAGTCATCGGGGCCGACAAGGCTAAACTTGGCCATGGGATCGAGGATGATGGTGCGCTCGGGCTCAGGGGCGCAAGGTACGTTCCCTATCTCCCTTCTCTTTCTCTCTCTCGCTTGCGCAGAGTTCCGGCTCGCGGGACGCCTGAGGCAATGGCGGGGAGAAGGAGGCAGGGAAGACGAAGGCGAGGAGGCAAGGAAGGCAAGTGTGCGGAAAGAACACCCGCCTCCTCACCTTCGCTACTTATACGCGGGAGGCCAACGGACGAATCTGGCGAAACAGGAAAGAGAATCTTTGCATTTAATGCGCCTGTACTCCCCTTCCTCGTATTCCTCCTAGATAAGGCGTTCCGTCCCATCGTTGGGCTCCGCGCCGCACTCCGCCCTACAACCGCCACTGTTGCGCCGAACGGACCTCGCCTAAAAAGGCGCGCGGCCAGAAGCGTTATCTTCGGAGGTAAGGAATCTTGAGGCAGCGAGAGCTGGCCCTCGAAAGAGGGATCGACAGCTACCCTCGAGTACCCGAGGGCAGAAATGACCTCGGGTTAGGACTTCGGTCCACCCCTAAAATCTCGAAGGGACAAAGGCCGTCTCACGAACGGGCTCGATAGCCCCCCTCGAGTACCCGAGGTCGGAGCAGACCTCGGGTCGTCGACTCCGGTCCACTCCCCGGCCTCGAAGGGACAAAGGCTGGCCCCTTCGTGGGGTTCGACAGCCTCCCTCGAGTGCTCCAGCCCGAGGGGCAAAGAACACAGGTATGTCCCCAAGTTCAATATAATTACCCATTCTTCCCCCTCGGCGTTCCACAAGGCAGGACTCCTCCTCCTGAGGATAGCGTCGGATGACGAACCATCCGTCAAATCTTGAGGGAGCGAAGGCTGGCCCTTACATAGGGTTCGACAGCCGCCCTCGAGTACCTGAGGTCAGGAAGGACTCATGGTTAACGGACTCCGGTCCACCCCCAAATCTTGAGGGAGCGAAGGCTGGCTCCACGAACGGAGTTCGACAGCCGCCCTCGAGTACACGAGTCAGGGATGTCCCGGGGAGGCCAGGCGCGTGCCCCTAGCTCGAGAACGAACTCTCGAGGCTCCCTGGGACATATCCGAGGCATAACCAAGGAATACCTAAGGATCCCTCCGCTGGGAGGCATCGAGCCACCAACTCCTATTGAATGGGGTTGACACCTTGGTAATCCACATGGTCGTGCTTAGTAAGCTGTACGGCTTACTTAAAAATGAGAACGCCTCCGGGCCACTAGTCAACCCCTATCGAATGGGGCACGTGTTCTCACTCGGATTTTTACCCGTACTGGGCACCATTTCTAATGGACTCATGCCCGAGAACAGCTCACCGAGGACTTCATGCTCGTCCTAACGAGGATAGCACGATACTCTTCACCGCACAATCCGAACGCAAGGATCTCTGGGAAGGACGCTATGAGGTAGTGAAGGCCTAGCCATTCGAGGGCTCGAGGGCCCGACTACGCACGGCACCCCTCGACGAAAGAGGGTCGAAAAACTCGTGACCTGGCAGACAGACTCGACCTCTCGGGCGGGGCGCTCTAACTCCAGTTGTGCTCGAGGGAGCGAAGGCTGGCCCTCGGTAGGGTTCGACAGCCGCCCTCGAACACTTCTCTTTTCAGGGAAAGGAATGGAATCGACCCCTCGACAGGGTGCCATGCCTCCAGGTATCCTTAAAAAACCCCTCGATACACCATATTATAGCCCCCAGAGGAGTTCTTAATCCTCCTCTGGGGCCTCGGGGGCTACCCCCGCGGGGTGCGCTCGCGCGCACCCCACGGAGAATCGAACCTCTCACTAACCCTGCAGGCCAAGGACAAAACCTCCGGGTAATCCTTACTCCCTCCGAGAAAACGTGTATCATAGCCCCAGAGGAGTTCTAAATCACTCCTCTGGGGCCTCGGGGGCTACTGTCGGGTACGAAGGTGAGGGGTACCCTAAACCCTTCGATAAATTAACGCTAAACATAGCAACTATTTTTAAGGGAGGGACCAGCCCACTGCTCAGTAAGGCATGACCCATCGCTCGAGGGCCCCCTCTACACCAGCTGTGGCGACAAGTCACGGGCCGGCCGACCTCGACGCCGAATGACGGACGAGAGGTCGTTCGAACGACCCCTTGGCCCCCACCTCGACGTCAAGAGACGGACCGAGGGTCGGACGAACGACCCCCCGGCTCCTACCTCGACGATAAATGACGGACCAAGGGGGCGAGCGAACGACCCCCCGGCCCCCACCTCGACGAACGAAGGACGGACGAGGGGTCGAACGAACGACCCCCCGACCTCTACCTCGACCTCTCCGACCCCGTCTCTGCTCCGACCCTACCTCGACGATGAGCGACGGACCACGGGTCGAACGGACGACCCCCGGACGAGAGGCTCGATTAACCCGACTGCTCCCGGCATGGGTTAAAGTGAAACCACCTAACGACATGGGCGCCCACGTCCGCTGTCAAATCTGCCAACTCCCCGTCAAGTCCCCAATTCCTGTCAACTGTGCCGCCACTGTCGCCACTACGCGAGTACGGACTCCAGCAGTACCCCTCGGAAAGTGAACAGTGCGGCCCTCGACGACGACTTCGGGAATGCGACAGAGCCACACGGGGCTCGATCCCCCCCCCCTCGACCGAGGGGCTCGACCCCTTTCTCCAACAACTCCAGTATGGGGGCCGTCCCATCCGCCCCGTCCCGCTTCAGCCGTGGGATTCGTGCCCGTCTGTGGACGCTGTGCTGCGGCGACTTCTACTGCCACCACGACCGGGGACGCCAAAAGGACGGGAAGACCATGCCAGCACAGTGAACGTCGTCCCTTCGCCAACACTGTGCCGAGAACACGCCACCCATACTGCCACAGTTAGGGTCCTGTACCCTCGGACCTCCCCTTGGTCTATAAAAGGGGACACCGAGGTAGAATAAAGGGTTGGATCCGGAAATCTCCGAGACTTCAGTTCAGACTCTCACACTCCACGCATACACACCCCGCCACCCGTATCGACCCCTCGGGTGGCAAAACCCGCAGCCTAGGGCAAACCCGCTAGCCTTAGACCGCAGCTCACTCTGAGCAACCCCGTGTAACACAGCTTGTACCCCCCCTGTACGAGCACGTTTTGGGTGCGAGATAATACAAGTCATCCTCCCTCGCTGGATGTAGGGCCTTCTTTGCCCGAACCAGGATAAACCATGTGTCCATCTTGCATCACGTCTGAGAGAGGGAGCACGCGATATACAAATTTACTCGTTGATGGTCTTGACCCCCGGGTCATAACACCGACAACTTGTTTATGTATTGAGTTTGGTCAAACCTTGTTGACCCTTGTTGAGAATTTTTTCATAGTCTCAAGATCAAGACCACGTACACACCACATATATATGCTGCTTCTACACTTGAAGTATGCAACAACATGCCTTACATTTTCCACAAATAAATGCTTCATGCTATAAAGTTTGATCTCTCTCTAGTATTATGTTAGTACAAGAGGCATGGACTATGCAAAAGTAAAAAAAATAGGGACACATGAAGGTCCCAAGTTTTGAAAAAAGAAAAAAAAATGTGAACACGTGAAGGCTCATGACAAATTGATAGCCATGTCTCAATAGAATAAGTTAGAGAGAGAGAGGTCAATTCAATAAAGAAGCATTATTTTTCCATGTTCCATACACATGCAAATCTTGATCTAGGACTATGACACTTTTCTCCTTGGATCCTTGTTTTGACTTTACAATATATACAATTCAAGTATGTTATCATGTTTATCCCTACCTGATCCCTACATAAGCCTTACTAGAGTAGGATGAAATAAAGAAAGGCAAGATCAAGCATGCCTTGATAAGGACAATACACTTTTGAGAGATCTTAGAGTACTAATTGAGGAGTAAAAGTGATATATGTGTTTTCTTTTGAAAATTTATCAAAACCTCCAAGTACTAAGATATGAAAATGGGAAGATGATTTTGCTTTGAGAACTATTGCATTTCTCAACTTCTAAGGGAAACATGTTAGACAATACCACATACTCCACTGGTATGAGAAATGTCTTGAAGTAATCTTTATGCTTGCTATATATCCTAAGATGTTATAATTATGTTTACTCTTATCTCTTACCTTTAGTTGAAGACAAGCAAAGATGTAGTGTGGGGGATCTTGTTGACGCTAGATATGATACACTTTTACATACTCAAAACACCGTCAACATGCCCAATTTCCAAGGAATAATAACATAGCTAGAGCATATTTTATTAAATAATTGGTTCCACATGTCCCTTGAATATTTTTATGTAGCTAATGACAAATGGGGACATTTGGGATCATGTGGGCCCACTTAGGGGTTGGCCGACCCCACTAAGGGCCCACCAAGGTCTCCCATGCATCCATAATCCAAATGACACCTTTTAGAGTGAAGATCCACCCTTCGATCCACTCTGTGCTTCCTCTCAACGGTTCTAGATCAAAGCACGATGATCCATAGGCCCACAAAGTATCTCAGAAAAATATCAAACTTTGACAAGGTGTCAATGACATGTGGGCCATGTTCCACACGAAAGGAGGAGGCCAGAAGCCCCAACTCTAGGTTGGCCGACCTGGAGTGTGGGCCCAGAGGCCACCCACAATCCCCCTGACCTATGGGGTCAGCTTCTAAAGGAAAGGGAGGCCCCCACCTGCCATAGGCAGGTCGGCCGACATGGCCCATGTTCCCAAAAGCCTCCCCGAGCTCTCCGCCGCCTTACTGCATGCCGCCATGCATCAACTTGATCTCCACCATTGATTTGAGGCGGTTACAATGATGGTTTGATCCTATGGAGCAAGATGGAGAAGGCACAGAACACTGACGTGGCACCAGAGTAGCCCCTACTCCAGCTCCTACTATAAATACCCCATAGGCCTTCACTTACAACTCATGATTCAATAGAGTAGTCCACTCACCAGTAGCTTAGCGAAGCTCTACCGGTGTGCTATGCCTGAAGGGCAAGGGTGAGGAAAGTCTAGAGGAGATAGCCCCGGGTCTGCCGGGAGTCTTCTCTGAGGAGTTCCTCAGCGGATGTAAGTTCTCTTCTGTAAGTACTTCAACCGAGTTATCTATTGTATTTGATATTATGGCTTTGGTTTAGTAGTTATTAAACCTGTCTTATTTGTGCACCGCTTTAATTAGTAGAGTGCTCTGGTCTAGACTAGGGTTCCATAGTAGTAAGTATAGTGTGGACGTGGTGTCTAGACTATATCTTACCTGTGTAGGCTTCTTGTCGCATGGTTCGAGTGGATTCTAGCAAGTGGTGACAACCCTGTTTGTGCCTTTGATCCTCGCCATGTGGTTATAGGCAAGTTCTTAAAAGGTTAGGCTCCAGTAAAAGGATAGTTGCTTCGGGTCGGGGTTTTGTCTCTTGGTGTTTCGTCTATCGCCTCAGTTTGCGGGGGAGTGAATCAGTCCGTATACCTTCTTTACCAACCAGATATCCTTGCTATACACATAACCTTTCTACCTAATGAGCATGGGCTCTTTTGTTCATCATAGGACTCCTTGAATCTAGTTAGTACACTTCACGTTCCTCGTGGAAAATATGATACCTGAAATACTCTCGGTGAAGAGCTACAATTGACTATCGTGCGCTTCCGGTATTTCCATTTGCCACTATCTGGTATCAATAGATACTCCTTTTGAGAATATGAACTTATTATTTATGGAAAGAATGTTGGGAGTAATAACTCAAGACCGAGTGGACACGGTGTTGGTGAGCCACAAGACATGGAGTCTTGTTAGCGGGCTCTTTCCGCCTGTGTCGATTAGGAGCCGTCTGTTGTGGATGTCTAAGAGCCATGACTTTGGAGTACTAGTCACATAATTTGGGAAGCTAGACTCCGGCTATTCTAGTCTGAGAATGGTCAACCTGCACTGGGAGTGGAGAGATGGCGAGAGTAGTGTGTACCCTCCTGTCCTAGGGCTAGATGAGAGGTCTACTATGCTCTTGGGTGGTGGAACCCCGGTCTTGGATGGAGGATCCGGAGAAAGGTTGGCATATGTATGCTTTCAGGGTTGCATATGTTGTGTGATAAGGAAGCCCCAGCTAGGATTTAATCAATTCAAATCATCATGTTCCTCGAATATAGAAACATTGCTCTAACTACCTCATCGTAGTTAATGAAACTTAAATTGAATACAATGGATGACGTTGTGGATATGGTTGTTACCACGTTATCAATCAAAACTATGATCAGTACTTGAGTAACCGTTTATATGAAACGAATCAATTTTATTTGTTTATTGAAAATGCTCATTTATGCAAAGATTTGATCTTGTCAAAACCACACCTTGAATCCAAATAACATGCATTCCTTATATATTCACCACCATTTATTGGCCGGGTAAGTCTTGTTGAGTACTCCCGTACTCAGGGTTCTTTAACCCCTGTTGCAGGTGAATGCCTTTCCTGCCAAGGTTGGTGTAACTACCAGTGGGCACGGTGACTCTATAGTAACTTATTATCCTTATGCTGTTGTTGCAGGATGTCGCTTTAAGCTAGCAATATATTTCAGCTTAAGTTATTGTAATCATTTTAATGCAAATCTATTTTGTCAATCAGTTTTGAAATCAAACTTGTGTTATTAATTGTAAACTCAATTGTAATATTATTTCCTCTGCAAAACTCTATCTATTTGTTTGTATTACTTATCCTGTGATCCTATTTGTCATGTGATTTACTGGGGTCTTTCGGGACACTCGGCGGACTACCAGGTTCATATAGGTGATTGTATGTGCTTGTCAACGCATTTAGTGGGGATAACCGTACTTGATCTTATATGAATTGGTTGGTTCTGTCACACAACCACTCCCAAATTTTGATTTGATCAGGCTAGGGTAGAGATGTCTGTCATGCGTATTTATCTACATGGAAGGTAGCAACCAAACAAACCCATATTGACACACTAGCTATTATAGTGTTTTTCATCAGTTCAAATATCCCATATTGGCACAGTACTAGCTATTATAGTGTTCTCCATCGATCTAGATATGTGGGGTTTGATGAATTGAATGACAACACAATTAGGGGACTAACAATATTCATGAGATTTGCATGTGCTTTAGTATCAAGTTGATTATTATATGTTGGACTCATATTATATGTTGTGATCAATACTAATGAGTACAGAGTCCAAAGTTGATTACTAAAATGCACAAATTGGCAAAGCATGTGTGTTATCAAATAATTGTGACATGAGGGTTTACATATGGATTGATCTCAATGATAAAGCTTGCAAATACAAATCGAATATGATACTCATGCCTATGGTTAGTTGTCAATGTGTGTGTGGCTTATTCATGGAAACAATCTATGTTCAAATGGAAAACAACTATATAAATGAAACGGTGTTCATTGGATGCTTTGTAATAGGTTATTTATTGTATGATTAATGTTTGTTGAAATAAACATGTGGCTTTATATGGTGAATATTGAAAAAGGAAAGGGTTTTGAGGTACTAAGCAAAGGTGAAATGCAAGCAACAACTTGTTTGTCGAACGACCTAACTAAGGCGAAGAAAAAAGCTCTTACATTTAGTTGAGATACAAATAAAGCTATGATAGTGTTGCGGGTTTGTAACCACAACAAGCATCACTGTTGTTCATCGAATACCAATGTGTGGATCTCTGGTGGCTCGGGCACTAAAACATAAGAGGGCCACAATGATCTGTATTGATTCGGGCTTGAGCCCTACATCTAGCAGCGTAGTGTTCTTTGTGTTGAGGAGCACACAAAATGGTGATTACAACAAATGAGATCGAAAGTTTGGTAGGGGACCACTCTATGCTCCTATGACCCTTTAGAGAGATTCTTCCACAACAAGGAACCGACCTTCTCTAGCTAGGTTGTCAAGTTCATATGGTTTCTTGGGGTTGTCTACTATTTGATCCCCTTTCTCCCTTCCTCTTTGCATTCTCCCCTATTAGTGATGACAATCCCCTTATATTCTAAAGAAGGGCCGAGTACAAGTTGGTTTTGGCTCTAGTCGTTGGTCCACATACATCAGGGCGCACAACTACCTTGCCGTGGCATGGGATGGACCTCACCTTGTCACATAGGGGGAGTTTATGGAGCTGAAGCCATCGTTTGATGCCACTACCATTTCCTCGCACTTCACCATATGAGGCTATCTATTGTAGTGTGGGATCCCCCTGGTGAACCTTCTCGATGCTTCCTTGGCTGTGAAGGATCCCCCACCTAGGGGCTGAGGAGTGGGCCCTAGTGTCCACTACCCCTAGAGTTAGTGAACTCGCTTCTCCTGCTGTGTCACACCGGTTGTGTGACCCTTTAGAAGAGGAGTGGCCGAGAGTGCCCTGTGCCCATTGAACGAGTAGGCATTATGGAATCTACGTACCTGCCAGACCTTGGATGCCTATTAGGTTATCTATGATCAAGTGACCAGAAATGAATGCACTTTGTTCCTCCAATATAATATCATCCAAAAGTTTTGGCAGCCTCATTGTTATGACCTTTGAGCAGATCTTGTAGAAGATATTTCAATGTGAAATCGGCTAAAAATCCTTCATCTCCTAGGGGTTTCTCATTTTTGGAATTAGGACAATTGTGGTATGATTCGGCTCATCCGATATTGATCCCCCATTGATAGATTCCAAAATCACAGAAGTAATTCTAGAGCTCATCAAATCCTAGTGTAACTGATGAAAGTCGACTATGTGAATCCATCCAGTCCTAGGTCCTGGCAGTAGCATTTATATTTTCATTGTGCCCAACAGTGGTCACAACCACCATTGATCTTGTAGGTTGTGAACTGTTCCTCTTCTGCTTCTTCGGGATCTTAATCATACTTCCACCTCTACTCTTCAATCCTCCACCTAGTTGGTTTATTCTTGAGGTCACCAAACCAATCAGGAAAATAGCATTAGAATTGACCAAACGGATGTTGAGGTTAGGCATTTGAGTGGCCGACCTAGTTACCTTTGATTTTCTCTTGTGTTGTAGATGTCGGACCTCATCACCCTCTTGCATAACAAGGTGTCTTTCATCCCCTGAACATTTCCTTCCTTCCCTCTTATGGAGGCATTCTAGATTTCTCCATCTTCCTAGACTATTGTTTCAATGAAGACTAAACTTCATTGTCCTCCATATCTCTCATGTGAACCAATGAATAATGGTGTGAAACATCGTCACCAAAGGAAGATCGGGTATCCCAGACTTGATATAGTGTGTTTTAGGTGGCCATGCTGCAGATGGTGATTTGCTGCCATAAGATTTAGTAGCTACTCTGACAAAGGACTGCACTCACTTCTGCCTCTACTTTAGGGCTCTAGGCTAGACAAAATAAAAATTACCCCCATCGTTCTTGACCAGCAGATGCAAGCATTCCACCTTTGAGTGGCACAAAACCCATATACAAAACAACTAAAGGATATCTTTTCATACTAAATTGCAAACCACCGTGACTCCTCCATTTGGCTCATACGAAGTAGTACCTCCATTGAAGGGGTTTATCATTTTCAATGGCTACTCTACCCTGTAAAAACACGTTCATCCATGTCCAGCTTCACCAGTTTGTCGATCAAGCCCATGGCACTCCCACCTCAATGTTGATTCAATCATACATCTCCCAACCATCCAGGGGGTGCCCGCCAACATGCTGTTCATGTTAGCCTTACATGCAAACTCGGCTACAAACAAGTTATCACCCTTTTCATCAATGACCCAAAATTTCAATCTGGCTAGGGTTACCCTAGGCAGGCTTCATAGCGATGTGGACCATGTTGACATGAACAACCATGTGGGAGAAGACCTTCCCCACAATAGCCTAATCCATTCCTGTTAATTTTGTGTCACCATTGTGGTCACTTAAGTAGGCCACAACATCTTACTCTTTCGTCAGGTCAAGCCCTATCATCAAATCTGTAATGTTCAGGGTTGTCCTCCCCTTGTCCGGTTCATCCACCTCCTGCCACTGCCATGGATGCTGACTGGCAAGGAGTGGAAAACAAATATTTGTGGTGTAGAATGTTGTAGACACAACATGATCCCAATCACTAAAACATGAGCAACACTTAGAGCTTATTCGTTGGAAATAGGATTTAGAAAATTTGTGGTCGATGGTTCCAAGAACTAATAACCATTGATATGTAGTGGGCACAACTCACTTGGAGTTCATGGGAAGGACGTGGACATTGTGATCAGAGTGATCGCTGGCGGAGCGGTCTAGACCGCCAACCTGGTGGCCTAGAGCGAGGGTGGGATCAAAATTGCCATCACGAATCACCTGGCAAGGGTCTAAAAATCATGGATCATCTACATGAATCCTATCTCAATAGTACGTTTCTTGTCTTGAGTATATATAGGTTCTCACGTGCCTTGAGTTAGATGCTTCTTGTGTTGAATATTGGTCTATTGTGGCATCGATCATAGATCAATTAGTTGGGTTCCTTGTAGTGGAACCTCTACATCTAGATTTAAGTCCTCGGCTTTGCATGAGTGCTCGTATTTTTTAAATTTTATTTCAGGTTTTAACAACACTATATTTTCAGTGGTACAGGTGTATGCACTTCATTTTGCGCTTCTATGTTGGATTGGAAGCTATTCCTGATTTAGGTGTGAGTGAGGGGTGAGGTGTATGCACTTTGTTTGGTGTATGTATCCCGGGTGTCATTACCGGACAGTGTTGTACTCGGCAAAGAGTGCACGACAACGATTCTAACGATAAAGGCGACTTTGCCGAGTGCTTTTTTGGAGTGTGGGAAAGCACTCGGCAAAGTAAATTGACACTCGACAAAGTAAGGCATACGTTCATGATGGCCGACACTGTGACAGAGGTTTTGCTGAGTGTCAAGTTAAGGCACTCGGCAAAGATCATGGGTTTGCCGAGTGCCATTTGCACGAAACTTGACAAAGCCCTAGCCTTTGTCGAGTGCCCCATGCACGGTGCTCGGCAAAGCCTGTTTACTTTCCTGAGTGGCAAAATAGTAACACTCGGCAAAATAATAACACTCGGCAAAGGCCCTTCCCTAGTGCCCAAGTATGGTCACTTTGCTGAGTGTAATGACCATAACACTCGGAAAATGAGGCCTTTGCTGAGTCTTACACTCGGCAAAGCGACCAGAAACATTCTTTTTTATTTGTTTTTTCATTCCATCTAGACAAACACATATCACATCCAAAACATCATGTCTCACAATATATCACAATAAGTTCTCAATTCATCCATAGTTCACAACCATAAGTTTCAAACACGACAGATGAAACCACAGGCTAGTTCCAAAGTGGTCACGATGACGGTGCGGGGTGACGAGGCCCAGAACATGATCCCGGTGAAGCTACAAAGCCTGGTGAAGCTCCAAAGCCCGGCGAAGCTCCAAAACCTGATGAAGCACCAAAGCCAATTGGCCCCTCATTTGATACCGCCGATTGATTCTGCTCAAAGTAGAAGAGATTGCATGTGTTACACAAGTGAAATATAAGATGAAAACATTCAAAGTCTGCTAGGTTGCAAGTACTATTGTGGTTTGACCCTAAGCATAAACATACAAACTAAAATATTCATACTCATAGGAGTAGACAAGTGCGGAGTTAAAGATGGCCGTGGAGACATTTGCACAGCCAGTGGAGGAAAACCCTGAGCAGCGCTAAGACTCTGCATGTACTCAATCATCACTTGCATCCTCTCATGCTCGAGCGCTCGCTCAGCCGCCGCTGCCTGCTGCTCACTCTCCATCCTCGCCTCCATCTCCTCCCCACGCCTCCTCTCATCCTCCAGCTGGGCCTACAACATTTCATCCAAATGTTAGAATAATGCAAAGCTAATGAAAATCAATGAACGACAAATAAAACAGAAATAACCTGGAGTGCCTCCATCTACTATTGTTAAGTGTTTGGACGTGAGCATATGGCCAGGCCCGATCTACTGCTCCTTGCTCTAATCTAGCTGAGACTGGGAGTACTGGCCGTGTTGAGTACGCCATTGCCAATCCAGTATCGCCCATGCTTCTTGCCTCCTTGCACCCTCATGATGACTTCTCCATCAAGATCCTGGGTGCTCGGGTCGTACTCTAGCCCATGGAGCTCCCTTACCACTGAAGTGTACTCACGGCGAAGGTATGCACTCCAGGAAACTTGGAATGTCAAATTAAGTAGTTTGCACTCCAGGCGCAGAATATCCCATACGCAAGAATGTCATGCAGTGAGTAATCGTACCACACATGCATTTTGAAGTTTGTCTTCGTAGCTTGGTCGTATGTCCATACCCCTTCCTCCCAAGCACAGATCAAATAATCAAACAGAGGTTCCATGAACACACCCATATTTTTCCCTGTGTGATCTGGAATGATCAACGACAGGAATACATTATGTCATTGAAATAAGACGCTATGGGGCAGATTGAAGGGTATAACAAACACAGGCCAACATGTGTACGGGGCAGCCATCATTCCATATAGATTGAACCCATCTGTTACCAACGAAACATGTACATTTCTTGCCTCTCTAGCTTTCTCATAATGAATGCCATCAAAGTGGGTCCATGCCTCACCATCAGATGGATGCACCATCTTATCAGGAATGTAATGTTTGTCATTTCTGTGCCAAGTCATCTATTTCGCGGATTCCTCGATCATATATAGTCGTTGGATCCTAGGTATGAACGGAAGGTACCTTAGGATCTTCACGGCTGTATGAAGCTGCCTCTTCTATCCATCCCTAGAATCTACCTCCAAGAACCTAGAGGATTCACACTTCGAATAGTACTTTGCGTTCGCATGATCTTTCCTAAAGAGGACGCACCCTTTCGGACAAGCATGCATTTGCTCATATGGCATTTTTAGTGCACGAAGAAGCTTCTATGCATCATACATGCTCTTTGGCAAAATGTGACCCTCCAGAAGCAGGGTGCCAATAACTATCAACATACCATCAAAGGCATCTTGACTTAGGCTAAACTGGGACTTCAATGCCATTATGCGACTAATTGCATCCAGTTGAGAAACCTTTGCTTGTTCATGAAGGGGTTTCTGTGCTGCATCTAAAATGTCATAATACACCTTTGCGGTTGCCTCTGGCTCCTCCTCCCTATCTCCTTTAGGGAACTGTGCTTCATGAAAGTCATCTAATATATCTCCTATACTAGCATCAGCATCATAATCCTCAATGCGTGGCCTCACTACATCCTCTCTCATACGTGGTTCTTCACCATGTAGTTTCCATCGAGTATAGTCTGGCATAAACCTATTCTTGCAAAGATGCTGGCCCATGACCACCTTTGTTTGTCGAAATCTGTTTGCACATTCGCTGCAGGGGCACCAAGTTGATTGTGCTTCTTTATCCGGGGGAAAGACTAGTTCCAAGAAAGCATCGGTCTTCAGAATCCGTTCATCGGTGATTGAACCCTCACTTAAGCGGCCATTGTACATCTGTGCCCGGTCATCCATCCTCTAACATATATATCAGCGAGTAATGTAACTAGCAATTGCATCTACATGGTGTTCCTACTGTCTAATAGGTGAGGATAGGTCCTAATCTCCTACCTGAGATAGAATTTCAGCAGCACCTCCCCGCTGCTCTCCACATACACGTCCTAATACGGAGAGTGTGTATCCAGATAACAACATGGAGGTGATGTCAAAACTCTATCTCGGATCAGAGTAGGCCATGGAAACTAACCTCATCTACGCACACACGGGATGTCCATGAAACGTGGACAATTCGAAACATATATGGTTATAGAGATGCAAAGAACTGCATATTTCCAACCATATCTCTTTCGAATGGGAGACACCTAACTGGTTACATGATGCACGACCATGATATGGAAAGAGGGGTTATACCTTCGGTGGTGGTGGAGTCAGGATAGCAAAGCTGTGGCGAGTCAGTGAAGTGGCGAGGCGACGCGGTGTAGGCAGACCCGTAGTGGTGAGTTCGCCTATGCTCCTTTCTCCCCTTCCTTCTGCAAAAGAAAAGAGTAAAGTCAATTCAAAATTTTGGTAGAACCTCCCCTGCACGGTGAGGTTTCCAAAACCTGCAATAAAACAACAGCACGATGGCCGACAACCACATTTATATAAAAAGCACAATGGCCGACAACCATATATATAGGTTCAATCCATGCTCATAATGAATCAAGATGGGGCACTACTGTCGACGAAATATGCGTCACAGTCTACCTAGGGGTACCCTACGGTAGTAGATTGTAGGCGGAGGTGTGGCGACGGCGATCAAGCGTAACACAGAGAGCGTAGACACGGCGATTTAGACAGGTTCGGGCCGGCAAATCACCATAATACCCTACATCCTGTGTTTTGGTGGTTGGATTGATCTGAGTATTAGGTAACAAGATCCATAGATGATCTGAGAGAGAGTTTTTGGAGGGGGGTCCCTGCTCGCCTTATATAGCCGGGGAGCAGGGTTACAATTTCCATATCCTAACAGATTACGATCGGTCCCTTTAGGCAAGAGATCCGAGTCTACCTACTAGGATCCTTCTTGGTGAGCAAGGCTTCTTCGGAGTCCTTGGCGAGCAGGACGGGCTGGTCGCGTGCCGCAAGGCCCCGCGGGCTGGGCCGTCTTCTGGTCGGTAGGCCCATAAGGTACCTGGGGATATGCCGAGGTAATATCCCCAATAAGTCCCCGAGCACGTTGTATTCTTCCGGCGAGCCTGCAACATTATCATTGGAGGTGTTCAGCTGGTCACCATCATGAGTCGTGGTCGTCGTGAAGCCCCGACTAGGCTCCCTGGCCGAGGTGCCGATCGGATAAGCCTCCCGACCAGGTCGGGCTGGTCGAGAGCGTCGTAGCGTGATGGGCGAGCTGGTCGCCTCGTCGGGTGCTCTGACGGCTTGTTGGGAGGATGTGACGTGCTAAAGAAGAAAAACTTTTAAAAAGTCCTTCCCTGGTGAAGTGTACCCACTTAGGCTCTGCAAAAACAACACATAAAACTGTTGGAATTTATATGGGCTTGACCCAATAACAAATTCAGAAATTCCTAATAAATCTCAAAGGCCCATTCATAAGAGCAAGAGGAGAAGTGGAACTATTTAGTACCACCTTGCTTGTGGAAGTAGAGGTAGACATACTTAAATATGGAAGACCTCTCCACTTCCTCAAGTCTAGTGTGAGAAGGAGAAAGGGAAGTCCACACGCACGCGCTCACTCGCCTCGCCTCGCCTCGCCTCGTCGGCGGGGCGGGGCGGGGCGAAGGGCGCGGGTGCGCGGCACCTGCGTGAATGGTCCGCCGAAATCCAGCTCCTCGCCTTGCGGGAGTGCGGTCTCCTTTTGCAGTTTTGATTTTTTGGTTTCTTGGCCGTCAAGATTACAGATTCCTAAACGGTTACAAGTCAGAGTCCTAATCCAATCTAGAGCGTGGTCGCGACATGGGATTGGTTGGACCGGACTATATAACTAGACTATCGGCCACGCCAAAATCATATCGAATCCAGAGCTAGGCTTTCTGCCTCTTCTCGCTGTTGCGCCGCTGTAGCTACTCCAGTCCGATCGTCAGCGTGCACCGGCGACCGGGAGAGCAGGTCTCCGGAACCCTTGTCTTCGTGATCCTGCAGCGGGAGAAGGCGAATAAGGTTTTTGGGAAGAGCTCTTCGCGCGACTGCTCCCAATCTTCACGACGGATCGTCTTCCGTCCAAGTCAGGCGGTGCTACGTCCCGGCGTATTCGTCGTTAGCTGAACCGAAGTCTTCCGCCGCCGCTGATCGACATCGACGACATCGACATCGTCTTCAACATCCTGAACGTCGCCCCATCGACACCTGCATCTTCGCCATCTTCACCGCAATCTACTACTCCTACAACTAGCAGGTATAAACCTCGTGATCTAATCTTATCATTCATATTGTCCAATCTATCTAGTAGACAATCCATGTCTATGCTAGTCAACTTGAACATGTTATGTGATATGTGGTTTAATCATGTTAGTATGCAGTACATGCTTATTCTAGTTATTCAATCTGTCATGATTTATATTCTGGTATTAATCTGGAAATTGCCATATTATTCAACAATCCAAAAACCTTATTGTAGATTTCTAGAATTATCTATGGCTAGTTTCGTTGACGCGTTGAAGCCAGAAAAGTTTACTGATGTAAACTTTAAGAGGTGGTCCGTCAGGGTCACAGATTGGCTGACTGTCATGAATGTTTTCTGGGTCAAAGATGGCTTGCCCGAGGGTAATATCTCTAATGCCCTCATCACTTTGAAGATGCACAGTCTCTGTGGAACTATCTGAACTCCACCTATGGAGCTTCGGATGCAGGCAAAGAGCATATCTCATGGAGAGCTTGCATGACTATAAGATGGTTGGAAACAAATCTATAGTCGAGCAAGCTCATGAGGTGCAGCGCATGGCTAAGGAACTTGAGCTCCTTAAGTGTGTTTTACCCGATGAATTTGTGGCTGGTTGCATTATTGCAAAGTTGCCTTCTTCATGTAGGAGCTTCGCCACAAGTCTTAAACACAAGAGACAGAAAATATCAGTTGAAAACCAGATAGCATCTCTTGATGTTGAAGAAAAGGCTCGGGCTAAAGACAAAACTAAGAAGGGGAATGAGGATAGAGCTAGTGCCCACTTTGTCCATAGAAACCATGGCAAGAACAAAGGAAAGGTTAAGCCCTTCAATGCCAAATCAAGTACTCCCTTCAAGAAGAAGAAGAAAGACAAAGCTGAGATGCCCTGCTTCACCTATGGAGAGCTTGGTCATTTTGCTAAAGACTGTCCGGAATGATCGGACCAAAAAGAGAAAAAGAAGGTCAACCTTGTGACTACTAACAAAACTGATGACGGGTATGGTAATTTTCCTACTGTACTATCAGTTTTTCAATCACCAAGTTGGTGGGTTGATACAGGTGCTAATATTCAGTTTGTGCTGATATCTCTTTGTTTTCTTCTTACTAGGGGCTCCAAGGTTCCTCCGTCCTAATGGGGAATGGGTCACATACTTCTGTTCGTGGTGTTGGCACGGTAGATCTGAAGTTTACTTCGGGGAAGATCGTGCAATTGAAGAACATGCAGCATGTCCCTACTATTCGCAAGAACCTTGTTAGCGTATCCCTTCCTTTGAGAGATGGAATTAAAGTAGTATTAGAGTCCAATAAAGTAGTTATGTCCAAGCATGGACAATTTATTGGTAAAGGCTATGAATGCGGAGGCTTCTTCCGCTTATCTTTGGCAGATTTTAGTAATAAGTCAGCTAATCATATTTGTGGCACCATTAATGATAATTCAAGTGTTTGACATTTTCGTTTATGTCATGTGAATTTTGGCTTGATGTCGCATTTATCTAGCTTGAGTTTAATTCCAGATTTCACTATTGCCAAAGGTTCTAAGTGTCATAGTTGTGTGCAATCAAAGCAACCTCGAAAGCCTCATAAGGCAGCAGAGGAGAGAAACTTGGCGCCTCTTGAACTCATACATTCTGATCTTTGCGAGATGAATGGTGTGTTGACAAAAGGTGGAAAGAAATATTTCATGACTTTAATTGATGATGCAACTAGATTTTGCTATATTTACTTGCTAAAAACTAAAGATGAATCGCTAGACTACTTTAAAATCTATAAGGCTGAAGTTGAAAATCAGTTAGAGAGAAAGATTAAACATCTAAGGTCTGATCGTGGTGGTGAATATTTTTCTATACTATTTGATGAGTTCTGTGCGGAACATGGCATTATTCATAAGAGGACAGCTCCCTACTCACCCGAATCAAACGGGATTGCCAAGAGGAAAAACCGCATGTTGACTGACTTGGTGAACACCATGTTAGACACTGCTGGACTATCTAAGGCATGGTAGGGGGAAGCTTTATTGACTGCGAGTCATGTCCTGAATAGAATTCCAAATAGAAATAAAGAAACAACTCCATATGAGATATGGGTTGGTAGGAAACCATCACTTTCATACTTGCGCGCGTGGGGATGTTTGGCGAAAGTCAATGTTCCAATTTCTAAGAAGCGTAAGCTTGGGCCGAAGACTGTGGACTGTGCCTTTCTAGGATATGCTCACCATAGCATTGCTTATAGATTTTTAGTAGTAAAATCTGAAGTTCCTGGTATGCATGTAGATACAATCTTTGAATCTCGTGATGCCATATTTTTTGAGAATATATTTCCTATGAAAGATATGCATAGCAATGCTAAATTTTCTTCTGAATTAGCTCATGTTTGTATTATACCTACCGAGCATCCTGTTGAGTCTTTTGAACAACCATTTGTTGAAGTCTTAGAGGAGGATGAAAATGAAGTTCCTGTGGGGAACAAGAGACAAAGGATTGCAAAATCGTTTGGTGATGATTTCATTGTGTACCTTGTGGACGATACTCCCACTTCTATCACAGAGGCATATGCATCACCAAATGCAGATGATTGGAAAGAAGCTATTCGTAGTGAGATAGACTCAATTCTTTCTAATGGAACTTGGGAGTTATCTAATTTGCCATTTGGTTTTAAACCCATTCGTTGTAAGTGGGTGTTCAAGAAGAAGTTGAGACCTGATGATACTATTGATAAGTACACGGCTCGACTTGTGGCTAAGGTTTATACCCAGAAGGAAGGTGAGGATTTCTTTGATACTTATTCACCTGTTGCTAGAATGACCACTATTCGAGTTCTACTTTCCCTGGCTACCTCATATGGTCTTCTCGTTCATCAAATGGACGTGAAGACAACTTTTCTTAATGGAGAGTTGGATGAGAAGATTTATATGGATCAGCCTGATGGGTTTGTAGTAAAGGTGAAGAGCAAAGGTGTGCAAGTTATTTAAATAGTTGTATGGCTTGAAACAAGCACCTAAACAATGGCATGAGAAGTTTGACACTACTTTAACTAGTGCGGGCTTTGCTGTTAATGAGGGCGATAGGTGTGTGTACTATCGACATGGTGGGGGCCAATCTGTTATTCTATGCTTATATGTTGATGATATTTTAATCTTTGGAACAAATATTGATGTCATAAATGAAGTCAAGTCTTTTCTGTCAAAGAGTTTTGACATGAAAGATCTAGGAGAAGCTGATGTAATTCTAAACATCAAGCTGATTAAGGAAGAGAGTGGGATTACTTTGTCGCAATCACACTATGTTGAGAAGCTTTTAAGCCGATTTGGCTTTATGGATAGCAAGCCTTCTCCAACACCTTATGATCCTAGTGTGACACTAAGAAAGAACAAAAAGAGTACTAAAGATCAGTTGAGATATTCTCAAATTATCGGTTCACTCATGTATCTAGCTAGCCCAACCAGACTAGATATCTCTTTTGCTGTGTGCAAATTGAGTAGGTACATGTCCAACCTGGGTGATAATCATTGGAATGCACTTGAAAGGGTCTTGCGCTATCTTAAAGGTACACTGAGTTTTGGGATTCACTATTCTGGGCACCCAGCTGTGCTAGAGGGATATAGTGATGCGAACTGGATTTCTGATATTGATCAAATATATGCCACTAGTGGGTATGTATTTACTCTTGGAGGTGGCGCAGTGTCATGGAGGTCTTGTAAACAAACTATTTTGACTAAGTCAACCATGGAAGCAGAACTTACTGCTTTAGATACAGCATCTGCAGAGGCAGAGTGGCTGCGTGAGCTCTTGTGTGACTTGCCGGTGGTTGAAAAACCAATACCGGCTATCCTTATGAACTGTGATAATCAAACAGTGATCACTAAAGTGAATAGTGCAAAGGATAATGTGAAGTCAACAAGACACGTTAAAAGACGTTTGAAGTCTGTCAGGAAGCTGAGAAATTCCGGAATAATAATTGTGGCTTATGTCCAAACCGACAAAAACCTAGCAGATCCCTTTACTAAGGGGCTATCACGGAATGTGATAGAAATTGCATCAAGGGAGATGGGTATGAGACCCATGTGAGTTTGCAGTAGTAGTAACCCAACCTTTTTGATCGGAGATCCCGTGACTAAGGATCTGGGAAGAACAAGCTATTGATAAACTAAGGAGAGTATATTTATAAACCCTCTCTAAGTGAAGATGCAAATACTCTCAAAGCAATGAGGAACTGTATGGTAGGTTGGCTAAATGCCTTAATATGTTCTATTGGCTTTTATTAGCGAAGATGCTGTCCTACAGAGCATTCTTGAAAGAACATACCTATATGAGTTCGACTGTTAAAACATCACAGTCTATGAGACTTGGGTAGTCTCTAGTAAACTCATTAAGAGACCACAGAGTATGACGTATATGCTCAACCCACGGAGTAAGGCTATTAGTGGTCAGGTACAAGTTTGGCTTTGAGTAAAGCTCATTCACACAAAACTTGTAATTCAAGGCGTAGTCCATTGTTCAAGTTGTGGATGAGTGTAACTTGAGGTTCTAGGCAGAAGTTCAACTTCATAGTCTCTGCCGAAACACTGGTATATCAAACAGGCAAATCTCTAAATGGGTATTTGAGATCTGGTGGGGGATTGTTGGAATTTATATGGGCTTCGCCCAATAACAAATTCAGAAATTCCTAATAAATCTCAAAGGCCCATTCAGAAGAGCAAGAGGAGAAGTGGAACTATTTAGTACCACCTTGCTTGTGGAAGTAGAGGTAGACATACTTAAATATGGAAGACCTCTCCACTTCCTCAAGTCTAGTGTGAGAAGGAGAAAGGGAAGTACACATGCGCGCGCTCGCTCGCCTCGCCTCGCCTCGCCGGGCGGGGCGGGGCGAAGGGCGCGGGTGCGCGGCACCTGCGTCAATGGTCCGCCGAAATCCCGCTCGTCGCCTTGCGGGGGTGCGGTCTCCTTTTGTAGTTTTGATTTTTTGGTTTCTTGGCCGTCAAGATTACAGAGTCCTAAACGGTTACAAGTCAGAGTCCTAATCCAATCTAGAGCGTGGTCGCGACACGGGATTGGTTGGACCGGACTATATAACCAGACTATCGGCCACGCCAAAATCATATCGAATCCAGAGCTAGGGTTTCTACCTCTTCTTGCTGTTGCGCCGCTGTAGCTACTCCAATCCGATCATGAGTGTGCACCGGCGACCGGGCGAGCAGGTCTCCGGAACCCTAGTCTTCGTGATCCTGCAGCAGGAGAAGGCGAATAAGTTTTTTGGGAAGCGCTCTTCGTGCGACTGCTCCCAATCTTCACGACGGGTCGTCTTCCATCCAAGTCAGGCGGTGCTACGTCCCGGCGTATTCGTCGTCAGCTGAACCGAAGTCTTCTGCCGCCGCTGATCGACATCGTCTTCAACAACCTGAACGTC
Source organism: Microstegium vimineum (assembly GCA_022036555.1). NCBI lineage: Eukaryota > Viridiplantae > Streptophyta > Magnoliopsida > Poales > Poaceae > Microstegium > Microstegium vimineum. Next base: position 41,055,132 of record CM039119.1, read on the forward strand.
GCCCCATCGACACCTGTATCTTCGCCATCTTCACCGCAATCTACTACTCCTACAACTAGCAGGTATAAACCTCGTGATCTAATCTTATCGTTCATATTGTCCAATCTATATAGTAGACAATCCATGTCTATGCTAGTCAACTTGAACATGTTATGTGATATGTGGTTTAATCATGTTAGTATGCAGTACATGCTTATTCTAGTTATTCAATCTGTCATGATTTATATTCTGGTATTAATCTGGAAATTGCCATATTATTCAACAAAAACAACAGAGGTCTGTCGAGAAGAAAACCAGTACATTCACCATGAGGGGAAGTGTACCCACTTAGTCCCTGAGCATGGTAGCAGGTGAAGTATGCACGTGGTGCCATGCTTTATAAAAAGATGCATAAGGTATGTAAATTGAAGCATGAGTTTGGTAAAACGACTGCGAATACCCGTAGTCCCCGAGTCTGATGTAAGAAACTGGAGGCTTCTTGTATCAGGATCATATATTTGAAAATTGAAATACTAAAATATGAGTTTAATAAGAAACGACTACGAATTCCCGTAGTCCCCGAGCCTGATGTAAGAAACTGGAGGCTTCTTGTATCAGGATCATGTTGCTTGATTCGTAGTCCCCGAGCATCAGTCCCCGGGTGTTGTCCTTGTTCGCGTTGTCCTTCAGTGCCGTGGCCGCAGTCCCTGAGCCTTGCTCGGTATGACTTTGGATGAAGTCCCCGATGCTGGTCAGGAATGTAACCAAGCAACCGAGTCATGGTTGCTATCGACAGAGTCCCCAAGTGTGGTTATATCGCAAGCTCTGTGGATCTTGTCGACCATACTACTGTAGCCATGTTACTGTAGCTGCACAAAATAGATTATAACAAAGTTGCGCGTCCAGTCCTCGGGACTGTAGTGTTGGTGATATTCAAAAAATCATTAGCCGTAAATTGAAAGATTAACTTAGAAGTAAATATATAGGGAGAACGAAAAGGAAGTAATGGGCCGAATTAATCGCGCAGTTACCGGCCCATATTTGAGGCGCATGGAGTGGGCGGCGTGGTGGTTCCATATTCGGTCGTTGCGGTTTCCCAAAAACCCTAGAAGGCGAAGTGCCGCGCCGCTCGGTATAAAGGACAACTCCGGTGGTTGCCGGAACGGGAAGGGCCGCGTCTCCTTGCCTTACCGAGTGCGCCAGCGATTCTGTGCTATATGTCATCCTCCTCTCCAATCTTTATGGTTGATTCTTCATGTAAGCTCAAAATTCAACTTGGATTGGCAACTCTCAAATTGGTCTTGTTTGGGGCCTCCTCCATACTTGGATGATTCATATTTTCAAATGGAGTTAAAACTAAACCAAGCCTAGAGAAAGATTGCTCCCAAACCATGACTATACAAGCAGGGCGAAGCTCATAGCCATTTATAAGAATGAGGGGTGAAGATGGTGGAGTCTCCAACAAGTCGCCCTTTGGAGTAAAATATTTATAGTTTTGGTAAGATGAATATGGTAAGGTGAGAAAGATGGTAAAAAGGAAAAAAAGGAAAAAGGTAAACAGATGACTTGGTCCGAAACTAGCATAGCTACCGTTCCTCGGCAACGGTGCTAGAAAGCTTGTTGGTATTTCTTAACGCACACAGATAAATCCGCTAGCGCACGGATACCGCTGTAGCTTTCACCCGTGAGTATTCCAAGGGTATCGATTTCCACGGGGAACGTGAAGTGTACTAGATAAGAACTAAGAGCATCCAATGATAGATAAGATAACTGGGTAGAGAGATTTTAGAGTTTTCTAAGGCAGTTATCTAATCAAAGGTCCACTATACTCCACTTACTTCGGAGCAACAGTACCTTCCCGACTCTCGACAAAGACTGGGAAAAAGGTAGTCGGGAGAGGCTGCCAAAAGCTCTACGAAAACACCAACCTGAACGTGGTGGAATACAAAGGCCTTACAGAGCTGTCACCCCTGGGGCTACCACAACTATCCGTAGGATTGGGCGCAAACTCAGGTAAACTCTAGTCTAGACACCACGTCTACACTATCGCTTACTACTCTAATTCAACGTTAAAACTAGAGCACTCAATACGAGCGGAGATCCCGTAAACAGAATAAAGTAACACTACTAGAATGGTGGACTTCTCCTAGTGTTTCTAATTAGTAGTAAAACACTACAACTAGTCATAACACATGAGAATTCTCACTAGGAGACATTTACTAGGGAAAGATTGTACTAAATTTTGACTACCAAAACACTAGGAGAACTCCACCTCACTAGGAGAACTTTTAGATTGTGGTAGTGTAAGAACTAAAATAAGATACTTAGAAATAATAAATGAAGAACCTGGAGATCGCACCGAACCAGATGCTGCACAAGTACAGTGTTGAGGAAGATCCGATAGATCTGGCTGCTCCTAGCTCTCTCTTCCTCTCTCTCACCTCTAATTACAACTAGATGAACTAGAACTAGAGGAACTAGATCTAGACAACTAGAGGGACCTCTCTCCTCTCTCTAATTGAAACCCTAGCTTTTGCTCTAGAGAAGAATAATGAGATGAGATGATCCTCAGGGGGGTCAGGGGCCTTCCTTATATAGCCTCCTCAAATGAACGTGGGTCATTGGATCAAACCAACCTATATGAAGGGTTTAGATTCATCCTCAAAGGCGGTGGAGCACGATCCACGAACTTGAGCCTGATTGGCTCTAGGGGTAGGGCGGGCACCCAACACCCAAGGGCGGGCGCTCTGGGCCTGGCCCCACTCGTCCTCTGGTTGGTCCAGTTGCTTCTAGAGCCTTCCTGAAGATAGAAAATTGTACGGTTGATAATTATCTCTATGTAAACATGAAATGTGGGCCTTTCCTTGGTATTTCCTGATAACCCCCTGCAGAAATAGACATTCACCAAAACTCGTGGAATTTTGTCAGTATAAACCCTAATTCTAGCTATGGGTTTCATTTAGGTCCTTTTCCTTGTTTAGTTGACGGTTAAAATTGGTACTTAAGGACCGTCAACAACTCCCCCAAGCTTACCTTTTGCTCATCCCTGAGCAAAGATGAACTCAATGATGGATCAGGAGTTGCTACAATGCTTTCACGCCTTAAAGGTACACATGCGTTCAAACAAGAATTCTCCTCTGGATTAGAGTAACTATTCTGACTTTCAAACTTACCCATATTACCTTCAACCATGGGGCTTATAGCCATCACTTGGGTCTTGAGTAATTGAAAAGTAGAATGATCAAGCCAAATACTATGTCTCAAGCTCTTCACTTTACCTTCATCCTGGAGTTTTGCAAAGTTTTCAAAATAAAACTCAAAGTCTCTTTTGTATGACCCTCTCAAGTCTCTCTATATGTGGTATTTGTGGATCCTTACCGAGGCAACAATGGTGTAATGCCTTCTCTCAGATTATGTATTATTTTTGGAATAGGTAACAATGTGCCTTCTCTCTCTCACCCTATAATTAATAGGCAATATATGGAGTTCATAGGTGGGGAGAAACAGCGCATACATACTTGTAAAGCATATATTGTAAAGTCAAACAATGGATCCAGAGAAACAGGGCATACAATCAAATCAAGATGTGCATGTGTATGGGATATATGGTGGATGTATGAGGGTGGATATGTGGTGGATAATGGTGTATGGTGGATATATGAGGGTGTATGGTGGAACCTGATTCTACTCTGCTCCATGAATATAAATATACATACATCTCTCTTTTGGAACTTGGAACTTTTGAGAGAACTTGGGCTTGCTCTTTATTTAATTTTTTTTAGAGAGGCGGGCATCTAAGTACCCATTGTTTTGATAGGACACTTGTCCATGTTTTACTCTCTTTATATATTTATATATATATATATATTGACAACCCCAAGTCTCTTTCTATAATAACACTTTTGAGAGAAGATAACAAGGAAATCTTTAGAGCAGTTATAACTGGGGTAATGGAATATATGGATAGGTGGAGAACTGGGATATTTTTGGTTGCATACTCCCAAGGTAGGAGTAGAGCATTTTTCTCGTGGATCTGAATGGCATATATGTGTATGCGTACCTCCGGGGTAGAAGTAGCATATATGAGTGGAGTGTACGTGATCTTGATTTTAAAAGCATGACAAGTCTCGAAGGGTCAACAAAGCTTGACAAAACTCAATGCAAATACAAGCAGTAAATATGATAGTGAATGTTTTCTTAATCTACCAGACATGTATATATGGTTGTGGTAAGAATTCAAGCTCTCGTCATACAGAGACTCATCATGTAATATTTTTAATTTTCAAAAGATAAATTCTCCAGAACTCTAGTATTGCTAGGAACAAGATAAATAGTACCTCAACTTTCTCATATCATACCTATCAACTACCTAGACTTAGCTCAAGCATTCGCAACCCACAAGTTTCAGGTTCAGAGCAAATCTTCATGTCAAAACAGTTATATCTAAAACTCTAGAGAATTCAAAGCTGCAAACTAGGTACTTGAAAGGAATTACGGCAGAGCAACTCTTCATCATTTCCATAGAGTTATCTTCAGAGTTCTTCATTTTATTATTAGCAACTTCTAAACACACCTATTATTATTACTAAATAGGAAACTCTATTAAGGATAAAGTAGACAATGAAAAGTATCTAAGTTGTAACTCTTGTGATTAAGTGTGAACCTTCATGTGCTCACATTTTTTTTAATTTATTTATGTAACTAATATCTAAATAAACCTAAGTGAATAAGAATACTTACCTGGGTACATGGGGGTGCTCTCCCCCAAGCTGGATGTTGACATAGTCATTCATTTAGACAGTGTAGACTTACTTCACTTTTCAGAGACTTCAAAGATGGTAGTTGATGTAGTTGTACTTCTCAAAGTAGATGAAGTTATCTAATCCAGTCTAGTCTTTCCAAATCCTGCTAAACTCAAATAAACAACAAAGCTCATGGAACAGATTAAGCGTTAGCGATGATTCATTTATGCCTTGATTGTCTAGAGCTTTGTAGAATTCGAATATTCAAGTATATTTTTTTTAGATTTTCAATTTTATATGCAAACGACTAATGCAATATTTTTTTATGCCTCCACAGTAAATAGTTGAAGACTTATTCACATGGGGCTTAAAGGTTTTTCTTTTTTATAATGCAATGCAGTGCAATAAAATAGATATGCTCTGATTAAGATGATTATGCAATGGATTATACTAAGGATGATATATATAAATAGTACTAAAAAAATATTTATGGAAAGTAAATATGATCGAGTGCAACTAATGCAATGCAGAGAAATTAATATGCAGATAACTTACTGAGTTTACCTTCCGGCTGAGGTTCGGAGATTTAGGTCCGTCGAACCAGACCTCTCTTCTGGTTCAAATGTCTTAAGGAGCATGGTCCACTCCTGATGAATATTTGAATGTTTACTCTTCTTGTGTTGGTGTTTCTGATGAAGTCTCTTTCCTCTGTAGCAAGTAATACATCCTCTGTTGGAGGTACCACTTCTTTCTCAGGAGAACTCTTATCTTTATTATTGAATTGATCTTCATCTCTTGTTAATTCTCCTAGAGAGTCTGTACATCCATCCTTGGTGGCTTGTTTCTTCTCTTCAGGAAATTGGAAATGGATCTCTCATGATTTCATGGAGATGATTGCACTAGTGGTGTTGAGGAAAGATCTTCCTCGAATGAGGTGGACTTCATCTTCATCTCCCATATCTTGAACCATAAAGTCGGTGGGAACATAGTGATCTCTAATCATGATGTCTTTTGTTATTCCCTCCAGAAATCAAAATGATTGGTCTGCTAGCTGTAACTATACATATGTCTGGTACCATGGTCTACTGCCATATAAATGTTGGTAGGTCACCTTAGACACTATGTCATTGCTTGATCCAATATTGCAGAATATCTTGTAGAATGCACTTTCCTTGATCTTGCAATCAATGGTAGGTATTCCTGGATCTCCCAGCTTAGCGAGGTATTATGATAGAAGGAGTTGATCATACCCTGAATCAATAGTGTTAATTATCTTGGTCTTCTCTTGGTTGTTGAGCTTTACTCTTCCTCCTTCTATTGTTGATGTTCTTCTTTCTTGTAGCAACACTTGTATCCTCGTAGATGTATGACCTCTTAGGATGAGTAAGAGCCTTGAGTGTATGCTTCATGAAAGTGAATCTCTCCTTCTCATCCTTGATAGTGAAACAGATCTTGGCGCTATCTATGTAGACGATGGCATTATCTGTTCTCACAAATGAGCGTCCCAAGATAATAAGTGCTTTCGCATCTCTCCTTGTTTCTTCAATCACAAGGTTTTACCCATACAAATGAGTGTCCAACTCGTATGCTGACATATTAAGGAATTCCTTGGGATAGCATAGTGTCTGATCTGCAAGCTTCGCATGATGTTGACACTTGCTCCAAGGTTACAGACAGCTTCCTTGGGTAGGGTGTCATCAAACCAGATGCTGCACAAGTACAATGTTGATGAAGATCCGACAGATCCGGATCCTCCTAGCTCTCTCCTCCTCTCTCTCAACTCTAATTACAACTAGATGAACTAGAACTAGAAGAACTAGATCTAGACAACTAGAGAGACCTCTCTCCTTCTCTCTCTAATTGAAACCCTAGCTTTTGCTCTGGAGAAGAATAATGAGATGAGATGATCCTCAGGGGGGTCAGGGGCCTTCCTTATATAGCCTCCTCAAATGAACGTGGGCCGTTGGATCAAACCGACCTATATGAAGGGTTTAAATTCATCCTCAAAGGCGGTGGAGCACGATCCACGAACTTGAGCCTGATTGGCTGTGGGGGTAGGGCGGGCGCCCCAGACCCTAGGGCGAGCACCCTGGGCCTGGCCCCACTCGTCCTCTGGCTTGGTCCAGTTGCTTCAAGAGCCTTCCTGAACATAGAAAATTGTACGGTTGATAATTATCTCTATGTAAACATGACATGTGGGCCTTTCCTTGGTATTTCCTGATAACCCCCTGCAGAAACAGACATTCACCAAAACTCGTGGAATTCTGTCAATATAAACCCTAATTCTAGCTATGGGTTTCATTTAGGTCCTTTTTCTTGTTTAGTTGACGGTTAAAATTGGTACTTAAGGACCGTCAACAGGGGTCAGGTACACCGGAACGTCACCCACCTTGTCGAAGTCTTGCTGGAGGTTGCGCCGTGGCGGGCGGTCACGATTCCTCTGCTCCTGCTCATGCTGTTCTCGTGCGAGTCGCTCCTGCTCGCGGCGTTCCTCGTCGTGCTTCTCTTGCTCGCGGTGCTCCAGTTCGTGCCTCCATGCACGCTCAGCATTGTGTTGCTCTCTTGCGATGCGTTCGGCGTCCGTCTCGTTGTCAGGGGCGACACTGTCTGCGGAGACTTGAAAAATTAATCCTCCGAAGCCTAGAGGGAATTCCGGCAAACTGCTGGTCGATCCGGAGGAATCGGCGACCTCCGTCCCTGCGGCGGCGGCTGAACCCGATGATATCGTGCCATCGAGGGAAACTGCCTGGTCGGAGTCACTGGGGATCGTGGAGATGATGACGGTGTTTACGATGGGAGCTGCCGGGATCTGGTCGGAGATCGTTCGGTACATTTGGCGCTGGAAAGTTGCCGCCTGGTTGCTGAGTCCATGAGGCATTGTTGGAGGAAGGTGGATGTCCCTGGTTGTCGCGGCCGTCGTCTTCGGCGGAGATCGGCGGCGGCGTGGTCAGCGGCCGTGGTGGCCGGAGAGTCGGCGTAGTGCCGCCTGCACGAGGTCGAGGCAATCCATGATACCGTTGCTGGAGCGATCGATGGCGTCGACCAGATCGTCGATGTCGATCTTCTTTCGCGGGTGGTACATTGGCGTAGCGGAACGACGTACGGGCGGCGGCGCGTCTGCGCCGCGTGGAGTAGATCCGACGATCCAGGACATAGATCCGATCTAGAGCACGGTGCCGGTCACCGGGAGGACCATCGAATCCAGGAAAGTAACAGCTTGACGAGCCATCAAGTCGATGCACACACTCCCTACCTAGCGCGCCAACTGTCGACGAAATATCCGTCGCAGTCTACCTAGGGGGTACCCTACGGTAGTAGATTGTAGGCGGAGTTGTGGCGACAGCAATCAACCGTAACACAGAGAGCGTAGACACAACGATTTAGACAGGTTCGGGTCGGAAAATCACCGTAATACCCTACGTCCTGTGTTTTGGTGGTTGGATTAATCTGAGTATTAGGTTACAAGATCCGTAGATGATCTGAGAGAGAGTTTTTGGTGGGGGTCCCTGCTCGCCTTATATAGCCGGGGAGCAGGGTTACAATTTCCATATCCTAACAGATTACGATCGGTCCCTTTAGGCAAGGGATCTGAGTCTATCTACTAGGATCCTTCTTGGCGAGCAAGGCTTCTTCGGAGTCCTTGGCGAGCACAACGGGCTGGTTGCATGCCACAAGGTCCCGCGGGCTGGGCCGTCTTCTGGTCGGTAGGCCCATAAGGTCCCTGGGGATATGCCGAGGTAATATCCCAAACAACTACCACTACCACTACCACACTACGGCTCCCACTACCACTACCACTACCACAACCACTAGTGCATACCTTGATATTGCTTGCGAAGCTCCGAAGCGGCATGGGGCGGGGTTTTGGCGGCGGGCGGCGGGATGGGACGCTCCTCCTCTTCCTCTTCCTCCTCTCCTTCTCCTCCTTCTCATATTCATCCTCCTCTTCCTCCTCTCCTACTATCCTCCTCTCCTCCTGGACATGGGGCAGGGCGGGCGGGGCGGGCGGCCGGCATGTGTGTGCGTGCGTGTGTGAGTTGTGGCTGAAAAAACGGCCAAGTCTCGCCCCCAATATTTGAGCTTTGCCAAGTGCCTACGATCTGACACTCAGGAAAGAATTTTTTTTTAATTTGTACTTTGTTGAGTGCCTGGTCAGCAGCACTCGGCAAAGGAACGGCTTTGCCGAGTGTCAGACACTCCCGCCGACCGGGCACTCCACAAAGAAGTTTTTTTAAAAAAATAGTTTTCCTCCCTTTTTCTGTTCCTTAATGTCTTTTCATAAACTTTTTCAAATGCACTTCCAAAATATCTTACCAAATTCACTGAACAATACATGTTTTATGCTTATACACATTTTCAACTATTATTTCATGCTGTTATAACTCAAATTCAAATCCTACATAAATTATATAATTGCGATTAAACATTTAAAATTATTAAACGAATCTGGAAAATTACCAAAACTTGACATGAAACCATCTATGTTGTGTATTGTCTGTACGAAAAGTTTTGAACTTCAATTTCAATTTCATCGTCGCTTTCACTTCAAATCCTACTCAATCCTTTTAAGTGATATGAAACTTTATCGGAAATGATTGCATTTGTAAGACACATACGTGACAACTTATGCGAAATCATCCCAAATTTTTATCATAGGTTTCAAGTATGATATCATGAGTACTTGATAAATTTTATAATTTTCAGAGTCCATTTACTATTTATAGAATTTTCAAACAATTCCGACACACGTTTGTGATCATGTTTTGTGAACAAGATGTTAGATTTTTGTTTTACTTTCTTGGATAAGAACTCAAATTGGAATCAATAATATGGATATTATTTTTTCATTCAACTTTTTCCATTATTCGAAAACTTACAGTTCAAATTGACTTATGCCGAAAAAATCACTTAAATTGAATAAACTAACTAAATATAACAAATACATCGAGAAAAGTGTCATACTTAAACATGTAGTTCCTTAGAGGATAGTAGAAAAAGATTGGAGGCAATAAGAAAAAAGAAAAAAAAAGTTTGCCGACAGTGGACACACACGGCCAAGGGGCTAGTTTGCCGAGTGTCAGGTGCCATACACTTGGCAAAGTTCCTAGTTTGTCGAGTGCTTAACGGTGGCACTTGGAAACCTGCTGACGGCGTCATCTCCTAACGAAGTTTGCCGAGTGCTGGCTATGCTGAGTGCAGGGCACTCGATGAAGATACATTTTGCCTAGTGTTATACTTTATCGAGTGCCTGACGAGTTTCCGAGAGTCGTGTTCTGTCATGTGACACTCGGCAAAGATGTGGTTTGCCGAATGTCATTGTACACTCGTCAAAACATCGCTTTGCCGAGTGCCTGATAAGAAACACTCGGCAAACGAGCTGGCACTCGGCAAAGAGCATGTTTCCGGTGGTGTCTTTTTCACCGAATTAGGGTCTGTTTGGTTTAACCCACTAAAGTTTAGTGGTTCCTAAAGTTTAGTGTCCTCTAAAGTTTAGTGGCCTTTTGTTTGGTTCTAGCCACAAAAGCACATGTCCCATGTACACTTTAGTCATTTTTAGCTACTTTTTTGTGACTAAAAGTCATTAAACTTTTGTGACCCCTAAACTTTAGTCAAGGTGTTCGACATTTTAGGGACTAAAGTGACTGAACTTTAGTGACCCGTAACAAAACATGCCCTTATCATGTCTAGTGCTGATGTCATGGAATTGCTGTTCCCGAAGGGCAATATGTCAGCGCCCCATTTTTCCCACTCAAAAAAAAGGTAAACTTGTTCACGGAATTATCATATCTAGTGCTGATGTCATGGAATTGCTGTTCCCGAAGGAGAATATGTCAGCGCCCCCTTGTTCCCACTCAAATCACAAGGTTCAGGCCAATCTCTAACGACATTTAACTTGTTTGTGCCGACGACGCGGTCCAAAATCCAAATCAGTAGCGGAAACATCGAAGCCAAATTGTGGGAAGGAGCTGTGCATTTTGTCTAATTATGTACAAGTAATCAAGTATATCTGTATATGCATGGCAGAGCACTCAGTGCAGCTTCATTTCGTGCGTATATATAGTAGTGTACATATGCTCGATCACCGGCCCAAGTGTGATTCGATCAGCTCCAAAAAGACACGAGGCAAGAGAAAAAAAAATGGTCGGAGTCGACTCTCCCTGCCTTAAACTGATGCCGTCCTTTCGATTTTGCTTCTTGCTGCTGTGGACATTACTGTACTTGCCTCGTTACTCTACCTCACTTTCCTTCGACTTCGATTTCTCCCAACCGAGGGGTTATAACGCCGCAAACTTCAGCTTCGACGACGACGCATACTTCGACTCCCAGGTGATCGAGCTAACAAAGAATGATAGGAACCAAGGCTTGGACAACAGCGTAGGCCGGGCGTCGTACGCTCGGCCTGTGCCCATCTGGGACGAGGATTCCGGCGAGGTCGCGAGCTTCACCACCACGTTCTCCTTCAAAATCCTCCGAGACAACATAAACAACATCCGCGCTGGCGACGGTATGGCCTTCTTCCTCGGGCGTTACCCGTCGAGAATCCCTACCGCCAGTGGTGGAGGTAGTCTCGGCCTCTTCAGCGCGGGCGAGAACAGCACGAACGCGACGGGGGACAATAGGGTCGTGGCAGTCGAATTCGACACGTTCAACAACACAGAGTACGACGACATCAGTGACAACCACATAGGAATCGACATCAACTCCCTCATCTCAAAGGACGTCAAGGATACCAGCGTCCCTGGAAAGAACCTAACGTCGGGCCTCGTGATGAGCTGCCAGGTGAGCTATGGCAACAGCACAAAACGTCTTACTGCTGACCTTCAGATTGGCGACGCCACCTACCACGTCGAGACTAGTGCTGACCTCAGGTTACTCTTGCCGAGCATGGTGGCAATTGGCTTCTCGGGGGCTACTGGTAAGGCTGTCGAGCTACACCAGGTTCTGGCATGGTCATTTAACTCCACACTAGATAGACCCCCTCTTCTTCCTCCTCCTCCACCTGCACCTGCACCTGCACTTGCACAACAGCCACCTTCATCTCGACCTGGTAATCGTGGTGGAGGTTTGTTGTCCAAGGTTCCATGGAAGATAGTTGGAGCAGTAATCGGTGTAGTTGTCGTTGTAGCGGTAGCTGCCCTCCTAGTATCAGTATATCAGCGGAGGAAGCCGTGGCCGTGTGCAGGAAAGAAGTCAGCAGCTTCAGATGACAAACTAGATGATGAGCAACCAGAACCACCAACTGCTAGTAGTTTAGACGACAGGGCTCCTACTAACATTCCCAGGCCTTTCAGTTACCGTGAGCTGGCCAGGGCGACAAACAACTTTTCAGTGCAAAGTAATAAGCTCGGGGAAGGGGGATACGCCGTCGTTTACAAGGGCCAACTGAAGAACCCAGACCGATTTGTGGCCATAAAAAACTTCAAACTAGGAAAATCTGCCACGGACAGGAGGAAGGCATTCGAAGATGAAATCAAGGTTATTAGCCAAGTCAGGCAGAGGCACCTGGTTGAGTTAGTAGGCTGGTGTATTGATGAAGAAAAGGATATCGTGTCACTTGTTTACGAGCTTGTTTCAGAAGGTAGCCTCCACGAACATTTGCACAAGGGAAGGAGTTGGTTGCCATGGTCCAGAAGGTATGTACCACGTTGTCTTACTCTTGAGCTGACAAATTAAGATATTCCTTCTTCCATTTATAGCAGAACACAACCTTAATTTGATTATTCTCCTGTCTTTTGTTCAATCGGAGGTACTTACATAAATAATTTACCGGTGCTTTGTTTAATTTGGTTGCTGCTTTTATATTACTCCAGGTATCAAATCATCCTCGACCTCGGGTGTGCTCTACGGTATCTACATGGTGAATGCACGGGCTGCATCTTACATGGTGACATATCAGCATCTAACATATTGCTGGATTCACAGTATGTTGCCAAGTTGGCTGACTTCGGGTTGGCCAGGCTGATGAACCATGCGATAGATCTGAAAACGACATGTAATGTAGCCGGAACGCCAGGCTACATAGATCCAGATTTCATAAACATTGGGAAGCGGAGCAGGGAGTCAGATGTCTATGGCTTTGGCATTGTTCTACTGGAGACAGTCACCGGCCGGAGCCCTGCTGCTTCTGCCGTCGATCCCACTACCGTCTCCCCTTTGCTAAAATGGGTATGGGCGATAAAGAACAGCAGTGCAGTCCTTGAAGCAGTGGACCCCAGGCTCAAGCATGACTCTACGAGAGATGAACAAGAACAGATGGAGCGCGTGATACAGGTCGCGCTCTGGTGCGCGCACAATGATCCAACTCAGAGACCATCCATCAAACAAGCCATGAGGGCCTTGGAGTCCAGGAACGTGGCGATCCCTCCTTTGCCACTGCCGGCATTCATGTCCTGGCCATCAAATCTTTCTGTTGATGACATGTCATGTGAGACCTCAGACAGCGTTGTATCATCGGCTGCAAGCCGGGCTTAGCTCTTTCATCTTGCTTGCATATATATAAATTTGTTTTCTGAAGAATAATCATTCTTAACTCTCACATAGTGTAACGATCTCAATTTTCCGCGAAGGAAAAATCCACATATGCGAATTATAATACGATGGTCTAGAAGATCATCCCATCGCATTATCAAATTACAGTCGATAATCATCATCATACACGAGTTCTGAATTTAAAAGACTACATTAAGAGTCTAACTCATTTATTACATCGCCACCTAGGCGAAAGGAAGCGTAGATCTTCAGCATCTCCGATTTGAGCATAGCATGAAACCCTACTCCTCCAGGTCAACGTCCTCGATCTCGTCCTCCGGCTCATCACCTGAATCCAAAATCTTTCAGTACGATTTGTAGTGGCGACTGGCTCCCACCCTATGCTTTACGTTTGCTTTGTGGAAAGTGGTATGCAAGGGGTAGAGAAGAGAACCTATTTTTGGCTATGGGTTTCCTATGCAGGTTTATATTAAGTAATAATAATAGTAGTAAGTGTATATCGAGTTTTAACACATTTCCCACACATCCATCCCATCCACACACATCTCACCACACACACTCTCACACTCTCTAGGCGACAAGGACAACTCTCTCTCGTCCTTGTCTCAGCAGCTCACAGTCGGGTCCTACAAAACCCAGATGGAGAGAAGAAGGGACTCATCTCACTACTCAAGAGAAGCGTAGATCGATCACCATCATCGGCATGTGCACTGCCTAGGCTGATACCGGGCTGTCTTCCAACCCAGAACGATACTATCCTGCCACTCAGCCCTGGGGCTCCCCGACGCACCGACAAACTGAGACTGGGAGACGCAGTACCTGGCCACAATGGTACTGCGCATCTAGGATGGTGCGCATCTACAATGGTACTGCGCATCTAGAATGGTGCGGCATCTAGGATGGTAGGACAAATGGAAGCAAGGGAGGTAAAGCCCAATGGTCATGGCGTGGAAACTCGCGGCCATGAGTTCCACCTGCGAGTGTTGGCATCCGAAGGTTCCACGATAGTCGTCCCCTCGTTTGGCTCTAGTGGACTAGGTCACGTGAGACTCGCCATGTGCGGGTAGGAAGCGCACCATTGTCGAGTCCACATTAGCCATGCCCTAGGGCCGAATAGGGACACAACTGTCATAGTACCACGGGGACAACTAAACATGAGATAAGGGATCGTGCTTGGCGTTACGGCCACAGTGGGACGAACCCATGACCGAAACGACCAAACACGTTGCTTCTCAACCGGCTCGAAGGCTCGATCTACAGAGACAAACAAAACAATGATAACACAAGCACAGAGGCAACAAAATGGAGTAACACACATCCATAGCGATAGAGATAGGTCCGCGCGAAGGCACGACACAGGAATATATAGATAACAAGTGTAGATGACAAGTGCGACATGTATGAACAAGTATGAAAAAGGAAGACAAGGGTTTTTGCCGACGTCGTGGACGGCGTCGGCGAATTCCAAGGACATGACCTTGAAGTGACGGGGAAGGTGTCGGGTTGCTGCGATGGGTTCGATGAAGCGTCCGGAGTCAGCACGACCGGCTACAGCCACTCCGGACCGGCGGTGGCTTGCTGCAGGAGGCAACAAGCTAGCAGTGGCTGGCCGAACGGGTCTACGGCTGGCCAGGAGGTGCCGCAGCCTTGGCAGATGGTTCGACAAGGCCATCGCCTTCCTGCGACAGTGGAAAACAACGGCACGAAGGCCGGACTCAGGCAAGGCCTAGCAGCGATGCGAAAAAGGTGGGAGCTTTAGGCTGTGGAGGCTCACTGATGGCACAGGGGACGGAAGCGAGGTGTGACTGGAGCAGAGGAGGTCGGCGTTGCGGCTCCCGCAGGCGCTGGTCCTAGGGCGAGGGTGTCCCGAGGTGTTCGACGGGCAGTGGACACCGACGCCTTGAAGGCGTGATGCCTCAGGGTGGTGCGGCAACTGGACATGAGGGGTCGGAGCTCCGGCAAATGGCGCAGCAGGGCAGCGGCTTCCTGTGACAGTGTAATCACGGCACGAAGGCCGGGCTCAGGCATGTACACTAGCAGATCAAACGACAAGGAAGAAAGACGAAGCCTTGGGCCGTGGTGGCTTACCGGCGGCACAAGAGGAGCCCGTCGGGTGGCGTGGTGGTGCTGCAGCCTGCGTACGGAGCTTGGTGGTGTGGCTCGTAGTCGCGGACAGCGCGGTTCCGGTTTGGCGCGACGTCGAGGCTCGGCGAGGTGGGGCTCCCACGTGGTGACGAGGATGGCGTCGTGGACAGGCCGCCACCACAGCCGGCTATGTCCAGCCGAGCGCGTTGGCAGCAGCACGGCTGGGGCGTTTGGGGGCTCAGCAGCGTTCGACGCGGCGCGTCCATGGCAGCAGACGGCGCGGGAACGAGCTCGGTGAGTTGGAGACGGCCGATACAAGCCGATGTCGGCTCGACGATGGCGGGGCTTGGTGTGGGCAATGCCGCAGACGACGTCGAGGTGGTGGCGGACGACCCGTGGCGCGAAGTGGTGGAGCAGAGGGCGGCAGGTCTCGACGCCAGAAGTGCCCGGCAGCATGTTGGCGGTCCTCCGCGGATGACCGAGCTTGCGGACAGGCGACGTATAGGAGGGGGCTCGGCTCGGCGTGGCACGTCGCGGCGAGGTTGAGGCAGCACGGCTGGGGCGTTGCTGTGTGGAAACGGTGGAGGGGCTCCCAGCGTGTGTCCTCTCTGTGGGCGCGGTAGCGGCCTGCACGTGCTCTGCGGAGTCGGCGCCAGCACAGCTACCCGAGCAGAAGGCGTGGGAGGAGAAAGCGGTGGCGGATGGCGAGGGAAAACAGGAGCAGAGGCGGCGGATGCTGCCCTTGTAGTGGCGTGAGCTAGGGTTCGGGAGGGCGCCACCCATCCTCGTCGTCCGTGCTCGAGTCCGGACACGCCGCGCGCATCCCAACATGGCTTGTACGGACGCTGAGGCAGTGGAGGGAGTGTGTCCGGTCGGGCCTACTGGGCCATCCGAGAAGGAAGGGAGTGGCCGGTTGGGCCTAGGCCAAGGCGGCAAGAGGACTAGGCCAGAGTGGGGCTGCGTGGGCCTCTTGGTGCTTCTGCTAGCTTTTGTCAATTGGAGATGGGAGGAAGAGTAAAGAAAAAGGAAATTAGAATTTCCTTTGATGATTTAATGAAGGTTTGAGGTTTAGTTGAAAAGAGATTCGACTAATGTGCATAAAGGGTTTGAAAGGAACCCTCTTTCATGAGCCGAGGAACTTTTTGGAGGAATTCATAAGATCATTTAAGAGAAATTCGGAAGGAGGATTTGGAGAGATTCAATTATGGATTGATACTCCAGGAATTTGCAAAAAGATCAAAAGGGATTTGACAAGGGTTTGCCACGGATTTGTGCTCTCTAAAACTCCGACAAAAACCAAGAGTCGAAACTAGCACTACAACAGAGGCACACACCTACATCCAGTCTATATGCATGCAACGATTTATCGATAAACTCTCCTTGGGTTAGCTTGGTTTCCTAGCAACTATATGTTTCACACATTACAGAAAAAGTTTTTGAAAGTTTGGATTTTTTGGTATTAGAAGACACGGGTTGTTACAGACTACCCCCTTATAGGAATCTCGTCCCCGAGATTCAGGGGTTACTACTCTAAAGGGTGGCGCTATGTTTGACTATGGTTGATAGCTTTTACCGAAGGTTCTATGGCATTAGTGCATCAGGTTTTGCAAAGAATCTTTTGAACAAGGGTTTAAAAGAAGCTTTTCGTGGAAAAGGTTTTGAAGGATGGGCTTTTTCGAAAGCAGTTTGCAAGAACCTTTTAAATAAAGAAAGTTATTTTATAAATAGGATGGGGGAGAGAGCACTTTTGTATATTCAAATTAGTTTTTAAGTGAAGTCATTTTTTTAAGAGATTTTGAAACTTTCTCAAATCGAGTTCAAACTTTCTTTTGAAATCATCTTTTGTTTCCAAACCATGGTTTTTGGAAAACATTTTGAATATGGGTTGAAAACATTTTCCACGCACACCAAAATTTTGTAAAACGGTTTCAAAAGCTATTTTGGGAAAACTCTTTTCTTTGAGCAAAATATGACTCTGGAAACAGTTTTTATTTCGAAACAAAATCGGCTTTTGAATTTGGAAAACCAAAACATTTTATCATTTTGCAAGGTATTTTGAAAGAGCTTGGGAAATTTGGTTTTCATAAATTCTTTCCTTTTGAAAAATGCTATTTGAAGAAAACCTTAAATCTTTTCCCTTCCTTTTCTTTGAAAGAAAACTTTCTCAAATTTTTAGGGACGCACACAAAAGGGTTTTGAAGCACCTTTTCAAAATAACATTTTGAAAATGGGAGCGAAGTTTTCAAAACATTTGAGGCATCCCAAAGTTTTTAAAGCTAAAGAAGTTAAGAAGCTTTTTGAAAATCCCGTTTCTTTTTAAAGTTGGTTTTGCAAAGCTTTGGGTTTTGGAAATTCTTTGAATAGAGTTTTGAAATCCAAACATCCTTTATTTTAAATAAAACTCCTTTTAAATGGGTGCTTTTGAAGTAGAGTTTTGAAATGCTCAGCTCGGGATTACGGTGCTATGCGGGTACTACATAGAGTGGTCACAGTCAAGTACCCCGATACTAGCATACGCCCGGAAGTAAACCATGTGGATGCATCACACATTGGGCCCCAAGTCTCGTACGGCATCGTAGGTCATGATCACGACACTTCCCCATGTATGTCCCAACTTAACCTCGATACCCCAAGAGAGAGGGGAGGAGAGTTTTATAGAAGGGAAAAGCCTTTGTAAAACATTTTGAAAATCACTTTGAAAATAAGTTTTAAATTTTTGTTTTGTAGATTTTGTAAAGAAGAAGGTTACAACCTTATGATTTTGAAATAAATTCAAACATGTTTGAAATAGGTTGTATCCTGTTTTTTTTTGGGGGGGGACTAAAACAAAAAGCCCAAAGAGGTTTCGAAAACACTTTGAACAGGTAGTTTAGAAATCCCAAAACTTTTAGAAGGTTTTCGCTTTTCAAAACCACTTTTGAAACGATTTTCACAGGCATTCAAGCCTTTTGAAGGGAAGTTTTTGGAAATCAAAATGTTTAATAAACTTTTCCAAATAGACTTTTTGGACAAGAGATGTTTTTGAAACAGGTTAGTAAATAGCATTCAAAATCCTTTTTATGAAAATGTTTTGCAAATACCGAAACTTTTAAAGATGGCTTGTTTTAAAATTTTGTTTCTATTTTTGAACATTGTTGAAACAAAAATTGTTTTGGAAAACAAAACAATTTGAAGGTATTTGCTTTTTAAATAAAAACACACATTTTTTGAATGGTTTCAAATCAAATACTTTTGAAATACGCTATTTATTTTTGCAACAAGGTGTCGCTTCCTTTTCTTTTAAATCAAAACAGATTTTGAAAATAATTTGAAATCATTTCTTATTTTTGAAGGGAAAAAGTTTTGGCAATCAAACTTGGTTTTTTTCATAAACACTATTTCAAAGCAATGCTTTTGAAATTAGGTTTTGAAAGCCCATTTTAGTTTTAGAAGTCATTTTGCAGACAAAATCTTTTTGCAAGTATTTTGTTTGGTAAAACAGCTGCAAACCAATTTTGAAGGTTTGGTTGATTTTGAAATAGACTTGACTTGTATAGGATGAAATCAAAAGTTTTCTAAAACAAAATCGAGCCAAAGGTCTTTTGAAAATACTTCTTTCAATTTGGGGTGAAAAGCAAAACTTTTGTTTGTTGTTTTTTTTTCAGAAATGAGTTTGTAAAACATTTTGAAAGGAAACCGATTTTCAAGCTGTTTTGTTTAACACTTTTGAAATCAGATCGAGTTATGAAAGGAACCAAAATTGCTTTCTTTTGAAAGTGGAGGGGGTTTCAAAATGTTTTTAAATTGTTTCTCTTTTGAAAAGGAGTCATTTTTTTAACCCTTTTAAATCAAAAGAAGGCAATTCTTTTAAAATTTAGTTTAGTGAAATAGTTGGAAACATTTACTTTGGAAAAAGGGTTGATAGAAGCCTAATGCATTGGGTTTGTTATTATCATTTTATTTTAACTATGTTAGTCAGGATCTTTTATCTAGTCATATGGCGGCTTTGGGTTTAGCCTGCTATATTAACCGGTATCCGGAGTCTCACATACACAAAATGGCTTCTACAGCCTACACTCAAAACATTAAAATTCAATAGAGGCATAACAACACAAGATCACAACTCCTATATGCATAGTATTGACTTGCGGCGACTCCTAAGCCTTTAAGTCTCACACAACTACCGAGCTAGCGTGGGCAGTAAAGGGAAGGTTCTCTACAGGTCAACTTCCATAAAAGGGGAGAGTCAGTTAGCATGAAGAATTCAAGGCAGAGAGAGAAACAAGTGCTAACACCTATAGTTATTCATTAAACAGATTGGTTGGCCTCTAAACTAGTGTTTGGTTCTAAGGGTCTCGTCCTAGGGTCAAGTATGGCTCTGATACCAACTATAACGATCTCAATTTTCCGCGAAGGGAAAATCCACAGATGTGAATTATAATAAGATAGTCTAGAAGATCATCCCATCGCATTATCAAATTACAGTCGATAATCATCATCATACACGAGTTCTGAATTTAAAAGAGTACATTAAGAGTCTAACTCATTTATTACATCGCCACCTGGGCGGAAACACACGAGCACGCAACAACTAGAACATCGAAAGGAAGCGTAGATCTTCAGCATCTCCGACTTGAGTGCAACACGAAACCCTACTCCTCCAGGTCGACGTCCTCGATCTCGTCCTCCGGCTCATCACCTGAATCCAAAATCTTTCAGTACGGTTTGTACTGGACACTGGCTCCCACCCTATGCTTTGTGTTTTCTTTGTGGAAAGTGGTATGCAAGGGCTAGAGAAGAGAACCTATTTTTGGCTATGGGTTTCCTATGCAGGTTTATATTAAGTAATAATAGTAGTAGTAAGTGTATATCGAGTTTTAACACATTTCCCACACATCCATCCCATCCACACACACTCTTACACTCTCTAGGCGACAAGGACAACTCCCTCTCATCCTTGTCTCAACGGCTCACAGACGGGTCCTACAAAACCCAGGGGAGAGAAGAAGGGACTCATCTCACTACTCAAGAGAAGCGTATGTCGAGGGAATGTCCATATCCGGGGACACGGCTATACATATAGATCGATCAACTCTGCAGAGTGTGTACACCTGTACCCACAAGATCACCATCATCGGCATGTGCACTGCCTAGGCTGATACCGGGTTGTCTTCCAACCCGGAACGATACCATCCTGCCACTCAGCCCTGGGGCTCCCCGACGCATCAGCAAACTAAGACCGGGAGACGCAGTACCTGGCCACAGTGGTACTGCGCATCTAGTATGGTGCGGGATCCCCAACACCAGCACCACCCACCCTATCACCTCACAACCAAGCAGTAATGGCATTGTCCGGATTGGTCGAACATCCGTCCCCCGCCCATTCAGGGACGAGTGGTGTGTACGAAAAAGTCCCATGGTTCCGGTCCTCTTGATATCCAGTTCCTAGGTAGGATCAGACAGGACATCTCCTCTCAAGGGGTCCAACACCCCGTGCCTCAGCGGCACCTCCCTCCCGGGGCTCGCCCTGGGATCTCCTCAAACCACATGTACCCGCCACAGGTACCTCTCGCAGGGATGCCCAGGTCACATCCCCTGGCAAGACTTGTCCCACGGACTTGTCGTGGATCCTGTCCGATAGACTCAACCCTCACCACACACCCAAGACACACGCTAAGATCTCCCCAAGATGTTAATCATTATAATGGCACACAGTGCCTAGCCACTCACAAACAATCCTCCACTCAGCATCACATCAATGACATAATGCGAAGTAGAAGTAAGCAGCGAGCAAGTAAGTAAAGCTGCTATCTATCCTAACAGCGGGTGTGCAAGGGTAAGGTTGTGACAAGGTAAGGGCTTTCCAAGCAATCTACCATGCAACCTATCAGTTTAATTGCAAAAAGTAAAGCACTAGCATCTATGTATATGCATGTCTAATAGGATTCTACAAGGTTGGGTGGGACATGGCACCTGTTGGTTACAGATCCATATATTCATCCACATCCTGTTGCTGCCCATGTCTCCTGCCTCCAACAGATCACCGGTTCGATCGACATCATCCTCGATGCAACTACCTCGACAGAGCGACAAAAAAGGAAGAAAGCAATCAAATCCTTAACCAAGATCGAAATCAAAGGCAGCGAGATAAAAAGAGCAGTTAACAACAAAAAACACCAAAAGACTTAGCCCTCGCGGTGGTTGTCCGCTTTCCTCGGGCTCAAAATAAAACATGAGTGGTTGTCTGTTAAGCATAAGCTTGAGTCACGACCCCGAAATAACCACACTTCCCGGGTTGATGGTGTCAACCTGTATGGCTTCAAGAGAAAGGACCTAGGCTCTAGCTTAACTTAAACATACACCATGACTTGCGGTCTTTTGATCCGAGTGCCATGGGATTCGATGGGAACCGAAAAGATTGCAAGCAGGAGAGAAGAAAAGCACAACAGGGGTCGGCCATTGTAGCCTTAAACCCCACAAGTCACGACTAAACATGAACAACCAAGGACGAACAATGACGCAAATCACAAGAGTTGTGACTTGGTCCCATGGTACTTCAGCTTACACACCACGAAAATTGGCGCAAGCAGAAGAGAATGGGACAGGAGAAACAGGGGAAGGGGTTGGCTAGGCCGTCCATATCACGTCCTTGGTAATGATAGTTTTCTGATGGTCGATCGAGTCGACTCGCATGGTTCCAAGAACATGAAACAGACCATAGCTTCGCTAACCAGAAGAGAGGTTGGAACGGGGAAAAAATAAAGAAAAGGGGCAGTGGTCTACTTCTCCCAATCCACACGCCATGGCAAAAGGCGAGACATTGAAAAAGAAGCAACACACACAAGAGAACACGCAACACCCAAATCCGCTTGTAGGGTATGTAACAACCCATGTTTTCCAACAACCAAAAATCCGAACCTTCAAAAACTTTTCTTGCTTTGTGTGAAGCATGTAGTTGCTAGGTGAAACCGAGCTAACCCTAGTAGAGTTTATCGATAAATCGTTGCATGCATATAGATTGGTTGTAATCGTGTGCCTCGGTTCTTGTGTTGGTTTTGAGTTTCGAGTTCTATTTTGTGTTGGTGTGCACAAATCCATAACTAATTCCTTTCCTGGAATTTCCTAGCAAATTCTTTCGTTGAGCTCCTTTTGAATTTCTCTAAATTCCTTGGATCGAATCCCACCATGAGCCCAATTCGATCCATAGTGACCTCCTTCCAAATCCATAGCAAAATCACTCCCTTTGAATTTATCTCACATCCTTTTGGAGTTCCTCCCAAATCTCTCCTAAGTCCCCCTAGAATTCTTGCAAATCCTTTTCAATAATCATCAAGTCCTCTTGTTCAGGAAGAGATAAATGTGAGAAGGTTTTTACTCCAAAGCCACCAGGCCCAGCTGGCCACCTGCCCTCTCCCTGGCCCAAGTCGCAGGCCCAGCTGCCCCTGCTGAAAGGTCCTTGTGTGATTTTGGTAATTGAGCGACAACTTAGGTGGACTAATATGTGTCTAAGTGATATATAAACAGGAGATTAGTTCACAGGTGATTGTGTGATGAAGGAGCTTAATTGCACATGAAACATGACATGGAGTCATGTGACCAAGGTGGAGAAGATCAAGATGAGGCTTGGCTTGATGGACCGGTTGCAAGTGTGAAGGGCAAGCGGGTGATGCTTGGCGCCGATGGACCAAGGCAACGGTGAAGAGCAAGTGAGGTCAAGATCGATGAACCAATACAGTCACGTGATGAGATGAAGTGGATCATATCATTTGATGATTGATTGGTGCATGTGTTGCATCAACATTGGATATGGAGATGGATTGGAATGCGCAAGGCAAAGGTATAACCATAGGGCATTTCCATTTCACCGGTCATTGGTGTGTAGAGAAGTTTATGACCAGGTTTAGGATAGATAGCCGTACTATCAAGAGGGGCAAACTTGTTTGCATATCGGTTATCTAGTGCCACTTGGAGCGATCTAACTTTGCGATATATTAGGATCGAGTGGCGCAGTGAGAGCAAGTGAAAATGCTTTGAAAGTGATTGTGAAAATGCTAACACACTTGCACAAGGTGGTGATCACATTTGTGTTGGTACTTGTGAAGCAGAGGAAGAAGTGCGGAGAAGTTTCAGCTGAGAAACTAACTACGGACGCTAGGGTTTTGGTGTGTCCGGACTATTTCGTGTGCGTCCGGACACACACCCTAGGCTGGCTCGGCTGTGAAGGAGAGTCCAGATGCTAGTGCGTGTCCGGACCGGAGGACCTGGATAGCGTCCGGAGCGTTTTGCGTTCTCTGGAACCTCTCTGCTGGAGTCCGGACGCTGGAGGAGTTGAGTCCGGACCCTATGAACAGGAGCGTCCGGAGACGCATGGCAGGCAGCGGCGAAGGCGCGAAAAGAGCTGTTTGAATCAGGAGCTGACTGGACGCATACGCCATGGTCTGGACGGCGCTCCGCACATGTCCGGAGGCCGCGTCCGGAGGTCAAACAGAGAAGCTGTCTCTGCTGTGTGGGGGCGTCCGGACGCTGTTGATGGTCCGGACCCCACACTGTTGCTTGCGTCCGGACAGGGCGCAGAAAGCGTTTTTCAGTGGGAAAACGGCTAGTTTCGATGGGGAGGCTATTTATAGCCCTTGGCCGGCCCTTGGGGTTGGTTGAGCACCTTGGGCATGTGTTGCCTCTAGTGTGCTTGGTTTGGGAGCCCTCTAACTCACTTGTGCAAGCAATAGTGCGATTCTAATTGCGAGTGAGTGATCTCTAGTGCGTTGCTTTGAGAGATAGCTTCGTGTGGCACTAGGTGATCGTGTTGCAAGCTGGTGGTGCTTGTTACTCTTGGAGGTTGCCACCTCCTAGACGGCTTGGTGGCTTGTGGCTCCATCGAAGCGCGCAAGAAGATTGTGCGGCGCTCCGGAGAAGTGCTTGTGAGGGGCATTGTGCTCGCCCCGCAGGAGATCGCGAAGAGAAACTCTAATTGAGCGTGTCATTGAGTTACCCTCACTTGTGGGTAGATTCTTGCGGTGCCCGAGTGAGTGGGCTAGGCTTGTGAACGCCTATTAGCCGCCGAATCACCAAGTGTGTGGTCGACACAACGGGGACTAGCTTGGTGGCAACCAAGTGAACCTCGGGAGAAAAAACGCCGTGTCAACCTTGTACACCTTCTCGGTGGTTTGCATTCTCCAAATCACTAGCTTGTATTTACTTTCTTATACTTGTGCTAGTGGTAGTTTGTTGCTCTTGTAACTAGATTTGCTTGTGTAGCTTGTCTAGTTACCTTCTAGCTTGGGTAGCATAGAAGTAGCTCTTGAGTGGTTGTTTGGCTTGTGTAGCCTTGCTAGTCACATTGCTTAGTTTGTGTAGCTAAGTAAGTTGAGCTCTCTAGTTGACTTGTGTAGTCTTGCTAGAGAGCATTGCTAGTGAGCTTAGGTGCTTTGTGCTTTGCTTACTAGTATGTGTAGGAGCTCCCTTTGTGCTTAGAGTACTAGTTGCTTAGGTTTGTGTGACCTTGCAACCTAAACTTGTTTAGGTGAGCTCTCCCTAGCTTGGCACTTTAGTGAGCCCAATTAGGATACTTTGCTAGGTGCTAAAGTTATAGATAGAGGGGTGTAGTCTTGGCTAGACCGATAGTTTTAATTTTGCATTTGTTTCGGTTAGCCGCCGCGCGTAAGTTTTAGAAAGGACTATTCACCCCCCCTCTAGTCCACCATCTCGACCCTACACCTGCCCCTGTCCATCTCGCGCCCAGCCCAGCAGCGGCCGCAAGGCCCAGCGCTGCGCCCTTGCCTCCCCGTGGCCCACGCTGCCCGCAGCCCAGCAGGCCCAGCTCGTGCCCCTGCCTCACCCAAACCCTAGGGCGCGCCCACGTGTCCCCCAGAGCCGCCGCCGCCCCGAGTGGGAGAGCCACGCATGTGCGCCATCGCTACGCGCATCCGCGCCTCTGCACATGCTCCCCCGCGCCCCTTGGCGTCCGCACCGCCTCAGGATTGCCGCCACGTGCCCCTGGGTACGGACGTCGAGGCGCATCGCCGTCCGTGCTCTAACCCTAGCCGGTCGCGCCCTATAAAGACTAAAGTCGCCGCTCCTTCCTCGTCTTACTTCCTCCAGCCGCTGCCACCCTCTTCCTCCTCTAGGTCACCATGCCGACGCGCCACTGCGCTACAGTCGTGCTCCGATCGGACACATTTGCGCCACGACCGTTGCACCGCGACGCCGAGCACCCCCGCAGGCACATCCGTTCACGCCACAACGTCACTCTGCCCGCCGTGGACACGCCACGACTGTCCCTTCAGCCTCGTCTGCGTGCCAGCGTCGAGCCTCCTCCACTCATAGGGGTCCTCCACGGAGCCGACCTTCCCGCTGCCTCAGTGCTGACCTGCGCCACTCAGAGCCGGTGCTGCTGCTCTACTCCATAGCTGCGATGCTAGCCTCAACCACCTGCCTGACCGCCTCGCCCCAGCGCCACCCTCGCCGCGGCCTCCACCGCGTCGGGCCCCAGGAGCACCACCACGGCGGTGGGCAAACCGCGGACGCTAACCATTGGTGTGTCGCCGTCACATCGCACCGCGCCGAGGACCCCTGCCCTACGCCGTCATCGTCATCGAACTGGCTCGGCGTGCCTTGGCCGAGCCACGCCAGCGCTCGGTCGGGTCGTGGTCCACTGCTACATCGACGCCGCGCATCGTGCCTGCAACACGCCGCGATGTCACCTACGGCCGGCCTCCCTACGCCACAGCCGACCAACCTCGACCTCGACATCGTCCGCGTCCTCAGCTCCTCGACCCCGAGCCATGCCGTCCTCGTCATGTCCTGCTGTCACGGACGCGATCGCCACTGAGCACTCCTGCCGGCGCGACCCTGCGGAGCACCACCGAGCGCTATCCTTCCTTGTCGCCGCTGCTGCCAGCTCCGTCCTCCACCGACACGCC
Source organism: Microstegium vimineum (assembly GCA_022036555.1). Classification (NCBI taxonomy): domain Eukaryota; kingdom Viridiplantae; phylum Streptophyta; class Magnoliopsida; order Poales; family Poaceae; genus Microstegium; species Microstegium vimineum. Next base: position 41,081,326 of record CM039119.1, read on the forward strand.
ATGCCGTGCGGCGCTGCTACGCACCCGCCACCTTGCCGCGCCGTGGATTCCTCCGAACAGCAGCACCACCACACGGTTTCACTCCAAACACCAGCTGGTGAGCTACCAGCAAACCCAGAACCCAACGCTTTCCTTCTTGTCTCAGTGGGTGTCTGAGACCGGCCATCGTGCCAAGATTCTTCCTCTATCACAGGAAGGCCATGTGCGTGCTACGTTGATTGGCGAAGCGTCAACTTCCCCTGCCCAACCTGCTGTTCAGTCCGGCCTTCGTGCCGTGTTCTGCATTGCTGCAGGAAAGTAGTAGACCCGCTGTGTCATTCTGTCGAAGCTTCGACACCCCGTGTCGTTTTGTCCGTCCTTCGTGTCGTGGTCTTCTTGCAGGTAGGAGTATCCGTGCCTGTCCCAGATGCCCCGTTGAACCCTTGCAGCAGCCCGCCAACGTCCCGCCATTCAAGGTCTACCTTTTGGAACCTTGCCGAACGTTGGCGAAACTCTTATTCATTTCATACTTAATCACACATGTCGCACATGTCGTCTACACTTGTTATATATATATATATATGTTTGTTTGTGTCGTGCCTTCGTGCCGGTCTATCTATCCATCTCTCTATCGCTATGGATGTGTGTTACTCCATTTTGTTGCCTCTGTGCTTGTGCTCTCGTGGTTTTGTTTGTCTCTGTGAACCGAGCCTCGAGCCGGTTGAGAAGCGACGTGTTTGGTCGTTTCGGTCGTGGGTTCGTCCCACTGTGGCCGTAACGCCAAGCACAGCCCCTTCTCTCGTGTCTTGTTGGCCCCGTAGAACTACGACTGTTAGCGACCCTACCCGGCTCTGGGACATGGCCATGATGGACTCAACGATAGTGTGCTTTCCACCCGCACATGACGAGCCTAACGTGACCTTGTCCACCAGAGCCGAACTAGGGGGTGACTATTGTGGAAGCTTCAGAAACCAGCTCGTGTAGGTAGAGTTCATGGCCGCGAGTCGTCTCGCAATGACCATCGGATTCTATCTTCTTTGCTTCTCTCTTTTCTACCCACCTCGTATGCTTGTACCACCTAGACCGTAGCATCTTTTCGGTTCTTGCAGTGACAACCGCACTGCTAAGATCCTGACGGATTGCCTTGTGTTGTTCTAGTTGCACGGAGGTTGTGGTGCCCTACGAGTTGGTGTAGTTCGAGGAACTGCAAGCTTATGTCTCTATTCCTTCAACCTCCGTCCGTTACCATGGCGTGTGGTTGAGAGAATGAGAGTACTGTTCCTCTCTTATGAATCCCCATCGATCCACTAAGATGTGGATTAAGCGCTCTTGTTCCAACTTTGATGCATGTCCCTTACCATGACATGTGATCGAAGTGTCGAGGAACCAATCTCTTTTCGCTTTCTTGTTTTTCTCGGTGTTTATTTATCAATCTCTTTGTTCTTCCCTTGATTGCCGTTAGATACGGTTGCGAGTGGATCAAAGGAAGGTGGCCCCTTTTCTCTCCCCTTCTCTTTTGGCTTCTTCAGGCTCCCTTGTATGCTTGTACCTATTTTAGACTGTGGCGCTTCTTAGGTCCTTGCGGTGATAACCGCACCGCTAAGGCCCTATGGGTGTCTAGGTGCCCTTTAGTGCACGTAGGTCGTGGTACCCTACAAGTGGAGTTGGGTGTTGTATGTTCCCTTGTGTGTCGCTCCTTCCCAATGCCTCGCCTTTTTCCGTGGCGTGTGGATCGGGAGAAGTAGACCACTTCCCTTTTCTTTATTCCCCGTTCCAACCTCTCTTTTGGTTAGAGAAGCTGTGGTCTATTTCATGTCCTCGGGTCCATGCGAGTCGACTCGATCGACCATCAGAAAACCAGTTTTACTGAGGACGTGATATGGACGGCCTAGACAACCTTTCACCTATTTTCTCTTGTCCCATTCTCTTTTGCTTGTGCCAATTTCCATGGCATGCAAGTCAAAGTCTCTGGGACCAAGTCACAACTCTTGCATCTTGTGTTGTTATCCGTTCTTTCTTGTTCGTGCGTAGTTGTGACTTGTGGGGTATAAGGCTACAAAGGTCGAACCCTGTTGTGTTTGTTCCTCTCTCGCTTGCAATCTTCCGGTTCCTATCAATTTCCATGACACTCAGATCGAAAGACCGCAAGCCGTGGTGTGTGTCTAAGTTAAGCTGGAGTCTAAGCCCCTTTCTCTTGAAGCCATACAGGTTGACACCATCAACCCGGGAAATGTGGCTATTTCAGGGTCGTGACTCAAGCTTATGCTTAACAGACAACCACTCGTGTTTTATTTTGAACCCGAGGAAAGCGGACAACCACCGCGAGGGCTAAGTCTTTTGGTGTCTTTTGTTGTTAGCTGCTCTTTTTATGTCGCTGCCTTTTTATTTGGATCTTGGATAAGGATTGATTGCTTTCTTCCTTGTTTGTCGCTCTATCGAGGTAGTTGCATCGAGGGCGATGTTGATCGAACCGGTGATCCGTTGGAGGCAGGAGGCATGAGCAGCAACAGGATGTGGATGATTATGGATCTAAATGAACAGGTGCCACGTCCCACCCAACCTCGTAGATTCATATTAGACATGCATATGTAACACCCTAAAATTTGCTTCCTTGAAAATAGGGTTAAAAATTGATTTAATTCTTAATTTTGTGCTCATAAAAATATAGGAAAATAAAAAGTTTTCATTAAATTAAAATTTTCCCTTTAATTAGCAACATGTTTGAGTATTCATTCCATTGCATTGTATTTAATGTATTGACTGGCTTTGTTCAAACTCAAAGAAAATGATTTAAAAATGCTTTGGAAATGGTTTTGAAATCAAAAGAAAAAGGAAAACTCTTTTCCTCTCCTTCTAGCTCAAGAGGCCCATCCAGTCCGGCCTCTCTCCTCCTTGCCTTCTCCCGCTTGGGCCTTCACCTAACCCAGCTGTCCTCATCCCGCACGGCCCAGCCGTTCAGCTGGCCTAGCCCCACCACAACCCGAGCGCACCTCCCTTGCCTCTGTGCCGCTGACCTCCCTGTACCGCATCTCAGCTTCTCCTCCTCCCTTTGTCGTGCACCAGCAGAACTCTGTCCGGCTGCATATCCGATCCTCTCGAGATTTCCTGGCGCCCTACTCGCCAAGTCACCGTATAAATCTCCTTGCACCTCTGCTCCATCTCCGTTTCCATCTAATCGCCTTGTTCGCCCTAGCTCTCGCAGCCGCCGCTCCGCTTTGCCCTAGCCACGCCTTCCGCCATTGCCGAAGCTGCGCCGCCGACGCCAAGCTTCACTGTCTCCTCGTCGTCGTCGAAAGGACCCCGACGAGCTTCGGGTCGAGTTTACGAACCAGCAGAACTCCTTTTCCATCTCTTTCTCTCTTTATCTCGCCTCATCCGACCTCGCCGTCGATTGCAGGAAACCACAACCGCCTGCTCACGCCGCCAGCTGCCTCTGCTACTCCATCGACTGTGTGAAGTTCCTTGGTAAGCTCGAGATCATCCTCTCTTTCTCCCAGTGCAACCGGTTGGTCGATTGGTGGCCTGTAGACCCTGTTTCGCAAACTCCGGCGAGCTCAAGCTCGGTCCGGCCATGGTGCCGCCGTGTCCTGCCTCTGCTCCGGCAGAAGCTTCCCCTCCCGCTCCCTTGATCTAATCTGGGCCGTCCGTTTTAGATCGGATGGACCATGATTCCCCATACCCCTTCGGTCCATCGCGAACTATGGACTTAGTCCACTGGTGCCACGCCAGCAGGTCCATCATGGACCAGCTCGTCCCAGTGAGCCACGTGGCGCACACGTGGGCGAGGACTAGGTCAACATAGCCGACGCCTTTCTGATTTACGCTTTCTCCATTGGGAAGCGTATTTCATTTCGGAAATCGTTTTCATTGAAAATAAATTGAAAATCAGTATTTACAACAATGCCATTCATTTTCAAAAGCCCATAACTCGATCAATTTAACTCCGTTTTGATCCAAACAAATTGGATTAGATTCGTAGCGACATAACCTACATGTTTGAACACAAATCAACTCTGTTTTGAAACTTTGAAAAATAATTATTTATATAATGCCTTTTAAAATTCCAAGTTTAATCTCCAAAACTTATTTAAATCATATCTCCTCTGTTTTAAGTCCGATTTGACTAGTTCAAGTTGCGTTTGTTTTGTAAAATCATAAACTACAGTTTAGTGTAATTTTATACCATGTTAGTAGCTCTGTATTTTCTTGGTTAACTCTTAACTTGATTAAAGACTATGTAATTTGCTTTATAAATAAAATATGAATAGCTTTCTACTTTAGTTTTCAATTTAGATTTCAAATACAAATATAATTTTGATTAAATACAACTTAGGTGTTTCTCTGAAATACCTTATCCATCCTTTTTCATAGATAAAGTTAATCAAGCTCGTAGTTCTTTTTTTCAAGCTAAATCTCCGTTAGTCGTATCTTGGTCATCGTAGCTCCGTTTAGCGTGTTCTTCGCGACTCTGTGATCGTAGTGAAGCGTAGCTTTTCTTCTTAAATCCTTTTTCATTGTTTGGTGTACTTTTCTAAATAGATATGTTTGTATGCAATGTATGCTTGATCAGGAGTTTGTGTGGTGTTTGTGATATTGTCCAATCGGTGAGTTTTGCGTTGGAGATCAAGGAGGAGAAGTTGGTATTTTTGGAGATCTTGGAAGACTTGAACTAGAAGAGGAATCTGAGTTTAAGGCAAGTATAGCATGAGATCTTCCTTGTTGTCCTATTCACTTTAATGTCACTTAATTCATATGCATATGTCTACCTTGTTACCTGTAAGGATTTCCTAGATATTTGTTATCTTGTGCCTTGTCACCTTTGAGGGTTTGCATATGGGTAGTTTATGCTAGTGCTCATAAAGAATAACCATGATCATGTAACTTGACTAATGATATATGCAATAACGATAAAAGATGACTTTTTAGCAACGTGGACTATAGGTGGAACATCAGAAACTCACACCTGCATTCTCACTCATAGGTATATTTCTGTAAGTGGATTACTCCGAGAAAACAGTACTACCATAAGCTAATGGGCTCTGGCTTGACTCAGTATTAGGCTTTTGCTAGTTTGTGGCAACTTACCCGAGACGGCGCAAGAAGGGCTCTGAAAAAGTCGGGACTTGGCCTGCCAGAAGGTGCACTGCGGTGACTTCTGGGAGGGGAGTTCTTACGATCTCGTTAAAGGAAACTTATAGCGGGTTGTTACCTATTAGTGGAATCTGTGAATGGTCTCGTAGTAAACCCTGTCGACCTTCCTTGGAAGTGGGTTAAGAGGGTCACGTCCTCGGGCGAAAGGACAATTCACGACTTGTGGGTAAAGATGTACACCTCTGCGCAGAGTTAAAAACTATTATAATAGTCGTGCTCACGGTTATGAGCGGCTTGGGCTCCTTATTGTGTGATGTCCTTATGTCATAGCTCATTAGTTTTTATTTGTTATTGATTATTGTGACTTGTTCATATAAGCATTATATCTTGTTTACTTGATCATGTGGTTATTTGGGCTTATGCTAAACTTGATGCTACTTAATTGCTAAAACTATGACTTATTAAAAGTTGATGTAGTTAAACCTGTGTCTATCCTTTTGAGCCTCATGAACCCCATGTTATCTTGTTGAGTACGACATGTACTTACGCTTGCTTTATTTTCAATACTTGGATAAAAATCCTGGATGGGTACTAGATTGCAAGAGTTGGAAGAGATAGGCTTGTGATCAACCAGTCAGTTGGTCCCTGTGGAGGTGGAGTCTTCACCCAAAGTCCGGAGTTGTCTTTTCGCTGTTTGCTGTGTTGAGGTTATCCTTGGATCATATATGTTATGTATTTAAGTATTGTCTTTTTATACTATCTTAATTTGTGGCTATATGTGAAAAATTACTTCCTGGGCTCACATATGGTGTATATCTGGTTTTGTCTTTAAAACCGGGTGTGGCAAATATTTGTAACACTCCAAAATTTGCATTGTTTTCAAAAGCTTGAAATTGATCTGGTTATGCAATTCTTGTTATGTATTTACCTTAATTAAAAATATATATAGTTTGGTGAATTAAAATTTGTCATGTAGAAACAAGAGTGAGCATTCATGCTGGTGCATTTATTGTCTTTGTATGAGTGGTTTTTGAAAAGAATCCAAACCTATATTTGAAAAGGACCTGAAAATTCATTTGCAAAACTGTTTCTAGAAATTGAAAAGCCTACTTTTCTCTCCCTCCACCCTTGTCATTTCTGGCCCAATTCCCTTTCACCCGCAGGCCTAGTTCCTCTCCTTCCTCCCCTTTTCTTTTTCTCTGTTGGCCTAGCCCCGGCCTTGAGGCCCAGAGAGCACGGCCGCAGGCCTAGCTCCCTTCCCTTCCCACCTGGGCCGGCTCGGCCAGAGGCCCAAGCGGGACCGCCCGCACCCCTTCCTTCCTCCTTCCTTGCACCGCTGACAACAGGGGCCCCCTCGTCAGCTTCACCTTCCCCCGCGCCGAACCTGTCTCGAGTCGGATGCCGACTCCCAAGTTTGCCAAAACCAAATCCCTACTCTCCCGGGATTTCTCTCCTTAATCTGCACGGGCTACGTCTCTTAGCACCCTGCATATCCCCTACCGCACCCGCACTTTCCCATCTATTCGCCCCTTGTTCGCCCTAGCTCCTACAGCGCGATCCCGAGCTCCGCGAGCTCAACAGCACCGTCGCTGCCATTGTCGAGCAGTGGAGCTCCTCGACCCCTCTGTCGGACCCACTCTCCCTTCGGAACAAGGTCAGGCACCCCTGAACCCTTCCCCCATCTCGGTTTTTCCCTAGATTGGCCTCACCGGTCGGTCGCTGTTCGCAGGGAACCCGACGCCACCCTGCACCGACTCCAGCTGCCTCCGTCGTTCCTCTGTCCGCGCGGACACCCTTGGTGAGTTCGCGATCGCTTACTATTTCTCCTAGTTCAATCGGATTGGAAAATGATGGCCCGTAGGGCCGTAACCGCTCTCACCGTCGAGCTTCACCGTCCCGGCCATGGAGGACCATCGACCGTAATTTGTTCCTGGCTGGACCTCCCTCTCTCCCCTCCTCTTCTAATCTCGTTCATCCGTTCCCAATCGGATGGACGGCAGACGCTGATACCCCTTCGGCCAGGTCTTCTTGCAAAAGAGACCCTGGCAAGATCCTATGCTTAACCCGCCGTCCTTGGCGCAGAGCCTGAATATGCTTTCTCCTTTTGAAAACATATTTATCTTTCCGATTTTGTTTTAACTGAAAATAAATGGAAAACCTTTATTCACAGAATTGCCATTCGATTTCAAAACCCCATAACTCTCTCTTTTTCAATCCGTTTTGATCCGTTCAAGTTGCGTTAGATCCGTAATAAAATTATCTTTATGTTAATGCTACTGTTATATAGATTTGAAAAAGTTTAATTTTTTGATTAGATTTAATTTAATATCTTTGTATAGGAAAAACTTGTTTAATTCATAATTTCATCGTTTTAGCTCCCTTTTTCGTGCACGAAACGTCTATGTGATCGTAGTGATACATAGATTAGTTTTATAAACTTTCATCTTGTTTTCCTACTATTGGTGTACTATTCTAATCATAGCTTTGTTTGCTTCGTGTATGTTTGCCGTTGATTGAATGATGTTGATTGTTGATCGGTACAGACGTTGAGCAACCGGTTGAAGAACCAGAGCTTTTGTTCAATCAAGATCAGCAAGACCAGCAGGAATTCTTCGAAGAAGGCAAGTATAACATGGGATTATCCTTGTTGTCCTATCCATGGATAAAATATAACTCATACGCATGATTCCTTGTTCACCATATAATGATTCTAGTACTTGATATCCTGATACCTTGTTACCTACAATTTGTGCCACCACATGTGATTAGTATTGCTAGCGCTCATACCAGATGTACATGATCTTAAATTGTTAATGACTATATGCAATAATGATAAAACTCGCTTTTTACCAACATTGGATTATAGGAGCTTATCTGTCGGCAAAATCTGGGATATACAATACAACCACGAGGGCTATATGGCTCTGGCTTTAGCTCAGTATGGGGACCTTTTCTAGCTCGTTCAGTGGTTACCTTTATGGCGCAAACGGGGCGTGGCGAGACGGGTATAGTGTGGTTCCTAATCTATGGGCATAGCCGCGAAGGAGTGTGACCGTAGACAGGTTGGCTCTATATCCCCCTGTCATGAACCTTGCGGCCCTAGCTTGTTAGACGAACCCTTGAAAGGTTTCATAGTGTACCCTGCCTACTCACCTTGGAAGTGTTTTGGGAGTAATTAACCCGGGCATATGGGCAAACACAACTCGTGGGTAAAGTTGTACACCTCTGCGTAGAGTTAAAAACTATCATGATAGTCGTGCTCACGGACACGAGCGGCTCGAAAAACTCACATAATTATTGTGTTCTTATTTCTATGTGGCTTATGCAAGTTCTTATTCAATAACTATATCATTGCCATTTACTTTATGATCATGGATATTTGAGCTTATGCAATTATCTTGGCAATTGTTGATATTTAATATGAATTTGATCTACTTAAAATGCTTACCGCTATGAACCATGCATATCCTTTTGAGCTTCATGAACCCCGTGTTATATTTGTTGAGTACGTATGTGCTCACCCTTGCATTCAAACACCACAGATGAAGATTGGGTTGATGATTACCGCAATGAGTACTGGTCTTGAAGTCAACTAGTCAATCAGTCCCGTTGAAGCTTCCGCAGATGTCGTCATCTTAGCTTCAGTATATTTGTTTAAGACTCTGTATTGAATATTCATTCGCTATGTAATAAGCATTGTGATGGTACTTTTATAATTTGTCAACTCATGTGTGCGACTATTCCTGGGGTGCACATGAGCCTTTTATGTACTTGTTTTTGTTTTTAAAAACGAGTGTGACACACACTCCAAAATTTCCAATTTTGGATTGTGCTTTGAAAATAACTAAATAAATAAATGATTTCAATGTTGATATAAAATTTTCCAAGATTAGTTCAAGTTTGTGCAAATTTAGTATAGGAAAAGTGAATTTATAAACTTTTCTAAATCAATTTGACAGTCTTTAATTGTTGTGGTGATGGTTTGATGCTTGTCTAGATGCATGTGAGTGTATAAAGTTTTTAAAATGCGATTAGTAAGATGTTGCTCGTCTCTATCTTTTTCTATAATCAATTCTGGCTCTCTCGATCTTAATCTTTCTTTTGGACATTCCCAAGACCCTTTGCCTCTTGATCCAAATCATTCCCTTGAGTTCATAATTCATCAACATGTCTCTAAATTCTTTGCGGGAAATTTTCTGGCTTTTCCGAATCTTTTTCCTATTTATCTGAGAGCAAATTCTAATTTTTAGATGCGCCTAATTATCTTTTTATGAGCTCCAAATACTTTAATTTGGTTCATCATATTTCAAAGTGTCTCCACAAATTTTTTCAGAATTTTTGGAGCCTTCGGAGTATTTTTGGTGGCTTAAATATTAATTCTGGACTTTTCTAGAATTATTTTATTCACGAAAATAAAATATTCCGAAAATAAATAATAAGCATCTTAATTTCTCACCCGCCCTCGAAGCCGATGTGCAATAATTCTAATAAATATCAAAAGTCCATGTATTTATTTACTAATGTGCTTTAATGATTAATTTCGGTCCGTTAGTAAATATGGAGGTGCACCATCAATTAGTATCATATCGCTAGTTGATGAAGATGTGAGAAGTTTTCCTCTCTATATATATGTACCAACCCATTGGCCAAAGCACACCACAAATTACCGCAAGAGGAGCCCTAGCTTGGGAAATCTCTTATTTAGTAAATTATAATTATAATTTTCTCTCTTCTCAACATACCACTCGCGGGCAACTCCAACGAACTCTCCGGCGAGCTTTTCCGGCTAACTCCGACATCGTCCTCGCGAATTCTAAGAACACAACGAGTTTTTTCTCTTCACCCTAGTATCTTTATTTTATTCGATCCATCAGCGTTTGATCGATTTGCATCCTTTCCTTCTTTCCAGTGAAGGTTTCCCGGTGAAACTCCTTTGACGACAATCATCTCTTTGTCCTGGTTGGTCGTCATGGCAGGTTGCAGCACCACCTCGGCCGGTCTCCGGCCCCGTGACGCTGCCGCCCAAGCGGCCGCCCTTTTGCACGCCCAGCAGCAGGGGCAGAACGCCTGGTGCCCTGGCGCACGGGCAGCCGCCTCGTCCCCCGCTGTTCCACCGCCGGTAGCTGCTGGATGATGCAGATCACAGCCACCACCTCAGCTCCTAGGCCCAGCTAGCTGCAGTCCGATGCCAGGCCGCTGGCCAGTCCTTCCCACGTGAACAGGCACCATGCTAATTTCACTTGAAAGAGAGGGACGGCTAGAAGATGCAGTTGTTTGCAAGTCCGTCATAGGTTCGTTTCCTCCACCGTTTCTTCGTTTCAGGTCTGTTTTGCTTCGTTTTAGTTGTGTTAGTTTCGTAACATCGAGTTCTACGTAATAGTGTTAATGTTTTTAATGTTGTTTAATTATAAGTTTTTCCTTCATTCAAATATTAATTAATTAATGTTTAATCAATAGCTTTATAATTAATTAAACACGTGTTAATTAGGTTTTAATTCCGTTTTATACAATTTGAGTTAGATTCATATTAATGTGGGCTATAAGGTAGTGCTAATGTTTATCATGGCATATGTTTTTCTATATATTGTCAAATATTAAATCGATTAAATATGTTTGCAACTGTTTAATAATTAAAATCAATATAGGTTTTATAATAAGATCTTTTATATAGAAATATTAATATGAGTAATTGCTAACCTTTTTAGAATATAAGTTGCTTAGTTTAAACATGCACCATATACTTAGATGCTCTCACATGTCTAATTTGCTTTGCAACAATAAAACTTAACTTGTTTAATAGATTATGTGATCATGTTTATAAATAAATTCGTTTAGTTTAATTTGGCTTTCATAATAAATTGTGATTATCTCCAAACTGAATTAATAATTAATCATATACTTTTCTTAATTAACATCAACCAAGCTTGTAGTTATTTCTTAAAATAATAAAACTTAGAGTAGTCGTTTCTTTTAACAATAGTACAGTTATCGATGTCTCTTACGTTCTCTCGATTGTAGCAGCGAGCTCTCTTTTAATAGGTTGTTTTCTCTCATGTGAAGTTTTTCTTAGTTATCTTTTGTTTGTTTGTATGTTTGTCTATGTGTGGTGTTTACTACGAGTAGATCGAGAACCGCTTGTGAGCGCTCAAGATTGGAAGGTGATGACCTGAAGCTGATGGTGTGAGAGAGTTGAGCAAGTGTTTAAGGCAAGTATAGCATGGGATATCCTTGGTGTCCTATTCACTTTAATCACCATTTATCATATGCATGTGTCTACCTTGTTACCCCTAAGGATTTCCTTGATATTTGTTACCTTGTGCCTTGACACCATGGGAAGATTGCATTGGGTAGATTAAAGCTAGTGCTCATAAAGAATAACCATGATCTTGTAACTTGACTAATGATATATGCAATAATGATAAAAGATGACTTTTTAGTAACATGGACTATAGGTGGAACATCAAGAACTCACACTTGTGTTCTCACTCATAGGGATATTTCTGTAAGTGGATTACCCTTAGAAAACAGTACTACCATAAGCTAATGGGCTCTGGCTTGACTCAGTATCAGGCTTTTGCTAGTTTGTAGCAACTTACCCGAGAGGGCGCAAGAAGGGCTCTGAGAAAGTGGGGACTTGACCTGCTGGAAGGTGCACTGTGGTGACTTCTGGGAGGGGAGTTCTTACGATCTCGTTAAAGGAAACTTGTAGCGGGTTGTTACCTATTAGTGGAATCTGTGAACGGTCTCGTAGTGAACCCTGCCGGCCTACCTTGGAAGTGGGTTAAGAGATTAGCTACCTCGGGCGAAAGGGCAATTCACGACTTGTGGGTAAAGATGTACACCTCTGTGCAGAGTTAAAAACTATTATAATAGCCGTGCTCACGGTTAAGAGCGGCTTACTGTGTGATGTCCTTATGTCATGGCTCATCAGTTGTTATTTGTTATTGATTATTGTGACTTGTTCATATAAGCATTATATCTTGTTCACTTGATCATGTGGTTATTTGGGGCTATTGATGATCTTGCTACTACTCAATGGATTAATAATATGACTCAGTAAAAGCTCAACGCAGTTAAACCAGTGTTAACCTTTTGAGCCTCATGAACCCCATGTTATCTTGTTGAGTACGACATGTACTTACGCTTGCTTTACTTTTCAATATTTTGGATAAAAATCCCGGATGGGTAACAGAAGATGGATCTAGTGAGTTCTAAGAAGTGCTAGGCGTATGCAACCCCTAGTCAACTGTCCCTGTGAAGCTGGAGCTCGAAGAAATTTTAATAATCGTTCTGCTATACTTTAGTGTAAGTGTTAATGTATCTATGTTTTCGCTAGATAACATTGATTTTGATATTCTCCTTTTCTGTTGTTGTATGTGTGGACTTCCTGGGCACACATATGATGATTCTGGTTTTGTTCTTAAAACCAGGTGTGACAATATACATAGATGCTAGTGCTTTACTTTCTGCAATTAAACTGATAGGTTGCATGGTAGATTGCTTGGAAAGCCTATAGCTTGTTGCAACCTTACCCCTGCACACCCGCTGTTAGGATAGACACCCGCTTTACTTACTTGCTACATCTATTTCGCATTATGTCATTCATGTGATGCTGAGTGGAGGATTGTTTGTGAGTGGCTAGGCACTGTGTGCCGTTAAAATGATTAACAACATGGGGAGATCTTGGCGTGTGTCTTGGGTGTGTGGTGAGGGTTGAGTCGATTGGACAGGTCCTACAATGAGTCCGTGGGACGAGTCTTGCCGGGGGTGCGACCTGGGCATCCCCATGAGAGGTACTTGTGGAGAGTACATGTGTGTTCTGAGGAGATCCCGGGGCGAGCCCTGGGATGGAGGTGCTGTGATGGCACGGGGGAGGACCCCGATTGAGGAGATGACCGTCTGATCCCACCTACGATCTGGAATAGCAAGGGAAAACGGAACCATGAGCCTTTCGTGCACATCACTCGTCCCTGAATGGGCGGGGTGCGGATGTCGACCGGTTTGGGCGATGCCATTACTGCTTGGTTGTGAGGTGATAGGGTGGGTGGTGCCGGTGTTGGGATCTCGCACCATCCTAGATGCGCAATACCACGGTGGCCAGGTGTTGCGTCTCCCAGTCTCAGTTTGCCGGTGCGCCGGGGAGCCCAAGGCCGAGTGGCAGGATGGTATCGTTCCAGATCGGGAGATAGCCCGTTGTCAGCCTAGGCATTGTAGAGCGTCGATGATGGCGATCTTGTGTGTACAGGTGTACACACTCTGCAGAGTTGATCGATCTATACGTATAGCCGTGTCCCCGGTTATGGACATCTCATGACCTACGCCTCACTTGCTTTAGAGAGATGAGTCCCTTCTTTTCTCCCCCTGGGTTTTGTAGGATCCAGCTGTGAGCCGCTGAGACAAGGACGAGAGGGAGTTGTCCTTGTCGCCTAGAGAGCGAGAGTGTGTGTGGTGAGATGTGTGTGGATGGGATGGATGTGTGGGAAATGTGTTAAAACTTGATATAAAATTTACTGCTATATTATTATTATTACTTATTAATGAACTTGCATAGGAAAATCACAGTTAGATATAGATTCTCTTCTCTACCCTTTTGCATACCACTTACCACAAAGCAAACGCAAAAGCATAGGGTGGGAGCCAGTGGCCAGTACAAATCGTACTGAAAGTTATTTGTCAGGTTTGGATGCCATCTTCGACGACAATAGCAAGGATCCGGAGGATTAGGTGGTCTTGTCCTACGCTCAAGGTTGCCTGTGAAGGAGGAGCCTTCACCCACTGGTGCGTTGTTTCTGCTCTGATATCTTTTTGTGTGCGTCTTCCGCTAGTATCTTGTACTAGTAGGGTATGAATCTCTAAGATGTAATACTTGTAAACTTCTAACTTACGATGTATGACTGTGGTATCAACTATATAATAATAATGTGATAGCTTGGTATTCCTGGGACTATCACATTATGTTGTAATCTGTGGATTTCCCTTTGAGGAAATCGTGGATCGTTACAGGGTACCACGACCTATGTGCACTAAATGGAACCTAGACACACCTTGGACCTTAGCGGTGCGGTTGTCATCGCAAGGACCTAAGAAGCGCCACGGTCTAGAAATGGGCACGACCATACAAGGGGCTTGAGGACGAAAGAGCCAAAAGAGGGAAAGAGAGAGACTAGGATCCACCTTCCCTTGATCCACTCACCATTGTATTTGATGGCAATCAAAGGAAAAGAATCAAGAGAGCGGGAAATAAACACCAAAGGGAACCAACAAGCGAAAAAGGATTTTGGTTCCACAGCACTTCGATCCACACATCATGGCAATGGACATGAATCGAAAAAGTTGGAACAAGAGGCCGCCATCCACGTCTTACTGGATCGATGGGGATTGATAAAGATAAGAGAAAAGAGAGGAACGGTTTCCACATTCTTTCGACCAACACGCCATAGTAATGGACGGAGGCTGAAGGAATGGAGAAACAAGCTCGCGGTTCCAAGAACCGCACCAACTCGTAGGGCACCACGACCTCCGTGCAACTAAAACGGCACAAGGTGATCCCTTGGTCTAGGTGGTCCAAGCATATGAGGTGGGTAGGACAAAGGGAAGCAAGGTAAGTAAAGCCCAATGGACATGGCGAGGAAACTCACGGCCATGAGTTCCACCTGCGAGAGTTGGCATCCGAAGGTTCCACGATAGTCATCCCCTCGTTCGGCTCAAGTGGACTAGGTCACGTGAGACTCGCCATGTGCGGGTAGGAAGCGCACCGTTGTTGAGTCCACATTAGCCATGCCCTAGGGCCGAATAGGGACACAACTGTCATAGTTCCACGGGGACAACTAAACACGAGAGAAGGGATCGTGCTTGGCATTACGGCCACAGTGGGACAAACCCACGACCGAAACGACCAAACACGTCGCTTCTCAACCGGCTCGAAGGCTCGGTCTATAGAGACAAACAAAACAACGATAACACAAGCACAGAGGCAACAAAATGGAGTAACACACATCCATAGCGATAGAGATAGGTCGGCGCGAAGGCATGACATGGGCATATATAGATAACAAGTGTAGATGACAAGTGCGACATGTATGAACAAGTATGAAAAAGGAAGACAAGGGTTTTTGCCGACGTCGTGGACGGCGTCGCCGAGTTCCAAGGACTCGATCTTGAACTGACATGGAAGGTGTCGGGTTTCTGCGATGGGTTCGATGAAGCGTCCGGAGTGAGCACGACCGGCTACAGCCACTCCGGACTGGTGGTGGCTTGCTGCAGCTGGCCACATGCTGGCTGCAGCTTGCTGCAGGAGGCCACAAGCTAGCAGTGGCTGGCCGGACGGGTCTACGGCTGGCCAGGAGGTGCCGCAGCCTTGGCAGATGGTTCGACAAGGCCGTCGCCTTCCTGCGACAGTGGAAAACAACGGCACGAAGGCCGGACTCAGGCAAGGCCTCGTAGCGATGCGAAAAAGGTGGGAGCTTTAGACTATGGAGGCTCACCGATGGCACAGGGGACGGAAGCGAGGTGTGACTGGAGCAGAGGAGGTCGGTGTTGCGGCTCCCGCGGGCGCAGGTCCAAGGGCGAGGGTGTCCTGAGGTGTTCGACGAGCAGTGGACACCGACGCCTTGAAGGCGTGATGCCTCAGGGTGGTGCGGCTACTGGACATGAGGGGTCGGAGCTCCGGCAAATGGCGCAGCAGGTCAGCGGCTTCCTGTGACAGTGTAATCACGGCACGAAGGCCGGGATCAGGCATGTACACCAGCAGATCAAACGACAAGGAAGAAAGGTGAAGCCTTGGGCCGTGGTGGCTTACCGGCGGCACAAGAGGAGCCCGTCGGGTGGCGTGGTGGTGCTGCAGCCTGCGGACGGAGCTTGGTGGCGTGGCTCGTAGTCGCGGACAGCGCGGTTGCGGTTTAGCGCAACGTCGAGGCTCGGCGTGGTGGGGCTCCCACGTGGTGACGAGGATGGCGTCGTGGATAGGGCACCACCACGGCCGGCTGTGTCCAGCCGAGCGCGTCGGCAGCTGCATGGCTGGGGCATTTGGGGGCTCAGCAGCATTTGGCACGGTGCGTCCGTGGCAGCAGATGGCGCGGGAACGAGCTCGGTGAGGTGGAGACGGCCGAGACAAGCCAAGGCCGGGTCGACGACGGCGGGGCTTGGCACGGTCGATGTCGCAGACGACGTCGAGGTGGTGGCGGACGACCCGTGGTGCGAAGTGGTGGAGTAGAGGGCGGCAGGTCTCGACGGCAGAAGTGCCTGACGGCATGCTTGCGGTCCTCCGCGAACGACTGAGCTTGCGGATAGGTGACGTAGAGGAGGCGCTCGGCTCGGCGTGGCACGTCGTGGCAAGGTTAAGGCAGCATGGCTAGGGCGTTGCTGTGTGGAAACGGTGGAGGGGTTCCCAGCGCGGGTCCTCTCCGTGGGCGCGGCAGCGTCCAGGGCGTGCTCTGCGGAGTCGGCGACGGCGCAGCTACCTGAGCAGAAGGCGTGGGAAGAGGAAGCGGCGGCGGATGGCAAGGGAAAACAGGAGCAGAGGCGGCGAATGCTGCCCTTATAGCGGCGCGAGCTAGGGTTCGGGAGGGCGCCATCCATCCTCGTCGTCCGTGCTCGAGTCCGGACACGCGGCACGCATCACAGCATGGCTTGTACGGACGCCGAGGCAGTGGAGGGAGCGTGTCGCGTGGCGCGCGGCGCGCGTGACTTCGTCGCGTGCGGCCGTGTGAGGCCGAGCCGCGAGTGCGCGAGCGGCAGAGCAGGGCTGTGTGCGCGAGTGGTCAAGTGGGGCCGAGCCGAGGCACGGGCTCGCGGGTGGGGTCGCGTTAGGCGCGAGCAGCGGCGGCGGCGGCTCTGCCCGGGAAGCGCTGCGCGTGGTGAGCGTCCGCTAGGGTTTGGGGTGGGGCGCTCCCGGTCGGGCCTGCTGGGCCATCCGAGAGGGAAGGGAGTGGCCGGTTGGGCCTAGGCCAAGGCGACTAGAGGACTAGGCCAGAGCAGGGCTGCGTGGGCCTCTTGGTGCTTCTGTTAGCTTTTGTCAATTGGAGATGGAGGAAGAGTAAAGAAAAAGGAAATTAGAATTTCCTTTGATGATGTAATGAAGGTTTGAGGTTTAGTTGAAAAGAGATTAGACTAATGTGCGTAAAGAGATTGAAAGGAACCCTCTTTCATGAGCCGAGGAACTTTTTGGAGGAATTCATAAGATCATTTAAGAGAAATTCGGAAGGAGGATTTGGAGAGATTCAACTAGGGATTCATACTCCAGGAATTTGCAAAAAGTTCAAAAGGGATTTGACAAGGGTTTGCCACGGATTTGTGCTCTCCAAAACTCCAACAAAAACCAAGAGTCGAAACTAGCACTACAACAGAGGCACACGCCTACATCCAGTCTATATGCATGCAACAATTTATCAATAAACTCTCCTTGGGTTAGCTTGGTTTCCTAGCAACTATATGATTCACACATTACAGAAAAAGTTTTTGAAAGTTCGGATTTTTGGGTATTAGAAAACACGGGTTGTTACACATAGAGTACAAGTAAACTGTCTGCACAACTTTGTTCTTAGTTCGTACATCAAACATTATTAATTTGGTGTCCCTGCAACCCTTCACCCATTCTTTCTTCGTCCATGTTTTCTCTCTCGTCTCTCCAACAGTTATAAATCGTATAATGAGCTCCTTGCAATCTTATCATGTTCCCATCAATTAATGTTCTCTTGTCCCTCCATCGCCTACTCCGCTCCAAGTAGTTGTCAAACATCCGGCAAGCCACTTCTTCGGAGAAGTGCATCTAGGGATGAAAACGGTTGAACTCGGTCGAAAAACACCTCAACCGTTTTCTACTTTCATATTTTAAATACAAAAACGAAAGCGAAAATGGTAAAGTCGAATACAAAAATGAATGCAAATTTATGAAATATTGAGAATTTCGAAAACGAACCAATTAGAGCGAAATTCTATCCAACATGATCGGTATACGAAAATGTTAGAGTAAATAGGAATAGTACCACATTGCCTAGCCACATGAGGTGTTAGTCCTATGTACCCTATATAATCAGCCCATAAGGTCCAATGCAATATATCTAATATTCCACCAATCATATTCTCCTTCATGGTATCTTTTGCCTAGGTTTAGATCCTAACCCTAGCCGCCGTTGCTTCCGCCGTGCGCCCTCGGGGAGAGATCGATCTCCGCTGGGGGCAGCGCCTCTGTTTAGGTGCCCGATCCTATTGATCCGGCTGCCCTCGTCGTTGTTGCGCAGTAGATTGGGATCTCCCATCGTCGTCGTCGCCTCGTCCCCGGACTCGTCGTCGGGCTGTCATCGCTTCGCCTCGAGACTCGTCGTCGGGCTGTCATCGCCTCATCCCCGGACTCATCGTCGGGCCGCCGCCGCCTCATTCCCAGGTTCGTCGTTAAGCTGTCGTCGTCGACACCTTCCCGATCTTTGTCACATGGATTTTTCTTTTCCCGATCAGAGATCGGGTTGCGTCGCCCTGTCGTTCGTTGCTGCATCGTTGTCAACACTCCTGAGGATGAGGTTGTCGCTGCGCCCGGCCTCCTAGGCTGCAATTCCGACGCTCATGGTCACGCCATCACCGCTGGTGTCGCCGCCCTTTTCAGGTGGTGGCACCACCCATGCTACCGGTCCTCGTCACGCTGGCTCTCGATCCAAGTCTGCGCCCACTGCCGCAAGCTCGCGGACATCGCCATGGGTGTTGCTAAAGGAAGATGCATGTGCGTTTGTTGACATGTCCAAGCTACACCATTGAAAGGATCAAAATGCCCAAGAGAGGGGTGAATTGGGCTTGTTTTAAATTTCTAAAGCAAATATGAAAACCTATCAATGCCAATCACCCCCCAGTTCCTACCGTATGTGTGTCCTAGCTAGAAAGCGGTAGCAGTTCATGGAATTGAAAAACAACCTAAGCAATTCTAGTGGAAAGCAAAGAACACAACAAAAAGTAAATGCGGAAATGAAAGGAGCTCGAGAAAGAGAATTCTTGACATGACGATGTTTTCCCGAGGTATAGAGGAGTCGACACTCCCCCTAGTCCTCGTTGGAGCACCTCGCAATGTATTGCTCCCCCTCAATCCCGTGCAAGGGATGAGTGCTCTCTATGGGTTGATTCTTCGCTACTTTGGCTTGGTGAATCGCCCACAACCGATCACAAGAACTTGGAGAAGGGCCGCCAACAAGCTTTCGGCGATCACCTTCCTCCGATCATCACCAAACCGTCTAGGTGTTGTCGAACACCAAGAGTAACAAGCACAAGACCTTCACTTGACCCACTCAAGGCTAGGAATGTGGATGGATGCACACTTGTCACTCCTAATCTCTCTAGGGAGGAAGAACAAGCTTAGGATTCTCAAATCTCTTCCTCACTAGGCACTTGGCTCTCCAAGAACTCTCTCTAGGTTCCTTCAGCTGAAACAATGGCCAAGAGAGTTGGTTTGGATGAAATGGGCAACTATAAATAGTCCCCACCTCCAAAACTAGTCGTTTTCTGCTTTTTCTCCTTTCTACGAAGCCACCGGACTAGTCCGGAGCCCACACCATCGGACCATGCAACTTGGTCTGGAGCTCACATCTCATTCAAATTGCCACTATACCAGGCACCTCCGGACCACTCACATTGGTCCGGAGCCTTGGTCTAGAGCATCTAGTCCGGAGCTCAGGTACTTACTGCATCGATTTGATCTCCCGCTGAGAGGCGTGGGACTAGCCGTCGGACACACCGTCGGACTAGTCTAGAGCCCTTTCTTTGGCTCGCTCACAAGATCAAGGCCACCGGACTAATGGCCATTAGTCCAGAGCCCTCCGGACAGGTGGTCTGGAGCCTCTTCCACAGGACTCTGCCTAAGGCAGGACCACCGGACCACTTCCAATGGTCCGGAGCCTCCTAGGCAAACTAGTCTGAAGCCTTTTTCTCCCCCTTCTTCACTTCTTCTCACCAAGACTCTTGAAGGGGTTTTGCTCCTACCAACTCAAGGCACTTCAAGGGCTATTAGCAGGGTCTCTAGGACTAGTTGTGACCAAAGTGCATACACCAACATTCCCAAACTCTCCTAGGTCAAGCTACTAACCTCATACCCCCCTTAATAGTATGGTCAAAGGAAAAACAAAGCCCTAGTCTATACTTAGTGCCCTTCTCAACCTTATGGCACTAAGATCTAGCCTAGTCTTCACCTTGTAGCTCCATCCTTTGAAACCGAAAACGAATTCCATCTTGGGGGCATGAATACCATTGATGCCATTCATAATCATCACTGATGACCTAACTTAATCTAGTTTGCCTCTGCAAAACACACGTTAGTCATAGTGATCTAGCATTGTCGTTAATAGCCTAAACCAATGGGGCCTAGATGCTTCAATCTCCCCCTTTTAGGTGATTGACGACAATACAAGCTCGAGTTTATAAGAATAAGAATGAGTTTTGATTAGAGAAACATGGCTTGACATGAGATAGGCATGGGTTAGTGATAAGACAAACATATACATGCCTAAACCATTCAAGCCATGACAAGCACAATAAAGATAGGAATTTGAGAGTAGTACTTGATTTCAAAGGATATGCTATAGCCAAAAGATCAAAGGTTAGTGCGGAAGCAATATAGCAACATCCAAGTCACATGATATAAGTAGATAGGAGTTCTCACACATGTCACACAATCATCCAAGGTCTCAAACATCACACACATATAATACAATGCATGAAAGAGGGTAAACGTGATGCATGATGCGAGAAAGAGAAAACACACATCAAAAGAACCAAATCCCACTAACTCCCCCTGAAGCTAGTAAACTCGACCCTCTCTCCCCCTTTGGCATCAAAGCACCTAAACATCTAAGAGTTGGGAGGTGGAGGTGAAGAAGCAGTAGCGTCCTGGGCACGGTCGAGGCGTCGAAACTCCGAGAGGTCGACGTCGTTGTCTGTCTCCTCACCCTGAGAGTCTGGAGCTACAGGGTCTGCTGGGGCTGCCACTGAGGTATCTGGAGCTGTAGTGGGGGTCTGAGTAGGGGTATCATCGGCCACTGAGCCTGCAGGAGCCTCTGGAGAGGCGGAAGCCGGTGGTGCCTCTGGCACTGACTCAACGGGAGTCTCTGGAACTGGTGGCTGCTCTGGTTGTAACTGTGTAGTAGTAACTGCAGTGGCCTCAGTCTGGATAGCGCCTGGCGGTGTAGATACAATGGGTGCCTGGCTATCCTTAGCGGCCTCTGACGACGCAACTGAGGAGCGGTGCTGACCTGCTGTAGGCGTGACTAAGGCGGTCGTCTGAAGCTCAGCAGCTA
The DNA here is from genome assembly GCA_022036555.1 of Microstegium vimineum. Lineage (NCBI taxonomy): Eukaryota > Viridiplantae > Streptophyta > Magnoliopsida > Poales > Poaceae > Microstegium > Microstegium vimineum. Next base: position 41,102,664 of record CM039119.1, read on the forward strand.
TCTCTGCGGCTATCTCCTCACCAGTGGGAGACGGCTGTCCAGTGATATCACTGAAGGTTGCTGACAGATCACGAGCAGTCAACCCCATTGTAGCTGTCATCGGAGTGAAACCGGTCGTGAGGGGCGTGAACTGCTGGGACGGCCCAAGGGTGTCCAACCACTGAGTCACCTGTGTCGCCGACGACTGTAACGGGGTGGTCAGTCCTGCACCCTGAAGTCCACTGGACTGTAAGGCTGGGGTGGGAGTGACTGAGGGGTCGGCGGACACCTGAGGAGCAACAGAAGAACCTCCAGTCTACTGTGGGGCCACAAAGGGGCCGACTGCCTATAGAGGGGCCACTGAAGGGCCTGCTGACTGAGAGGGTTGTGTCTAACTCATCATCTGTATCTGCAGAGCTGCTAGAAACTCGAGAGGAGGTGCACCTGTCCATCTCCTCATATGGGCCAAGAAGGCTATGTTCTAGGCTTGGATCTATTGTGTCTGCAACTAAAGCCGTTGTGACTCAAGCTGCATGGCCATCATCTGCCGCTGCATCTCATCCTGTCTCTGCTGGACCTGGGTGACTGCTGACACAAGGGAGCCCTCTTGCTCTGAGATACGATCTAGGATCTTCAGCACTAGTGAGTCTGGAGCAGCTGCTGAGGGGACACTTGAACCACCAGCCTCTAAGTCATGGGCCCGTGGGGCATAGAAGGAAACGGCTGGAAGTCTGCGTCTGAGCTATTAGAAGAAGTGTCAACGGTGCCCTCAGCTTCTTGAGTCTCAAGATCATGCAACTCCTGCTGCTCAATTGCTCGAATAGCCTCATCCTGGGCATCAACATCACCCATGTCAGCCGGTGCGGTCCAGAGTTTGACCTGACGAAGAACGCGGCTGCCAAATTGACTGTGCACTGAAGATAGGATCTTTCAATCCGGAAAGACTGTCATTGAGTGCTCATACTCATCAAGGATACCAGGATGGGACCTCACAAGACGTGTAGCAATGATCAAACTGATCCAATGCGCATAAGGCATCTGACGACGAGCTCGTACCCCATCTGCCACAACATCTTCAATCTCAGCCACAATAAAATCTGCCACATCAAAGGGTGTCTGTGTGACAAGAGCATGAAGAAGATACTGCTGAAGATTTGTAAGCCCTTCCTTGTATCCCATGCGAGGCAGCAAAGAACGCCTAAGCACATCATTCAGTTGGCGAACAACTGGAAGTAACTCAGCTGGAGTGCGATGACTCCCTTCCATGAATGGTGGCCTGAAGAGCGGTGCTACAAACTCTGCTGAGGGGGTATTTCCACCCCGAGCACGGCGTGGCAAGTGTACTCCGCTGTAACATGTGTCATGGAGGCAATAATCTGACACTGACAGCCATAGAGCCTCTCTCAGCCCAGTGAGATACAACCTGTATGGACGGCCTCTAAAAGTATACTAAAGATAGCAGTGACTCGGCTCAATCCAAACTGAGGCGTAGAACTCACGCACCCAATGCTCAACATAGTTCCTGGAACGACCAAGGAGGTCGGCGAGTCCCAGGAGGTACGTGAGGAAGGGGCGAACCTCCTCTCCAGCAATATCCACAATGCTCTCCAAGGAGCAAACTCGGTGAGGGCGGATCTGGATGCTGGTGAGCTAAGCGGCCTGGTAGAAGTCCTCCATAAGAGGTGTGTGCCATCCCGGTGAAGCTCTAGGATCTCGCTGATCGGGGCACCACTTCTTAAGCTCAACGAACCAAAGCTTCCTAACCTGCTTTGCTGTAATACTCCTCAAGTCGAGGTGCACTGGAGGTGGAGGTGCAGGAGTATCATCTGTAGGGGCAACTGCCGGTGTGCCCTGGGTAGCACAAGCACCACGCTTTGGATCCTCAGCACGTGAAGGGGGCTGAGAGACCTGAGAATGAGTGACACGCCAAGGAGGAGGCACCAATGGCACTGCAAGAGCCTCATCGGCAGACGCTGACTCTCCTGCCGGAATTGCCTCTGTCTCTGACTGAGTAGGCTCTGTAGGTAGAACCCGTGAAGGGGAGCCGATATGAATAGAGCCCTGGCCACCACCTTGCTTTGCGCGGTCCGTAGCATCTACAATAGCCTCAGCAATTTGTGCCTCTGTGAGCTTTTGCTTCTTCTTCTTAGGCTTCTCAACCACCTTGCCCTTCCCTTTGGACTTATAAGGACGAGGTGGGGGAGGAGGATCATCACCAGAACCAGCACTTGCAATTGTGCCACGACCCATCACTGATCAAGCAATAGCACCACTGACCAACTGACAAGCAAACACTGCTAGAAACACTGCACAAGAGATCACTGCCAGAAAACCACTGCCCAACTGTCAACTACAACTATCAATCAACACAAACTCTGATAGAGGGGCTTGCCAAGCCACTATACTAAACCTTGTGCGGCTTTGCCTCAATCCATACTCGCGAGCTTTGCCCCGAGTTCAACTGCCACTGACTGCTGCTAGAAAGATTAGACACGGATATATAAGCATATATAATCGCTAGAGGAAAGATATCGTATGGAAGCAAGCAAATAGATAAGCATAGAGTGAAATCTGCCATTGTACCTGAGGTAAGCGAGCGTATCTAATCAAAGCAATTCAAACTCCAAACCACACACCTCAAGGAGGTACGGCAACTGAGGATCACAATTGACAATGTATAAGTGAATTGGAATGGAATTGAGTGGAATTGGATTAAGGATATGTAAGGTATTGAATTAGGGCATAACTAGATCGAAGTCTCGACAAAACGTGAAACCAACGATCAAAGACATACCCTAACAAGTGACGAGTCGAGGACGACGACGAATCGGATATGGCAATTGGACGAAACGTCAAAATGTACCCAAACCTAGGGTTAGGCAAACCCTAGGAGGTAATGCACTGTGGCTGGTGATCTTGTGGTGAAACCCTAGCGGGAATGTGCTGGGCAGGGTGGAGTGGAGGTGTGGTGAGGTCACCGGCAAGAGATGCACCGGTGGCGAGTGGTGGTGGGGGCGATGGGCGGGCAGGCGGTGGAGCGAGTGCGGTGGAGGAGTTGCTGCTCTGCTGCGGGCGCGAGGAAAGCAGAGCAGGGGAGGAGCGAGGTGCAGCCGCGACGGCGCTCCGGCGAGGAGGTCGAGAATGTGGCGAGGGCGAGGGCGAGGTCGAGCACAGGCGGACGGCGGGGGAGCAGGCGGCGCAATGTACGCAAGGACGTGAAAGCAACTGCCAGCAAACAGTTAACCCGTGGGGTTAAACACAAAAAATTCTGAGCGTCGGACTACTCTGCATAGTCCGGTGGACTAGTCCGACAGTAGGTCCGACGGCTTTTTGGAAGTTTTACTCAGGGAGTACCCAAGCTCCGGACATAGGTCCAAAGCTAAGCATCGGACTATCGGAAGTAGTCCGGAGGACGTTGACTGGCACTGTGTAAAGCTGACCCACGCACCGGACACTTGAACAATGGTCCGGTGGTCTGAAACTGGGGTGGTCCGACGGTTCGTCCAGGAATTTGTCAAATGAGTACAGAGAGGACCCATGCTCCGGACACTGGTCCGGAGGTGGGCGTCGTACTAAGGCAGGTGGTCCGATGGCTGACTTGTTTGAGATTTTAGGGAACAGTAAGGTACCAGGCTCCGGACTCTGGTCCGAAGGGTAGCACCGGACTAAGGAGAGTTGTCCGGAGGATAGTCCGGAGCTTGTTTGCTTCGAATTTTTTTTGTTTTTCTCTCAAGTCTCTTATCCAAGCACTAACACAAAAGAGCAGAAAGAAACACTTGTTGTCCTTAGCATAAGAACCATCTCTCAAATCCTCAATTTTACAAATAGTTTGCCATAGGCTAATATTAGTTTTCATAGGAAAATAGTTCGAAAAAGCTCAAGGATCACCATAGGGGCACAAGAGGGGTATTAGTAACAACTAGAGCTTTGAATGCTCCCCCTAAGTGACGAACCTAGAGGATGATCAAACCTAACCGAAAAGAAAGCAAGAAGCAACACACATGCATATGCTATGCATTACGGAATTTGAATCTAGGTTGCTTGCAAGTTTAAACCGCGGTTAAGCTTTGTCACACGCTTTAAGGGCGGTTATCTCAACCGCGTTAGCCAAGAAGATGTGCATTACTAAAGATTAAACATGTTATTATACATATGAATGCATGATGGTTCACACAAGCTCATTTTTTGTGAAGTTTGAGTCATCAAGCACATTTAACTCGCTTCGCAACCTACAAAAGGTTGTTTCATCGAGTGGTTTAGTGAAGATATCCGCCAATTGCTCTTCGCTCTTAACTCCAACTAGTGTTATGTCTTTCCTAGCCACATGATCTCTAAGAAAGTGATGGCGAATATCTATGTGCTTGGTGCGAGAGTGTTGAACCGGGTTGTTAGCAAGCTTTACGGCGCTTTCATTATCACACAAGAGTGGAACTTCTTTTAAAACAACGCCGTAATCAAGAAGTGTTTGGGTCATATATAAGATTTGTGCACAACTTGCTCCCATGGCTACGTATTCCGTCTCGGCGGTAGACAATGCCACACTGTTTTGCTTCTTAGAGGACCAAGAAACAAGTGATCTTCCTAGCATGTGGCACTAGGCGGAGGTACTCTTCCTATCAACCTTACACCCAGCATAATCCGAATCGAAATAGCCAACTAATTGGAAGGGTGCTCCTTTGGGATACCAAAGACCCATGCTAGGGGTGTGCCTTATGTACCTAAGGATTCTTTTAACCGCACATAGATGCGAGTCCTTAGGGCTTGCTTGAAACCTAGCACACATACACACACTAAACATGATATCCAGCCTAGATGCGGTGAGGTAAAGTGAACTACCAATCATGGAACAATAGAGAGTTTGATCAATCGGTTTACCTCCCTCATCAAGGTCGAGATGTCCATTAGTAGGCATGGGGGTCTTGATTGGCTTTCAATCCTCCATCTTGAACTTCTTGAGTAGATCATGAGTGTACTTCTCTTGAGATATGAAGGTTCCCTCCCTCATTTGCTTCACTTGGAAACCAAGGAAGAAGGTTAGCTCGCCAATCATTGAATCTTGAATTCCTTGGACATCAAGTCACCAAACTCCTTGCAATGATCTTGGTTTGTAGACCCAAATATAATGTCATCGACATATACTTGGCAAACAAAGATCTCTCCATTAAGCTTCTTGGTGAAGAGTGTGGTATCCACTATCCCGATCTTGAATCCCTTCTTGAGTAGGAAGTCCCTTAGCCTCTCATACCAAGCCCTTGGAGCTTGCTTCAATCCGTAGAGTGCCTTGGACAACCTATACACGTGATTAGGTAAGTTTGGGTCTTCAAACCCGGGAGGTTGTGAGACATAAACAAGTTCATTGATGAAACCATTTAAGAAGGCGCTTTTCACATCCATTTGAAAGAGTTTCATTTTGTGATGTGAAGCATACGCCAAAAGGATACGGATAGCTTCAAGTCTCGCAACCGGTGCAAAGGTTCTCCCAAAATCCAAGCCTTCAACTTGGGAGAACCCCTTTGCCACCAATCTTGCCTTGTTCCTCACAACCACGCCTTGATCATCTTGCTTGTTTCTAAACACCCACTTGGTGCCAATGATCCTTGCATCCTTTGGCCTCTCTTCAAGTGTCCACACTTGGTTCCGGGTGAAGTTGTTGAGTTCTTCATGCATGGCATTTACCCAATCCGGATCCGCAAGTGCTTCTTCAACACTAGTAGGCTCAACAAAGGAAACAATAGAGTGATGCTCAACATAAGAGCAAGTCTAGAACGAGTCATAACTCCCTTTGATGGACTCCCTATGATTTGATCATGGGGGTGAGCTTGAAGGATAGGTGTTGATCTTCTATTGGTCTCTTGAGGAGGGGGATGTGGTGCTTCAACATTTTGAGCTTCCGCCTCGGCTTGATCTTGAGGGATGTGAGTGTCTTCTTGAGCTTCCCTCATTTGTTCTTCTTCATCAACTTGAGGTGTGCGAGGTGGAGAGGGTGCTTGATTTGCTTCATCTTCATCTCCTTCCACCTCTTGCGGGTTGATAGCACCAATTGGCATGTTCTTCATGGCCTCCCTCAAGGGTTCTTCACCTACATCACAATCCTCAAGAACTCCTTGGGAGCCATTAGTTTCATCAAATTCCAAGTCATACGTTTCTTCAACTAAGCCGGTGGCTTTGTTAAATACAAGGTATGCCTTGGACTTAAGTGAATAACCAACAAGAAAACCAATGTCACACTACCGTTGGAATTTACCCAAGTGTTGGCACTTCTTGTAGATGTACACCTTGCAACCAAACACCCGCAAGAATGAAATATCCGGCTTCTTCCCATTGACAAGCTCATAGGGGGTCTTCTTCAATAGCCTTTGGACGAAGAGACGGTTTGCCGCATAGCAAGCGGTGTTGATAGCCTCCGCCCAAAATTTCTTGGGAGTGTTGTACTCATCAAGCATAGACCTTGCTAGAGTGATAAGCGTACGGTTCTTCCTCTCTACAACTGTAACACCCCAAATTTTTCTTTCTGGAAAATAGAGCTAAAATGATTTAATTTTGAATTTTTGTGGTCATGAAAATGTAGAGAATTAAAAACTTTTTTCCAAATTAAAATTTCTTAGAGCTAGCAACATGTATGTGCACTCATGCCTCTGCATTTGGTTTATTGTTTGTGTGGTTTTGTTAATTTTCAAAGAAATTTAAAAGGATTCAAGAACCCATTTCAAAATTCATTTGAAAATGATTTATTAAAACCTCATTTAAGCATCAAATGAGTTATTTTCTGTTTCTAAAAGTAAAATATAAAGTTTTGTTTGAAAAGGGAAAATGTTTAATTTTCAAAAAAGATCTTTAAAAGTGTTTTGTTTTGAAAATCTAAAATGGTTTCTTTTTTTGAAACAACTTTGCAAAGTCAGAAAAAAGGAAAAGCCTTTTTCTTCCCTTCTTCCCCCCCTCTTCTCTTCTGGCCCGCTCGCAAAGCCGGCCCAACCCTCTCCCTCCTTCTCCTGCGCGAGCCCACCCGTGGCCCAACCGGCCTAGCTCCCTCCCCGCGCTTGCGCAGCAACCTATAGGCCCAGCCGGCCTGCCTCCGCTCTTTCCTCCCCCGCGCACCGCACCCGCCTTTCCCCTTGGCCCAGCTAGCCGCGCGGCCCGCCCCATCGCCTCCCTGCCTCGCTGCCACCGAAGGCCCGCACGTCAGCGCCACCCGGCCACCCCGACAGTCAGGCCCCTGCCTGCAGCGTCTCCACGCCCTTTCCCCTACCTCCAGCCGAGTGGAGCACCACCACCGCCCGTTCCTCCGGTAACCGCCGCCATGAGTGGCATTTAAGGCCACTCTGCTGCAGTTACTGCCCCGTGGCACACTCGTGCCGCCTCGTGCACCGCCCCGAGCCCTATAAAGCCGCCCCGGCCTCCCCTCCTTCTTCCCTTGCTCCCTCGCCAATCCGCCACCGCATCTGCACTCACCTTCGTCGCCCGTGTCCGAGGTCGCCCCGCTCTGCCACTGCCTTGGCGACCCACTGAGTCCCTCCACGACCTTCGGTTTGAGGTGACAAGGCCTCTCGGTGCCCGATCTTTCTCTCTCTCGATCATCATCCCTCTGTTCTCACTCACCGTCATCCTCGTGCTGCGACCATGCATGAGATGCCCCCACCGAGCTGCCCCACCGTCACTCTGCATCCGCCAAAGCCACGGTCGTGTTTGCCTTGGTCTCCGCGTCCTCCCCGTCCTCTCGCGTTCGCCTGAGCGTCGTCCCGCCATGCGACGTGGAGCTCCGAGCTCCATCATGGAGCTCTGATGTGGCCAAGCCATCCCGTAGCCGCTCCGCAACCACCGTCCCTCTGGACGAGCTTGGTACCGCCCCTGTTCCCTCCCCGTTCCCTCTCCTAGGCTAGAGGAGCCCGACAGCGCTGTTCCAGCGGCTCTCCGGCGCGCTTGCACCCGCAGCCATGGCGTCCGCCATGGCCAAGCTGCCCAGCCCCCCCCCCCCACCGCGCGGTCACCAACGAGGCCACGGTCGGCCTCGCCATAGCCCCCTCTACGCCCCCGTGCCTTCCCCTCGGCAAACCGAGGCCCGCAGTGCCGCTCCGGCAGCCCTCCGGCGAGCCCCGAGCCGTGCCCATGGCGTGACGCCGTGGAGCACCGCCACCCTACCTATGAGCCACTCATGCTCTCCCCTCAGCCATCCATCTGGCCGCGGAGGGCCAGGATTAGATCCCACGAAGGGGTATCTTGCTCACTCCACGGTGCACCGGTAGACCAGGCCGCGCCCGCGGTCCACGACCCCTCCCGTGGACCGGCCAACCTGCTGCGCCACGTGTCCACCCGCCGGCCCCACACCGCAGTCCCTGGCGCCTTTCTTCTTTACGCTTCCTCTGCTCGAAAGCGTAATCCAGTTCGGTTTTGTTTATTACAAAAATAAATGGAAAATCAGTATTTACAGTTTTGCCATCCATTTTGAAATGCTTATAAAAGATGTGTTTTGAATCTGTTTTCATCCAAACAAGTTGCGTTAGATTTGTAACTTTGTTTTCTACATGTTAAAATCAAAATCAATTCTGTTTTGAAAGTTTGTAAAATATTTAATAAATAGTTTTAAATATGTGTTTTAATCCTAAAACTTGTTTAAATCATATCTCATCCGTTTTGACTCGTTCAAGTTGCGTTGGTTTCATATCGATGTAATCTACGCAGTAGTGTCTTTTAAATCTATGTTAATAGTTCTTTAATTTCATGATTAATCCATAATTGATTAAAGACTATGCAATTTGCTTTATAAATAAAATCTGATCCTTCTTCTTTAGTTTTCAAATTCGGTTTTCAAATCTAAATATAAGTTTGAATTAATTCAACTTAGGTATTTCTATAAAATACCTTATTCATCCTTTTCATAAATAAAACTAATGAAGCTCTTAGTTCTCTTTTCAAAAGCTAATCTTCCGTTAGTCGTAGCTTGATCACCGTAGCTCCGTTTAGCGTGTTCTTCACGACTTCGTGATCGTAGCAAGGCGTAGTTTTATTTCTAAATCCTTTTCATTGATTGGTGTACTGTTCTAAATAGATATGTATGTATGCTATGTATGTTTGATCAGGTGTTTGAGTGGTGTTTATGATCCTGTCCAATCGGTGAGTGTTACGTTGGTGATCAAGAAGAAGAGGTGTTTTCAGAAGATCTCTTGAAGAAGTTGATCTTTGAAGAAGGATCTGAGCTTAAGGAAAGTATAGCTTATGTTATTCCTTGTTACCTAGCAACTTAAAATAATCATCACAATGTAAATGCATGTGTCTATTTTACTCAAACCTTAGAGACTTACTTAGTTTCACTTGTACCACATCCTTGTCACCTATGGGGGGTTTAAGCATGATAAGTTTAGTTGTATAAGTAATGCTACGCTCAATTTTATGTTATGAAACTTGTATAATGGAAAGTTGGAACCTATGATCAAATTTTTATGATAATCTTTTAAAATTGACTAGGAGGGGGCTGGAGATGCATTATTTTCTCATATGCTCCAGTACCTCTCCATAAGGTTTGTATTTGGGACAGACAACCCAGGAAGTCCATACAACCTTGAGGACTACATGGCTCTGATCTTAGTTGTAAAACTAGTTTGCTCTAGCTTGTTAGTAGTTACCAACTCGTAGCGCAGAGGGGCACTTCGGGCTAAGAATGGTTCTCTTGCCTGTCTTGATGTGCCTTGGAGGCTACGGTCTTTTTAGAGAGCCATCTCGAAGGGGGGGGCCATCCGCGTGACTACTAACTTGTTAGAGTGGCTAGTGTAAGACTTCGTAGTAAACCCTGTCGGCTTACCTTGCTAGTGAGCTAAGAGGTTGATCCCCTCGGGCAAAAGGGTAACACGACTCAAGGGTAAAGTTGTACAAACTCTGCAGAGTTCTAAAATCTATCATGATAGCTGTGCTCATGGACACGAGCGGTCTGGATATTTCCAATTATATTACCTGTTTTTATAATAAAATGGAGATGATGATGAGATGGAATACTGATGCTTATGCTGAATCATGGGAATGGGTTTAAACCTATATTTCTATTGTTATGAATTAATAAAACTTGATCAACTAAAAATTCTTATCGCTTAAACCTGTGTCAGCCTTTTGAGCTTGCATCCCCATAGTTATACTTGCTGAGCATGGTGAGCTGACGCTTGTTGTCACCACCTTTGTATAAAAATCCCGGATGGGTACCAGATTGCAAGAGTTGAAGAAGATAGGCTTGTGATCAACCAGTCAGTTGGTCCCTGTGGACTTGGAGTCTTCACCCAAAGATCGAAGTGGTCGTTCCGCTGTTTGCTGCTTTAAGGTTATCCTTTGACCTTATATGTTATATATTTAGGTATTGTCTTTTGATATTACCTTGTTCTATGGCTATATGTGAGATTTGACTTCCTGGGCTCACATATAGTGTATATCTGGTTTTGGTCTTAAAGTCGGGTGTTACAACAACACCATTTTGTTGTGGAGTATATGTGGCGGATACCTCATGCTTGATCCCCACTTCTGATGAGGACATCCTCCATTATTACCCGTTGGCAAAGACGCAACAAATAATGGGCCAAGTGGCCCAGCTGTGGGCCAAGTGACCCAGTTGTAGTCGGGCGGTGAACGTGTGAGCCTCTGAATAATCCCACCTTGCTTAGCTTGGGAGGAGGAAGCCACCTTAAAAGGGAGAGTCACCCTTCCCCTATCAGACTAGTCTTTTAGGGAGATTGGGCCTTTCTCCGAGTGGGTGTGCCTAAAAACTGTTGGGGTCCGGGCAACCTCAATTTATCAGGCCTCGGCCAACCCTACCTGGGCCGGATGTATCAGCTTCATCACAATAATCTTCAATCTTTGTGTTCACAAAGTCGGTGCCGTTGTCACTTCTAATCTTCTTGATCTTCACATCAAATTCATTTTGAGCTCTTGTAGCAAACTTCTTGAATATACCGGTTGTTTCTCCCTTGTCTTGAAGAAAGAATACCCAAGTGTACCGAGAGTAGTCATCCACTACCACTAAGCAAAAGAGATTTCCTCCAAGTCTAGCATAAGTGGTAGGGCCAAATAGATCCATGTGTAGCAACTCTAGGACTCTTGAGGTTGACATGAAAGCTTTGGTTGGATGAGTGTTTGCCACTTGCTTGCCGGCTTGACAAGCACTACATAGTTTGTCCTTCTCAAACACAACATCCTTGATTCCTCTAACCATTTCCTTCTTGACAAGCTTCTTCAAGGTTGACATTCACACATGAGCTAATCTTCGATGCCACAGCCAACCCAAAGAATTCTTGGAGAATAGACATGTTTGCAAGCTAGCCTCATTGGAAGTGAAGTCCACTAGATACAAGTTGTTGTGCTAGAATCCCTTGAATATCAATGAAGAGTCATCCACCTTGGTCACAACAACCTCAGTTGGAGTGAATAGACATTGGAAACCGAGATCACAAAGTTGACCAACCGAAAGCAAGTTGAAGCTCAAAGATTGCACTAGCAAGACATTGGAAATTGATTGATCTTGGGAGATAGACACTTTGCCTAAGCCTTGAACTTTGCCCTTTGAATTATCCCCAAAAGTAATATTGTCTTGATTTGCACAATCCTCATCAAGTGTGGTGAACATCCGGGGGTCACCGGTCATATGTTGAGTGCAACCACTATCAATCACCCAATGAGTTCCACCGGTCTTGTAGTTCACCTACACACAAGCAACTTGGAGTTAAGCTTGTTGTTTGGGAACCCCCTTAGTGCGGGGCCTCATTTCCTTGTCAACCAACTCCTTAGAAACCCAAAGTACTCTAGGCTTGTTCTTCATTGGTGGACCAAGAAATACTACTAGTGGTCTACCCTTGGAATCCTTGTTGATGACAAAGTGAGCATCATGAGAAAATGGCCTTGTGTGCTTGGGCAAGGTCTTGGGAAGTGGAGTCTTGCAATCATAAGCAAAATGGTCAACTTGACCACACTCAAAACATCTTCTTGGCTTTGGTCTTGGCTTCTCTTGATTGTAGCCATTGTACTTGTTCTTGTAATAATTCTTGGCTTCAATCTTGACATTGGCCATCATCACTTGGTTCTCCTTGAACCCAATGCCCGTCTTGTCATTCTTCATGACGGTGTTCATCAAGAGCTCACTTTGAAGGTTGTGGCCCTTGGTGAATTTCTCCATCCCACTAGCAAGCTTGGTCTTGTCATTTTTGAGCTTGACAATTTCTTCTCTAAGAGAGTTGATCAAGGTTATAGCATCCTTGTCTTCTTCTTCCTTGGTCGACTTGATGGTGAAGGGCTTGTTTGCCTTGAGGTTGATTAGCTCTTCCTTGAGCTTTGAGTTCTCATCCCTCATCTTCACATAATCATCATACTTGTCGGCTTCAACAATTCTCTTGCCCTTGCACTTAGCACTTTACTCAAGAGCCACATCATCAATCAAGGTATCACAAGGAGTAGCACTAGCACACTTAGCACACAGGTTAGTAGCAACATGTGTAGCAAGATCTTGAGTAAGCAATTCATTTTCTACCACTAGTGTGCCATGATCACTTTTCACTTGGTTGTAGTCATCTTTTAGCAAGTTATACCTTATGTGGAGCTCTTGTGATGACCTCTCAAGCTTATCATGTTTCTCATTTGCTTGCTTGAGTGAGGCTTTGATCTCCCTAGTGCTAGATGTGAGAGTGTTAGTCTCAAGCTTCAAATCATCATTAGCACTAGACAAGGCATCAAGCTTAGCATGCAAGGTTTCTTGTACCTCAAGAAGTTTGACATTTTTAGCTTTGTACTTCCTTATGATGTCGGCATATTTGTTGCAAATTTTTATTAGTTCATCATAGGAAGGTGCTTCATATTCATCATCACTATCGGATGAGCTATCAGTATCACCATCACCCTCATCCTCCTTTTGTACCTTCTTGTCACCTTTAGCCATGAGGCATAGGTGTGTAGAGGATGAGCCCGGCGATGAAGGATGAGGTGGCGGTGGAATAGAAGAAGCAATCACCAAGGCGGCCACCTTCTCTTCTTCACTCTCCTCATCAGAGGAGTCACTTGAGTCTTCAATGTCGGTGAGCCAATCACCAACAATGTAAGCTTTGCCATCCTTCTTCATCTTGTGAAAGTTGAATTTCTTGTTCTTCTTGAATGGCTTGTCTTTCTTCTTGTCATCTTCATCACTTGAGTCATCTTGTGCACCCTTCTTGTTCTTGTAGTTCTTAAACTTGTTCTTCTTGAACTTGTCTTTCTTCTCTTCGGTGCATTGATGAGCTAGATGACCAAGAATGCCACAATTGAAGCACTTCATTTGGGAGATTGGCTTCCTTGAAGAGCTTGTGGAGAATTTCTTCTTCTTTGAGTCAAACTTGACTCCATTCTTGTTTAGCCTCTTCAACATCTTGGTGGTCTTCTTCACCATAAGAGCGATGTTGTCTTCATCATCTTCACTTGAGTCCTCAACCACCAATTGGATCTTGCACTTGTCCTTGGTGGAAGCTTTGAGGGCCAAGTCCTTCTCCTTCTCCTTCTTCTTGGTGGAGGATGAAGAGTCACCATCACCAATCTTCATGTACATCTCATGAGCATTGATCTTACCCAACACTTGTGTCAGTGTAGATGTTGAGAGATCTTCTTGGTGAAGCACGGTGACGATGTGGCCATACCTGTCAATTGGCAAGACACAAAGAATCTTGCGCACCACATCCGGCAGAGACATTTGGGTAAGCCCAAATCCATTCAATTCCTCTACAAGAATGTTAAGACGTGAGTACATCTCATTAGCATTTTCAATAGCATGCATGGTAAAGGAATTCAACTTAGCCATGACCAAATGGTAGCATTCCTCACGCTCACATTTGGTCCCCTCGTGAAGTGCACAAATGTTTGTCCAAACATCATGCGCGGTTTTGCAATTCCGCACACGGTTGAGCACATCCTTGCAAATGCCTCGGAAAAGAATGTTCTTTGCCTTAGCATTGTTCTTCTCAAAGAAGGGATCCTCGGCGAACACGGTACCACCTATGGTAGCGGCTTTGTGCACACCGATATCCACAGCCTCAAGGTAGGCCTCCATCCGCACTTTCCAATAAGGAAAGTCATCCCCATCGAACATGGGTGGCGGTCCATCCCCATGGAACATCTTGCTCTAGGCGGTGAAGCCTAATTTAGAGCGACAAGGCTCTGATACCAATTGAAAGGATCAAGATACCCAAGAGGGGGTGAATTGGGCTTGTTTCAAATTTCTAAAGAAAATATGAAAACCTATCAATGTCAATCACCCCCTAGTACCTACCGTACGTGTGTCCTAGCTAGAAAGCGGTAGCAGTTCATGGAATTGAAAAACAACCTAAGCAATTCTAGTGGAAAGCAAAGAACACAACGGAAAGTAAATGCGGAAATGAAAGGAGCTTGGGAAAGAGAATTCTTGACACGACGATGTTTTCCCAAGGTATCGAGGAGTCGACACTCCCCCTAGTCCTCGTTGGAGCACCTCTCAAGGTATTGCTCCCCCTCAATCTCGTGCAAGGGATGAGTGCTCTCTACGGGTTGATTCTTCGCCACTCCGGCTCGGTGAATCGCCCACAATCGATCACAAAAACTTGGAGAAGGGCCGCCAACAAGCTTCCGGCGATCACCTTCCTCCGATCACCACCAAACTGTCTAGGTGCTATCGAACACCAAGAGTAACAAGCACAAGACCTTCACTTGACCCACTCAAGGCTAGGAAGGTGGATGGATGCACACTTGTCACTCCTAATCTCTCTAGGGAGGAAGAACAAGCTTAGGATTCTCAACTCTCTTCCTCACTAGGCGCTTGGCTCTCCAAGAACTCTCTCTAGGTTCCTTCAGCTGAGACAATGGCCAAGAGATCTGGTTTGGACGAAATGGGCAACTGTAAATAGTCCCCACCGCCAAAACTAGCCGTTTTCTGCTTTTTCTCCTTTCTGCGAAGGCACCGGACTAGTCCGGAGCCCACACCGTCGGACCATGTAACCTGGTCTGGAGCTCACATCTCATTCAAATTGCCACTGTACCAGGCACCTCCGGACCACTCACATTGCTCCAGAGCCTTGGTCCGAGCATCTAGTCCGGAGCTCAGGTACTTACTGCATCGATTTGATCTCCCGCTAAGAGGCGTCGGACTAGCCGTTGGACACACCGTCGGACTAGTCCGGAGCCCTTTCTTTGGCTCGCTCACAAGATCAAGGCCACCGGACTAGTGGCCATTAGTCCGGAGCCCTCCGGACAGGTGGTCCGGAGCCTCTTCCACAGGACTCAGCCTAAGGCAGGACCACCAAACCACTTCCAATGGTCCAGAGCCTCCTAGGCAAACTGGTTCGGAGCCTTTTTCACCCCCCTTCTTCACTTCTTCTCACCAAGATTCTTGAAGGGGTTTTGCTCCTACCAACTCAAGACACCTCAAGGGCTATTAGCAGGGTCTCTAGGACTAGTTGTGACAAAAGTAGATACACCAACATTCCCAAACTCTCCTAGGTCAAGCTACTAACCTCATACTCCCTTAATAGTACGGTCAAAGGAAAAACAAAGTCCTAGTCTATACTTAGTGCCCTTCTCAACCTTATGGCACTAAGACCTAGCCTAGTCTTCACCTTGTAGCTCCATCCTTTGAAACCGAAAACGAATTCCATCTTGGGGGCATGAATACCATTGAGCTCATTCATAATCATCACTCATGACCTAACTTAATAAAGTTTGCCTCTGCAAAACACACGTTAGTCATAGTGATCTAGCATTGTCGTTAATCGCCTAAACCAATGGGGCCTAGATGCTTCAACCATCTACCTTCGCCATCTAGTCGGCTCATCGTCCTGCTGAATATGCTAGCAAGAAGCTGCTGATTTTGTGCACTCGTGTGCCTCCGTTGACGCCTCGAATCCACACCTCCTCCACGGCTTCGACCACGTCCACCTCGACCTCGGCTACTTCGGCACTAAGAGGCTATCATCTACATGAGCTACTCCAGTCGAAGCATTCGCACCGGCATTCTGACTGTGGGTGATGTCTCTATTGTTCTCCAGTCACTATTAGGCTAGAAAGGATAGCAACAAGACCCGACCGATCTGGCTCTCTCTCTCTTGGTTGGCTCAGTCACGTACAATGCAACAACAACACTGCGTCAAGCTAGATGCAGTCATGCAGCGCTCAAAAAGGTGGTGAGCTGCTTATATAATACGGCTCATGGATATCATTCCTTCACATTTGTCTTTGCTTATTAGTTGCCTGAACGGCTGGACAACAATGATTAACAACCAAATTTGGTTTAAATCAAAATTTGAATACAAAATATTTCAAATTAAAAGTAGAAAACGGTCGAAAAAATCTTTTCCATTCGGGATTCGCGACATTTGAAATATGAAAACGAAAGCGACAACAATAAAATCGAACAAAAAATACATATTCAATCGGATTAAATATAGAAAACGGTGCAGTTCGGTTCGGCATATTTCTGCTCCTTTTTCATTCTTAATTGGCTGAATCCGAATGTAAAATTAGTAGCTTCACCAACCATTACAAATAACAAATTTCTATTGCAGTTATAAAAAAAATTACGGTGTACACATAATATATTTACAAGGGTTCTGACCTAATTACCGCGCTTCCATAAAAACAGGCCCTGAAGACCGTCGTCTTTCACCGTTTCGATCATTTGTTCTCCCTCTCAGAACGAGCAGTGCAGCCGCTAGTCGATGTACCCGTGGCCGTGGACGTCGTCACTCCGAAAGACAGATCGCTGTAGCCATCTCCTCCCATGTTTATGGTATGAAACAACGTGTAGTCGCCGCCGCTGTACATCTGCGGCCGCAGCACCGGCAGCTTCACCGCATCGTCCGTGGACTGCAGGACCTGCATGGCACGCGCGATGGAGGGCCGTTCGCTGTGGTCGGGGTGAACGCACCAGAGCCCCACGACCAACGCACGCTCCATCTGCCTGCGCGCCTCCGCTTCGCCGACGCCGCCGCTGCCGTCACCATCGTCCTCCCAGCTGCTGCTCAACAACAGCCTCTCGTCCACGGCCTCGGTGATGGCGTTCCTGCGGTACAGGCGCCACACCCAGCGCACCAGCACGAACAGCTCGTCGCTGTCGTCAGGCTCCTCCACGGGGCGCCGCCCCGCGACGAGTTCCAGGAGGACGACGCCGAAGCTGTAGACGTCCGACACGGCGCTGGGGCGGCGCGTGTTGACGAGCTCCGGGTCGATGTAGCCCGCGGTGCCCAGCACCACCTTGGTCGTGGCAGGCCTGACGCCGTGGTCCACCAGCCTCGCGAGGCCGAAGTCGCCCAGCTTGGCGTCCAGCGAGGCATCCAGCATGATGTTGCTGGGCTTGATGTCACCGTGCACTACGCACTGCTCCCACTCCGCGTGGAGGTACCGCAGCGCGGAGCCGAGGCCGATGATGATCTTGTACCTTTGAGGCCACGTAAGCAACGACCTCGCACTCGCAGTCGCAGTCGCAGTCGCAGTGTTGTTGTTGTAGTAGATGTGCCTGTCAAGGCTGCCCTCGGACATGAGCTCGTAGACGATGAGGAGCCCTTGGTAGCTGTCACACCAACCGATCAAGGGCACCAGATTGCGGTGCCTCAGCCGGCTGATGATCTTCACCTCCGCCTCGAACTCCTTCCTCCCCTGCACCGACGACTCCGAGAACTTCTTTATGGCCACACGCCGGTCCTGGCCGTCGATCTTGAGGCAGCCCTGGTACACGTGGCCGAACCCGCCTCTCCCCAGCTTCATCTCTTCCGCGAAGTTGCTCGTCGCCGCCGCGAGTTCGCTGTAATGGTAACTCTTTGGGCCGCCGACGCCTTTCTCAAACTCAGCCTCGACGCCGCCGCCGGATGCTTCCTTGGAGGATTTCTTCCACATCGTCCTCAGTTTCCGCCTTAGAACAAACCCAATGAAAGCGCATATAACCACAGACACAGCTGCAGCAGCAGATACTGCTATCGTCCTGCTATTCGCCTTGAAATTAAAATGCCTTCCGGAGGTGATGGTGATGGTTCCTTGTCCTTGGGAGGGCACAGGTGATGGCTCCTTGACCTCATTCTCATCTGCTTCCCTCGACGACGCGAGAGAAGAGTCGAAGGACCACGACAGGAGCTGGTGCACCTCGACGTTTCTGCCGGTGGCAGCAGAGAAGCCGACGGCCACAACCTGGGGCAAGCTCCTCCGCATGTCGACGATGGCGCTGACACGGTACGGTGTCCGTGCCCCGTTCATCCAGAGGGTGACGGACAGCGCCTCCGTGGTGTTGTCGTAGGCGACCTCGGCGGCCAGGGTGTCACCGGACTTGATGCTCTCGTTGGGCGAGATAGAATCAGCGGAGAAGATGGAGTTGACGTCGATGCCGACGTGGTTGCCGTCCGCCTCCTCCCACTCGACGTTCTGGAACGTGTCGAACTCGACCGCCACGACGCGGTCGTCGCCGCTGGCGTTCCTGTTGGTGCTGTCGTTGAAGAGGCCCAGGTTGCCGCCGAAGCTGCCGGCGGGCGGCACACCGGACTGGTGGTGCGCGAGGAAGAACGCCATCCCGTCGGCGCTCGGCTCCGTGGAGTCCGGTCGGGCTGGCATGATACGGAAGGTGAAGGAGGTGGTGAAGCTGGCCACCTCGCCGGTGGCGCCGTCCCAGAGAGGCATCGGCTCCGTGTAGGTAAGCCGGCCCACGCTGTGGTTGTTGTGGTCGCCCATGACGTTCTTGGTCAGCTCCATCGCGTTCTCGGTGCTGTGGAAGTAGGCGTCGCCGGAGCAGGCCAGCTCTGCGTTCTGGGCGGTGCAGCTGGAATCGGGGTCGGAGAAGTTGAAACGGAAGGAGAGCGAGGCGGCGTGGGGGACGTGGATGACGGACGACGACAGCAGGAAGCAGAGGCAGCACAGCCTGGATAATACTCCTACAAGGCAGCGAGAGCTGGTCACCGGCGCCATTGTTGGTAGGGTAGGGACTAGATAGCTAGGGAGAGCCGCTAGCTAGGTTTGGTACGTTGGAGAATTGATGAACAGAGACACGCAGAGATGAGACGACATTATCCGTATTTTTGCAGCACGGCCACGGCAGACCATCAGCAAGTCTGTCCGAATGCTGACCGGGTCTGCAGACGCAGCACTGTGGCTTGCCACGTACAGTACGCTACGGAGTGTCCGGCTGGAGCCCTGGACACATTAGCTAGCTATTCGTCCTTCGGAGTTATCTATGAACAATGGAATGCATACATCTCGTATAGTCCAAACTAAAGCTTCCAACATGCATGTATTGGGTTGTGTCCAGGAAACGAGCATGGTAGCCAGCTTGATGTGATATCCAGCTATTTGTCAGTCCATTTGGCTGGTTTAGGATTTCGTTTGGGAAGGCGTAAATTGATCAGGTGTGCAGGTGAGCACCACAGAGGCCGACAAATGAACACGCCCAAATTAAGACTGGGCAACTTGATGGACTCCAAACGGAGGAATGCGATGGAAACATCGGGTTCAGAATTAACAAAGTGCTGAGAGCCATCTAGCCATTTGGGAGAGAGTCCTTTTTGCTTTCACCTGATGGGCTGCAGAGGAAGAGTCCTTGAGACCAACCTGGGGGCAATAATGTCGAAAGGCAGATTTCACCTCGAGATCTTTTGGCCAACACTCGATGATTATCAACAAACTCTGCTTCAAGCTTGGATGCGCCAAGCATTGCCGCAGGATCAGCTGGCAAGGCTAGACACCATGCTAGGCGAGCTCGTTAAGGAATTGCAGCGCTGGTCTGCTACCAAAGTGGCAACAAAAAAATTCAGCTTCTATTCTAATGGCAAGAGAACTCATCCTGCGCCTGGACACCGCACAAGAAGATAGACAGATCTCCACGGAGGAAGAGGGACTCCGGAAACGAATTAAAATGTGAGGCCTAGGCATGTCCTCGCTTGAACGCTGCACCAGGGTGACGCCAACACGGCATACTTTCGTCTCATTGCCAGGGGCAGGAAGCGGAAAAACTTCATACCCTCGCTAACAGTGACCAGATGGCATGGAACAAGCTCTGCACGAGCACTTTGTGGGGGTGTTTCGGCACAGCTGCGACGACACGAGGCTTCACAATCAACCTTCAGGATCTGGGGATTGACCAGTTAGACCTCACCAACCAAGACTGTTCCTTCTCTGAGCAGGAAGACTGTTCCCTCTCGGAGCAGGAAACTTGGAACACCATCAGAGAGATGCCAAGTGACAGAGCACCTGGGCCCAACAGTTTCACTTTCCCTAGACGACATTGATCAAGACTTCCATACGTTGTAGTGCTGAAGAGTTTGTTAGTCCAAATATATACCGGACCATTGTAACCAAAATCAATGAGACCACATTGCTTAACATGAAAACCGAAATTAGCAAATACGTCTAGCATCAACGTGCCTTGGACCTAGCTCTTCATTAACATGCATAATATTGTTCATGTCCCCCGTTAAGAACATTGGCAAGTTGCAATTAAGAACAGCAAAATTTGGACTTGACTCCAGATTTCATCAGTGCAACGGTGATGGGGGGCATGCCACCCTGTTCGCCTGATCGTTTCGGTGGCTGATAAGTCGGCTGATGTTGTTTGTTGTTGTTTTGTTGTGAGAGAAAAACATTGTTTCGGTGGCTGATAAGCCAAGCGAACAGATTAGACCGAACTTCTTCATGCTTTCCTTATTTATGCACATAGGTGGGATATAGTTGTGGCTAGAATCTACAACAGTAAGGTCTACTTCACCATTCCATATTAACCAAAGGCCTCCAGATTGGCCATGAGCTGGAACTACAAACACATCTAAAGAATTAAAACGATTCATAAGGGTTCTTTTAATAGTAGAGTTTCTAGTTTCAGAGATGAAACATACCTGTGCATTAGTGGATTTGATAAGTCGGACGAGATGAGTCATCTTAGAACTGCAAAGGCTCAGCTAGAAGACTCATGGCCCATGTGGCGCCTTCGAGGATAGCGTCTGAGCCTTCCCAGCATCACCTTGATGAGCCCACCACCCTGAGCCTCGTCTTTTCCTTTGTTCATCGGAAGCAGGTTCTCTGGGAGTAGTTCTGTTACTATCTGGTCATTTTGTCGACTTGGTTGCATACTATCTCTTAGTGTTCTGAATCTGGTGTTGGCCTCCTGTGTTTTTTTTTTTTGACAACTTCCTCCTGTGTTTGATATGTCTGTATGGTGCTGCTGCGGCTGCTTAGATTGTTGTAGCGCTGTGTGCTGATGCTGGTCAGTGGCTTGCTGATCAGGTTGCTGTAATTGAGTATCCATATGTTCACTCTGCTGTGTTTGATGCTGATCATAGTGACCCTAGTGTGTTCACTACGTCATTGTTCCTCATGTCCTGTGTGCTGAATCCTCTGGTGTAGCTGTTCTTCCATGCGAGTGTCTTCACTCTCTGTCTGTCCTGGTACTGTTGGCTGGCTCTGTTTTCATTTTCCCCTACATTTAGAGGGCTCTGCTGAGATTGATGAAGTATAGTGTGCGTAAGCTCCCTTTGTTGATAAATCTGTCCAGACACCACATTCTCTTGTGCTGTGGCAAAATCCAATCTTAGTTTACTGAGAAGAGCAATGGATTGAACGGGATTAGAGTCATTCCTTAAATATTAGTAAAGGCTAAAGTGGGCCTAAGGATTGGATTACAATCCATTATTTGGCCTAAGTGGATCAATACTTTTACTTGTGAGAGTGGACTCGTATGTAGCATGTAATTATGATTTAAGTTCTTGATTACAGCTCGTTTCCATTGTGTTCCCAGTTGTAATTATACATTTCCGTATACTTGTATCTCAGTCTCGCTTCTACTACTGACTAGTCATATCTTTCTATCACTAAAATACGGTAACAGAAACGAAAGAGAATGTTTCCCGCATGTTTCCGTTTTTTTCCTAAATCACCGGGTATTTTTTCTTTGCGAGGAAAGAAAAATTATATTATATGATAGTTGGGTATACGCTACAAGCACTCTAAATTATAAAATAGTACTCACGTTGAGAATAACACAATTCAACCAAATGAAGAGGACGAGGAGGAGAAGGAGAAGGCCTACCTCGCCGGATCTGTCATGGCTGGGGCCGGATCTACCATGGCCACGGGTGGGGGGCGCGGATGCTGGTGGGGCTTGCCGGGGACGGATGGGTCTAGCCGGAAGTAGGTCATTAGCACCAAGGAGAGAGGGGGGAGCGTCGGGGAGAGATAGGGCTAGTTTGGTTACTGCTCGGCAAACTTGTCTGGCCCAGGGAGGTCTCCCAAGTGTCCGATTTTGAATGCCTGGGCCCTAGGGTGGAGATCCATGCCTTGGCAGCTCCTTGCCTACCGGTCATCAAACCAAATAAGCCCATAGTGCGCGTCTCCGGCCACGACCACGGCACCGACACCAGCTCTAGTGCGCCCCTAAGAGGCACAGGCTGCCCAGAGGGCTATGCCAACAGCAGTTGTGCTCACCATGCCCAACCCAGTGTTGCCCCACCGCCCGTGCCTAGCGCCTCCCCTGCCCTCCTCTCCCCAAGCTTTCGGTGACTTCTCGAGCAGCTTCGAGTCCGAAGGCAACGAAGCTCTATGACCACGAGAGTACAAATCCTCCTAGGCCTACGTGAGTGGATCCGACGCCCCAATGTGTGGATCTTGTGTCCCGTGACGGAGGTTTCCTCTGCTGCTCCATGGCAGCGCGGCACGATGTGGCGGCGGGCCGAGGAGCAGGGTGTCGCACGGCGGCCGGGCGACGCCGCAGCTTGGATGGCAAGGGCTCGGGCGCCCGGATGTGCCAAACAGTTGTTGGTAAAGCTATTTTGCCAAACAATTTTTTCAAAATAGATTAGCTTCATTTAGAATGTTGCTCATAAAACTATTTTCTAGAAAAAACAACTTTACTAATGAAACTGAGATGTGCAAAACAGGCTTAAAAAAGTTGCTAGATTTAACCAGCTCCATATCCATCATGCATGCTCTGCGTCACAGTTGTTGCACTACTCCGCGCACTAGGAAGAAAACACTTGGTGTTGTGTGAGATACAACTAGAATCGGAAGCTGAGGAAAGCTCATGGAGAGTTTGAGAAGGCTTCAGGCCCCAAGAGGTTTGACTACGACTAAGGGCTTCGGCTTAGTTTAGGGCCTATTTAGTAGAGCTTCCTAATTCTATGGTGAAATGATTCGAAGATTGAAAATGATTCCATTTGATTCTTTAACATAAACTTTTAAAAGCACTACGGAGAATCACTTCGCAGAATCAACTTCACAGAATCAAGAGAAGCTATTTTTTAACTCTTAGCCTCTTAGTTTATTTTAAATAATCACTTCACATAATCAGCACAGAATCGCTTCTCTGGAAAAAAACCGTTTGTCAGCCGGAAAATGATTCTCTTCAAAAAATCTGCTCCATGAAAGGCTCCTAAATGCACCCTTTACAGAGGATTACCTACCGAGAAAACTAAACCTCCACGTGAGTGTCGAGAGGTTCGCAAGGGAGGAATGAGTACACCACATGGGTGAAGATAAAATATGCCGGCTTTGGCCTCGGAACCTTGTATGTGCAGCTCATCGGGTGGTGGCACCAGGGCATGGAGCTACTGCTGGACGTGAAACATTCTCTAGTAGATAAACAAAGATCCACCATCTGCTGCTCACATATCTACTCCCTCTCTATGTTCCAAATTAACTGTCGGTTTTGGTTTCATTGACGTAAGTTTAATTAGATTTATAGAATAAATACATGTCACATTTATATCTCTAAATAACTTTATTATATAAATTGAAAGATTTTTCTAATGATCCTAATTATGTATCATAAATATTAATATTTTTAATATATATTTTGTCATATTTGTTTTCTGAAAAGCAAAAGCAGTAGATATTTTAGATCAGATGGAGTAGGTGATAACTAGGAAATGAAACGAAGCACAGTAATTGAGGGACAAAAGGAAAGAATGGAACGAAGTACAATACATGGGAGGGACAATGTACATAGGCTTATTAGCTAACAAGATAAAGATACAGGACCTGCTTGGTTGGCTACCAAAAGTTGTCATGGCAAAGATTTGACAAGATAAAGTTGCCAAAAACAGGGGTAAGCTTTTTTTACAATAGATTGGGCATGCTAATTGTGAGATGTTGGTACCAAAATTTGGCTTACCTAAGTACAGTGCTCGGCAGAACCCCATACAAAAATCAAATCACAGAACTAAAGAAAGTGCAAGGAACACAAATTAAATTTGCAAATACAAATAAAAATAGGAATTGAAATAGTGACGATAATACAGATGAAACACAGAATAAATACCCGTGCATGAACTTTACCAACTGGAGCTTATAACATTTATATCAGCACTAAAATATATTAACATCATTGTCACCGCTTCGCTACTACTTCAAACTGTATTTCAGACGATACATTACCAAGTATTTGAACTATCCTTATTTTGAGGTCAAGATACTCTACCTTAGAAAAGCAAATTTAACCCTCTTTGAATACACTCGGCCCCCATGTCAGAGCTAAAAAAAGTGTGGTAACCCTATCAGAGGTAGGAGCACCACATGAACGTCTTCACCAGCACCAGCCATAAGCCTGGAAAAGTTCCAACGAGTTAGAGTTGTGACTACTCCCAGAACTACAAACTGCTGAAAAATAACCACAATGGTGCTACAAGTACAAGCTGATCTGCATCAATGACGAGAGCAACTGACAGAAGCAAGATTCACTAATAGTGAACTGAGTCATTATTATGGTGGAATTTTGTGATACTGATAGGCATCTCTTTCTTCGCCTTATGTTGTAGATTATAATTTATATAGCATGAAAATATAGCTAAAATACTTCATCAGAACCTCTAGAGAACAGTCATGATACATTCACAAGCAGAATAAGTATTGAAGTGATACTGATAGGCATCTCTTTCTTCGCCTTATGCCAAGAAAGAATATGTATTGCAGCATGCAAACAGAGAGGTCAGTGATGTGAGCTACTCCCTCCGTCCCGTAAATAAACGCAATTCTTTGACTTTGACAATTCCTGTTTGACTGTTCATCTTATTCAAAATATTTTAATAAATATTATTTGTTTTATTATGATTTATTTTATTGTTAGATATATTTTCATAATGATCTATTTATTTTATTATTTACATAAAAACTTTAAATAAGACGAATGGTCAAAGAGGAATTATTGAAGTCAAAGAATTGTGTTTATTTGTGGGACAGAGGGAGTATATTTTATCAGAAATATTGGATATGTTGGGTAACAATTAATGATGTATCCTGAGAACTCCTTACGGTTGATATACTAAGTACCACAATTCTCCCTCCATATTGTAAAAGAAGTCGTTTTGGATAACGACAAGGTCTCCAAAGCATGACTTTGACTTCATATTTCTATAAAAATATTTATTGCAAAATGATATATGTATACTTTTATGAAAGTATATTTCAAGACAAATCTATTTGTATGGTTTTCACATTTTCAAAATCAACAACTTAAAGTTATTCATGATTTATATTCCCAATGTTTGACCAAAACCTTGTCCAAAACGACTTCTTTTACAATACAGAGGGAGTATCTCTGTGAATAGATCGATCTAACATGTGAAAATGATGTTGGGATTTTTCATAAAGTACTCCAACAATATCGTAATTTTATTGACATAAATAAGCACAATTACGAGACATCCTATGTAGATTTCCAAAATAAGTAATTTAGTGATCAGATGTTGTAATTACCAACAAATTAGATTGATTGAAGCAAGACCAAAACTAAGCATGGATTAATGGAGAATGGCTTTTAAACTCAGTTATCCTACAGGGTTAAAGATCAAGCACATGCAAAGTATGAGGGGGGGATGGTATAAGTGATGGCAAAGATGCAAGAGCAACATTAAAATTCACAAATATACCATGAAGGACATCAGATTGAAGGATGGGAAGTCAGATGTACAACTGGCTCTGCTGCCATGCTGTATATTTTTAACAATGCGATTTCAGTGAGAAGAAAACAGTGGCTATATCTGGTCACATTCATATTACCATTTTAGCCCATCACAATTCATGAATCCATAATCAATTAATCATACATGGACACAGATGTTTGACATTTTTGACATGCCCTCAAAAGTTTCATAAAAAAACAGTTGCAGCCTGATTGTATGGTGAGTGTGCAAAATCCAGAAGAACCCCAGCAATTTCCTAGAGCAAATCCCCAAATATTTGTCAGCACAAGCACCTCTAAGATCAAGCAAACATAGTATGCATGACCTACAGATTTCGGATTTCATCTTGTTCTAAATTCTTATTTTCATTTGGAATATTTCCATCTGTACCACAGAGCGATACTGTATTAGCCTATTAGGTACAGTTCTCCAAATCAATTAATAGCAGCCATTTCAACAGAGAAAATAGTGCACAGGCCAGTGTTCTTAAGGTGCCACCATAGGTGAAAAGGTGTTCAGGCAGTCCTGGGAGTATGTTTGCATCGGCCACCAGTGGCAGAGCTGCCATCGATGTGTAGGCTTGTGCTGCTTGTCCTCCTGTTCCCATCCTGTTCTTCTCCGATGGGAACAGGAGGACAAGCAGCACAAGCCTACACATCGATGGCAGCTCTGCCACTGGTGGCCGATGCAAATATCTGCCTGTTCAGCAGCATCGGTGACTGATCTGGAAAGGGAGTGGCAACTACGGCCAATCTGGATGGGGAGCAGCGGTGGTAACTCCACTTGAGGGGCAAGGAAGCCACAGGGAAAGGAGAGGCTGATGGCTGGTATATAGAGGCATTGAGAGCAACTGAGATTATAAAGTGCTTAATTCACTATGGGAGGGGAGGTAGGGCTGCTTGGTGGGCAGGGCTAGCCTCATTCGGGACCTCTCGTTCCCGTTTTCTCTCCTATTTTCTTCCATCCTTCTCTGCTGTTAGTTTCCTGTTGCTAGACTGGTACGGAATCACCTCACCTTGCAGGTGTGCCTAGGCACTGCCTAGGTGAGGTGAGGGGGGCGGGTGTTCACACCTCACTTCACCACCCTGAGACAAAACCTCGCCTCACTGCCTTAAGAATACTGCTACAGCACAAATGATGCTCAGAACAAATCTTTAGTTAAATACCACACATTGTCATGCTCAAAACTGTCACTGGTAGGTATAAACTGGGATCGGATATAGGGTTAAGCTAATATAGTGTATGCGGATGAAGGCATGCAGCTCATTGCTACTAGTACTTAGATTAGGACACTGGTAGGTATAGAATGGATGAGTATGTAGGGTTGAAGTATTTAGGGGCTGTTTGGGACTGCTCCGCTCCACGTTTTTCAGCTCTGCTCCACATTTTTTAGCCAAACGGTTTTAGCTCCACACACACAGCTCCAGAAAAAAAAAAAAGATAGAGTTGTGAGAGCACCTAAAGAGGTACTCCACAAACTCCAGTTTTTTGTGTAGCTGCTCCACAGTGGAGTTTGCAAAGCAAAGTTTGTGGAACAGTCACAAACAGACCCTTAGTATACGTGGATGAAGGAATAATTCATGGCTATTTGTATTGAGATCAGGGCACTGATGACAGACAACAGATCAATCAGGGACAGCAAATAATATATAACAGCAGGCTAATACTACTCATTGCTCCTGATCCCGTTCCTATGAAAGCAATGGCTAAATATAGCATATGGTAAACAAGTGGACTGATATGAGCTGGAACTATTTCAGCACTGTAATTTCTGTAAGAAGCAAACAAAGGCCAGATCAGGTCATGTGACTAGATCTTGACATTTTAGATTATGTTAGGCACATTTAGCCTCAAAAATTTATTTGAAAAAAAAAAAATAGGACCTGAATTGGATTGAGATTTGTATTTGAATCCTGCTCCCTCATTTCCAAATTATAGATACACCATGAAATATATTGACAATGTTTTTATTTGATACTCCCTCCTTACTCATATTACTTGACGTTTAGGACAGAGACACGGTCTCCAAAGCGTAACTTTGACTGCTTATTTTTTGAAATATATTTATTGAAATATAATATATGTATATTTTTATGAAAGCATTTTTCAAGACAAATCTATTGATATGATTTTCATTTTTCTAAACTCAACAACTTAAAAGTTATTCATGATTTATATTCCCAAATATGGGTACGGATGGAGTACACTATGAAATGTAGATGTTAATAATTTTTTTTCTATAAACTAGTTACACACACTTGACTTGCAACAAAGCTAAAACAATTTACAGTTTAAAACAGATGGAGTAGAAAATTGCACCAACATTTACATGTGAAACTAGTTCCATTAAGTTCTCCATATAATGTCTTGATACTGCATTTATTTGAACCTGTAGATGTTAATACATCTTTTTAGAAAAAAACTGGTCAATGTTAGAGAAGTTTGACTTAGGGCAAAGCTAAAGTGAACTATGGTTTGAACAGAGAGAGCAAGTTTGTACTAATTTGAATTAATACCAAAAACCCCTAGAGCGTAGCCCCAAATAAACAATCTCAAAGGCATTACAAAAAATGGAATCTTATTAACAAGGGCTCAGCTTACTGATTTTTTTTGTGTTGATATCATAAAGGCAAGACAGTGCATGCCATATTTCTTGATGTGCACAGGCACTTGTTGAACCATATTAATAAAAAGCATTTCAGCATAACCAGCAGCAAGGGTCTTAGATGCAGTCTAGAGAATCTGATTTATTCTTCTTCTAAATATTGCATTTAATGGAACAGAACAAGATCTTACTAAGTTATACTCCAACAAATTGATCAGAGGTTGATTTGAACATCATAGAGAAAATATCTGATTCACAGATTTATGCTCAGAACAAATCACCAAGAAAATATTGTGCACGTTATCCTTTGCTCTAAATGTCATCAGATAGGCTGAACAGGTGCACAATTATTTTATCATGTGATAGTAAACAAGGCACCATGGCATCATCTTTTTTGAAAGAAAACAGGATATAACAAAGAGCAGGCAGCTAGGAGCCATATACCTATGTATGTGATCCGTGTACACTTCTCGAGTGACCATTTGTCACGAAAGCTGCCTCAGTGTTGGGACCACTCGATGCTCTTGAGGTCAATGCCAGCCTTGGCCATCTCATAGAGTGGGCTCATGTCACGGAGCTTCTTCACCTGATGCACAGTAAGCTCAATTGCTCTGTCCACCTCTTCCTCAGTGGTAAAGCGACCAATGCCAAAACGAATAGAAGTATGCGCCATATCCTCCTCCACTCCGAGTGCCCGCAGCACATATGAGGGCTCCAAGCTGGCACTGGTGCAGGCACTACCGCTTGACACAGCCACCTCCTTCAGACCCATCAGTAAGCTCTCCCCTTCGACATACGCAAAAGACAAATTGAGGTTGCCTGGGTAACGGTGCTCCATGCTTCCATTAATGACAACATCATCGACCTGTGCACGTATGCCATCAAGAAGCCTCTGCTGCAGAGCACTGACACGCCTGTGGTCATAATCCATCTCTTGAGCAGCAATCTCGCAGGCAGCCCCAAATCCAACAACAAGAGGCGTGGGCACAGTCCCACTGCGGATGCCACGCTCCTGCCCACCACCATTCATCTGCGGTTCCACCCTGATGCGTGGTCGGCGGCGAAGGTAGAGGGCCCCCACGCCCTTGGGCCCATAAATCTTGTGCCCGGAAAGGGACATGAGCCCAATCCCCATCCTGTTGACATCGATCGGGATCTTCCCCAGCGCCTGAGCAGCATCAGTGTGGAACGGAACGCCTTTCTCCTTGCAGATGCGCCCAATCTCCTCGAGCGGCTGGACGACGCCGATCTCGTTGTTGACGGCCATGACGGACACCAGCCCAGTGTCTGGGCGGATGGCGTCCTCGAGCTGCGCGAGGTCGACGAGCCCGTCTTTGCGCACGGGGAGGTAGGTGACCTCGAATCCCTCCTGCTGCAGATACCTGCAGGAGTCGAGCACGCACTTGTGCTCGGTCTGCGTGGTGATGAGGTGGCGGCGGCGCTCGCGGTAGAAGCGCATGACGCCCTTGACGGCGATGTTGTTGCACTCGGTGGCGCCCGAGGTGAAGAAGATCTCGCGCGGGTCGGCGCCGACGAGGGAGGCGACGCGGGCGCGGGCGTCCTCGACGGCTGCGTCGGACTCCCAACCGTAGAGGTGGGTACGGGAGTGAGGGTTCCCGTAGCGGGAGAGGTAAAAGGGGAGCATGGCGTCGAGGACGCGCGGGTCGACGGGGGTCGTCGCCTGCATGTCCATGTAGAGAGGGCGGCCCGAGATGCGCACGCCCTTGACGGTGATGGCCTCCTTGTCCTCCTCCGAGGCCACCGCCGCAGGTGCGGCGGCCGTGGAGAGAGCGCGGGCGGGGACCGGGGCGCCGCGGCGGAGCAAGAGCGGGAGGAGGCGACGGGAGAGGGCCATGTCGTGGGGTGGCGACCAGCGAGGAATGGGTAGGGTTCAGGGGAGGGTTAGAGGGTTGGGGGGCGCCGCCGCTGAGCTCCCGTTTTGGTGGAGGGGCGATTTGGGAATTGCTGACGAAATGGCCAAATGGGGGAAGGTGGGAGGAGGATATGGACGAGCACGAACACGACGCGCAGCGAAGTCCCATGTGGATGCAGAGGGAGTAAGGGAAGTGGGTCACGCAACGGCTGCTCATATGTGGGCTGGCTGACCCTGCAGGTGTTAAGGGTGTTAGGCCCAGGTTTGGATTGCTGGACGCTGGAGTGACCACAGTCGCATTGGAAGCCCGAGTAAAAGCCCATCTCAAAGAAAGGCCGCGCCACCAATCCTATCTATCGTCGTTCGAGCTGAAACTCAGGCCCACACTGCATTTACTTTTTCTGACAAAATCAAGCTCAAGCATTAAGAAAAAGGGAGCCTACGCAAATTCAGATTAAGTCCACAGGTTTCTAATCGGATGGACTTAGGTGAAGGTGGATCATTTATTGATTTAAGTCCTTCCACCATCCCCTTCTTAATCACTTAACCTGACGCTGACTGCCGCCGTTACCATCCCGTCGTTCTGTCTCGCTACTTGCGAAAAGAAAAAGACTCGCGACTCCGCCGCCCCGTCCCCTGACTCCTCCCTGGCGACTCCAGACGACGGCGTCTCCGGGTCCATCCCGGCGTCGTTCGCGTGCCTGCGCAAGGTGGCCGGAGCAGCTCAACCTGGCGGACAACCTCCTCGCTGGCTCGACAAGTACTACAGAACATGCATGATGCATGGCGATCAGTGACTGATCTCTGCTGAGTTCGTTCTTGCATCGAGAGTCTTGCTTCGATCCT
The DNA here is from genome assembly GCA_022036555.1 of Microstegium vimineum. Lineage (NCBI taxonomy): Eukaryota > Viridiplantae > Streptophyta > Magnoliopsida > Poales > Poaceae > Microstegium > Microstegium vimineum. The sequence continues at coordinate 41,133,841 of CM039119.1, forward strand.
TCTTTTTTACTTATTTAGCTGCTGCTGCCTGGTGCCTCCCCCGGCCATGCACACGCACCGCCTGTGAGCCTGCCTGCCTGCCTGCCTAGCTACCTCTGCATGTGTCTATCGTGAGTTCATCAAAGCACCGACAACGCTGCTGCATGCTCTACTGGTGTCATCATGGACAAAGAGGTATGCATGCGCGCGGCCAAGGTTCACATGCATCTTTTCACACCGGCACACCGCTATCTACTCAAAGCTAGGCTGATCATCTCTGACTGATCATCATTCCTTGTTTGCATATGGTAGCAGCAGGGGAGTCACCACGCTCACCTCGACAGCTTCGCGCCGCTGGACGGCGGCGCGGCGCCGGAAGACCAGCAGCACGGCCACGGCGGCGGGGCCAAGAGCCCAAGACGATGGTCGACTACATGCTTGGCCAGTTGGCCACCACGTGCACGCGCCGCCCGCACCAGCACCGCCGCAGAGCCAGCAGGCGGTGTCGTTCAACAAGCTCAGCTTCTCCGACGTGCTGCAGTTCGCCGACTTCGGCCCCAAGCTCGCGCTCAACCAGCCCGCCGGCCAACAGGAGCCAGCGCCGGGCGGCGGCGGCAGCGTCGACGACGCGGACGACGTTGACGACGCCGCCGACGACGGATACTTCTTCAGGTTCCCGTCGCTGCCCGCGACGACCCTCCCCAGCGGCACGCGGCGGACCATGAGGCGGCGGCGGACAGCAAGATGACGGCCGATCAGGACGGAAGAACCGGTGGCGGCGTTTCCGAGAGCACCACGCTGGTGCAGCAGGGCGATCACGGCCGCGCGGACAAGGCCGCCGGGGACCAGGGGAAAGAGCGGCCGCCGGAAGCGCCCGCGGACGGTGAAGACCAGCGAGGAGGTGGAGAGCCAGCGGATGAGCTGCTCCGGCCACCTTGCGCAGGCACGCGAACGACGCCGGGATGGACCCGGAGACGCCGTCGTCTGGAGTCGTGAGTCTTTTTTTTCGCGAGCAGCGAGACCGTAAGGGCGGCAGGCAGCATGGGGTTAAGTGATTGAAGTGGACGGTGTGAGGGCTTAAGTGAATAAATGATCCACATTCACCTAAGTCTATCGAATTGGAATCTTGTGGGCTTAATTAGAGTTTGCATAGTTTACATAGCTAGTTGGTTTTCATACCATACGCTCTCTAAGAAAAAGGAAAAAGACTATTTTATCTTCCTAAATTATTCTTAAATTTTCCTCACCGAACTCTAAAACCGGACCAACCACGTCCCTTAACTTTTAAAACCATTTATTTTTCAGAGGGTCTTTGTCTTCTATACCTACCTACCTAATAATAAAGAGGCAAGAAGTTTCCCTATTTTTTATATGATATTTTCTAACTCCGTGAATGCAGATGACTCTATTTATTTATCTACTACAACCTTTCTATTTTTATATATAGGGATCAGACAGAAGTATAGTTAAGAATCTTATTCTAGTCCATATGGAATACCTTAGGAATTCTAATCGTAATCTAAATCCAAATTGTAAAAGAGAAGAGCATAGATCTATTTCCAATTATATATATATATATATATATACCTTTTTTTAATAATAAAGAGGCAAAATTTCAGCACCTATTTTTTTCATGACCTTCATTCTCTAACTACCGGAGGATGGAGAGTTTCTTCTCTCTAAACTTATATATATATATCATGTATTTATACGAGTTAGAATAAGTCTTGTCTAACGCAATACGGAGTCCAATCCTAAACTTAAGACACGTGCTCATATAAGTTACGTTAAGACAACTCATTACTATTTTCTAATATTAATAAACTAAAAGTACCAAAAATTCTATCCTAACAAGATTCAAACACAACACGTCATGAACAATCCTCGAACATAGTATCCTTGAATCCTAATTCTAATCCAGAGCAACTCGAGCACGCAGCCCATTCGGCCACGGACGGAGACAGGACAACGCCGATGCCAATAGGGATCATCCAGGCAGCGCCGCAGCCTCCTATCAGCTTTGAGTTTTTGATGGTTCATCTATCAGATCATCAATCATCACAGTGTCAAAAAAAACATCAGTCATGGCGCGTCCTGCCGATGCATGGCAGCGTCTAACTGGCTTACTCCTGACAGGAAAAGAAGAATCGCCAAGACGTGAGACGCCAGTACGATGCCGTCAGCCGTCGTCTATCGTTGTCCATTCGACTAATCGTCCTGTCCTGTTCGGCCTTCGCCTTGCCCTACGACCACACCGACATCTAGGTGAATTTGTGATCAGAATTGTTTATATAGAATTGTTTATATGAGATTTGATCTTTGTTGCTCGGCTTTTAAAAAAAATCATGTGTACTTTAATTGCTAATTGCTTAGTACTAAAACTAGCTATAAAATCATCTATAATGTAGGAGGATTTGTCCCAATATCAAAGTCGGTCGAGATTGATCTATTGTTCAGTACATGTATCATGTGAGTGATCCATAATGGTATATGAGTGTTTAATCAGGCAAGCATAATTTATTTAATTACTTGATATGATGTTCTTATAATATTTATACTTACGAAGAGAAATAGGGACATTATATCTCTCTTTTAAAAGCACATAGCAAAGAAGAGGGCTACAACAGCTACTGCTACTTTTAATCGTCCGGTGATACGAGAGCAGCCTTATTAGAGAGTATAAGTTAAAGAAATTGTAAATCCTATACCACCATCACTGCCACAACCGTCTTCACTGTCACTGGTTTATTATGACATCAATAGCTTCCATATGGTCTAGGTGAAAGACATCCTATTATAAAATATTTTGTTAATGGTCAAAATATAATTAGCCGAGCATATATTATTTAACAAAAAACCTATCCTAACAAGACTCAAACACAACACGTCATGAACAATCCTCGAACATAGTACCCTTATTGAATCCTAATTCTAATCATAGATTCTACAATCTTATATATAAGAGTTAAAATTTCCGTATCTTTTTTTTTTGCCCTATTTACATCGTCCAAGTTTTACCACCCATCACGTCCGTCCTGATCGATAATAGAGGTCCTAGACGCATAAAGGTCGTGTGTCCAGGATGCTTTATGTGACGGCCACCACAGACAACGGCGTGACGCTGCTCCTGAGGGCCACGTCCACACGGAGCGCCGCCTGCGCCAGCTGATGCATAACAATCGAGAATACAAGTCTGGCTCGGATCCTGTCGACTAGGAGCTCTTCAGCATGGGCGAGAAGAGAAGGCAACGACCGCCGCGCGATGACGCAGGTGTCCATCGACAGCTGGGAGGAGCGGGGCTACGCCGTCATCAAGATGACGAGTAGGAAGCAGGCTGCTCTTCGATAAACGGTGTGCGAGCTCATTGACACACTTCTTCCATGCTACCGGTGGATCAAAACAAATATGGATCCGTATTGCATCTCTCCTCTATAAAATATATACGGATCTGATCAGTTATGGATTGGTCTCCAAATCAAATATGGCTATGAATCGGTCTCCTCTTCGGCTATAAATAAAACGTTCGCATCATCTCACGTCAAATCAAACATGATGTCAAATCAAAATAAAAATGGCCAAAAGGAAACATTTTTTTTGTCCTTATTTCGGATTAATGTTTAGTAAATTTTTTTCTTCCCATTGCAACGCACGGGCATATTTGTTAGTACAAGTTTAAATAACTCTTGTCTAGCATGATACGGAGTTCGATTTTAAAACCTATTAGGTTGCGTATGTAATCTGGACTCGAAAACAACCAGTTTTTCATACGATTTCTATACCAACATGGTTCGTGATGGAATACCTCCGAGTAAAATGAATAGGAATTATAATCCTAATCCAAGTAGAAATAGTAAAAGGCAAGAGAAAAGGTCTATTTCTAATTCTATATAGTGTTCATACAAGTTTGAATAGCTTTTGTCTAGCATGATGTGAAGTTTGATTTCAAACCTATTGAGTCGTGTAATCTGGACTCAGGAACAACCATCTTTTCATATGAATTCTATTTCGACATGACTCATGACTAAAGAATATATTATATTTTTCTTGGCCAATTTTCTTGGCCAATTATTTTAAAAAAAATCTAATACAAAACATATTTCGACATGGGTTATGATGACAGATATAAAACCAAAACTAGGCGACCAGAAGATCAAAGTTGATATAATAGAAAAAGAGAATATGTTAAGGGGTCATTTGGATCTCTTCATTTGTAGGAATTAAAATCTACTCTAATAAATTAAGCTATTTGGCTTAAATTTTGGCATTCACCACTTTCCAAAGTCTACGTATAAGTCTATCTCAAATTTATAGAGTGGGAGATAGAAATTGATTTTATAGATCATCGTTCCATATTTCTACTTTGTGACTTATAACACGTTCTTGAAACTCGCTCTCTTACAATAAAAATACAACAAATAAATATATCTCTCATATGGTTAACAATAATATACAAATATAATCCATATACTACCATATTAACTTAATTAATATGTCTTTAAATTATTATTTTTTAAAATAAATTCAATTCTAGTATCCAAACGGGTATAAAAAAGAAATAGTTGGACTCCGTGACCCAGACCATATGAAAATTAGAAAATAAACAATGGCGCCTAAACAGGAGCAATGGTAGCTCGACTCCACACCACGCTCGATCATATCATGGCTCGGTGCGGCGGCGTCAACACACAACAGACACGCCTCACGGGATCGACGGCAAGCCAGCCGAGACGCGTGCGGTTGAGAGTCTCTATGTAATTTTGGTAATTGAGTGATAACTTAGGTGAACTAACATGTGTTTAAGTGAGATATACACAGGAGGTTAGTTCACATGTGATTATGTGATGAAGGAGCTTATTGCACATGAGACATGACATGGAGTCATGTGATCAAGGTGGAGAAGATCAAGATGAGACTTGGCTTGATGGACCAGTTGTAAGTGTGAAGGGCAAGCGGGTGATGCTTGGCGCCGATGGACCGACGTAAAGGTGAAGAGCAAGTGAGGTCAAGATCGATGAACCAACACGGTCACGTGTGTTGACGGTCCTTAAGTACCAAATTCAACCATCAACTAAACAAGGATAAGGATCTATATGAAACCAATAGCTAAGAATAGGGTTTATACTGACAGAATTCTACGAGTTTTGGTGAATGTCTATTTCTGCAGGGGATATCAGGAAATATGGAGGAAAGGCCTACATGTAAGGATTACATAGAGATAATTATCATCCGCACGAAAAAGAATACTCTAGAAGGGTCAAGAAGGCGCAGGAAGAAACGAGAGGCCGAGTGGGCCCAGGGGCAGGGCGGCCGCCCCTAGGGCAAGCTCCAATGGGGCTCTGCCTTGTGGGACCTCCCTCCACCGCCTTTGAGGTTGCATCTAAGCCCTTCATTAAGGTCGGTTTGATCCGACGGCTGACGTTCATTTGAGGAGGCTATATAAGGAAGGCCCCCTGGCCGTGAGGAGAAGACCTAATATTCATTATTCATTATCCATCTCAAGAGGAGAAGTCCCTGATCAAGCCCTAGAGCCACCACATCAACAAGATCTCTAGTTTAGCATAGCTACATAGGATAAGAACTAGGAGGAGTCAATCTTCGATTGGTTTCCAGATCTGTCAAGAGGATTATTGGTAATTCTCTCTCTAGTTCTTCATTGTTCATCATTTGTTCTTCAATATTATGAATATGACTTTGCTCTACTTCATTATATTGTTTATGACTTTACTCTATCCAATTATGTTCTTAGTTATATCATTCTTAGTCTATTATGATTATATACTTGGCATAGTTAGATCTGAATCATATCCATGTTTAGGATCGTATAGCGTTTATCCATCAGTACTATGGGTAAATGATAGATATTGTGTAGGCGTGGTGCCTAGATCGTATTTATCTGTGATTGTACCCTATATTCCGAATTGTGAGGTAGATCACGAGAGTGACAGTCTGAAAGCCCAAGTTTGGTTTTGGTTAATTGATGAAACCTATGGACGAACCCTAGTGCTAAGTGCATGATCTAACTAGGGTGATCCACCTTGACACATGGAGCTAGAAGGATGACAATGGTGCATTGATCAAGTGCTTCATGGACTAAGGAAAAGAAGAAAGAGAAAAACAAAAATGGGCTCAAGGCAAAGGTATATCATAGGGCCATTTTTGGTTTAGTGATCAAGACACTATAGAGAGTGTGATCACATTTAGGATAGATAGTTGTACTATCAAGAAGGGAAAACTCGTTTCGATTGTGGTTATCATGTGCCACTAGGTTTTCACTGCATATATAAAATAAACCTAAGTGACATAAAATGTGAAACAAATCCAAGACAATTCAATACAAAGGCTAACACAGGAGAACAAGTGTTGGATCACAAGATGTTAGTACATGGAAGCTTGGTGAAGAAGAGACAGCTCGGTTTGGCACTTAGAAGAGCTCCGGACGTAGGTCCGGACGCTGGCAAGATGTCGTCCGGACCATTGGATATGCGTCCGGAGGCATACCCTAAGGATCGGCCTCAGCGTACAGGAGATCCGGACGCTGATCATGGACCGGACGCTAGCTCCGGAAAACCGTCCGAAGTGATGGACGTCTCTAGGTGCTCTCTGCTGAGGGTCCGGACGCTAGGTGTCGTCCGGACAGACTTCTCCGGACCACCGTCCGGACTCCAGGCACTCTCTGGACACTCTATGTGTGGAGTCCGGACGCATGGCACGTTGGTCCGGAGCTCCACTATTCAGCGCGTCCGGAGACACGTGACAAGCACAGGCAAAGGCTCGAACGATAGGATTCAAATGGACAAGGGTCCGGACGCGTGCGCGATGGTCCGGACCCCAAGTGAAGTAGCGTCTGGAGCACCGTCCGGAGCTACGCAAATAGTTGAGAAAAAGGGGCAAAACGGCTAGTTGCTTGGTGGTGGCTATATAAGTGTTTTGGCCGGCTCCTAGGGTTCTCTCTTGCACCTCCCATTCATTTGACACACTTGTGCTTGCTTGAGAAGGCCCCCAACTCATCTCTCTTTGCTTTGCTTGCTAATTCTTGAGAGTTTGAGTGAACCAAGTGCTTGATCATTGCATTGCATCTTAGTGGCACTTGGTCATCGTCATCGTCGTGGGATTTCTTGTTATTCTTGGTGTTTGCCAACACCTAGACGGCTTGGCGATTGTGGAGAAGCTTCAGCACGTGTTGGTGATTGTTCGTGGCCGGCTTCATCGATTGTGAGAGGGCTTGTACCCACCTCGGCGGAGCGCCAAAGGGTAACTCTAGTGGATTGCTCGTGTCATTGGGTTACTCTCATTTGGGTGGATTCTTGTGGCGCCCAGATAGTGGGCTAGACTTGTGATCGCCTATTAGCCACCGAATCACCACTTGAGTAGTCGACACAACGGGGACTAGCTTGGTGGTAACCAAGTGAACCTCGGGAGAAAAATCTTTGTGTCATCTTGTCTCCCGGCTACTCTTGGTGATCTCATTTTGATTGGACTTCATATTGGTATTCATTCTTCACAAGGCATTGGTATAACAATCACCCCTATCTTGTTTTTACCTTTCTTCCGTATCTTGCCTAGTTAGCTTGCTAGCTTGGTTTCTCTTGTTAGTTGTTCTAGCTTGCTTGAGCTAAGTGCCCTAGGGTCTTGCTATTGTGCGTAGGCACTTAGTTAACTAGAATTGCTTGGATAGGTGGCTTTGCACGCCTAGTAGAGCTAGAGCAAAAAGCTTCACTTAAGTGTTATTCTAACCCTTTGCTCTAGTGATTTGTAGAATTTTTATTAGGCTATTCATCCTCCCTCTAGCCATGTAGGACCTTTCATAGTCCTGTTGAGTCCTTTGTAGTCCTCCTCCCGTTTATAGGGCAAGCATAGCAGTACTATTACGGGGAAATGATTGCTATGTTTCTCATCTTTCTTAGTAATACTCACTATATATGAATATCTCTTATCTCGCCATAATTGCCAAGTATAATTGCACTAATCATAGTATGATAGACTGTATAGTCAAGAATGACTTAGAAAATATCTTTGTAGTTCGTTCTAATTCCATACTAATATTTTGCTAGAATATCTGTTGAGGTGCTTATCATTATCATTATGTGGCTATATATATGTATGCTGATCAGTATTTATCTTTTGTCACTATTCATTCATTATCTATATCTTATGTGACGCTTATCCTGTATTGAGAGAGATAGATGAAAACTCTCCATTACAAATGCAGTGATACTCATTACTCATTCCTTATTTATTCCTTAGTATCTCTTCCTAGTGGTAAAAATATAAATAACGATACCTGGAATACTCCTGCTTAAAATGCTACACCGGTATAATCTGTGCGCTTGCAGAAACACATTTATATATTTCAAGCAATTGCATATTTCAATACCACATCTCTCTGTCATTGAAAGGATCAAGATGCCCAAGAGGGGGGGTGAATTGGGCTTGTTTTCAATTTCTAAAGCAAATATGAAAACCTATCAAATGCCAATCACCCCCTAGTGCCTACGATCCGTGTGTCCTAGCTAGAAAGCGGTAGCAGTTCATGGGAATTAAAATCGACCTAAGCAATTCTAGTAGGTAATGTAAACACAAGACGGAAAGTAATGCGGAAATGTAAAGAGCTAGGGAAAAAGAAATTCTCAGTGACGCAACGATTTTTTCCCGAGGTATCGAGGTGTCGACACACCCCCCTAGTCCTCGTTGGAGCACCTCGCAGGTATCGCTCCCCCTCTACCCGCGCAAGGGTAGAGTGCTCTCTACGGGCTGATTCTTCGTCACTCCGGCTCGGTGAATCGCCCACAACCGATCACAGAGGCTTGGAGAAGCGCCGCCAACAATCTCCCGGCGATCACTTCCTCCGAACACCACCAAACCATCTAGGTGTTGTCGAACACCAAGAGTAACAAGCACAAGACCTTCACTTGACCAACTAAAGACTAGGAAGGTGGATGGATGCACACAAGTCACTCTTAATCACTCTAGGAGGAAGAACAAGATGAACTCTCTCTAATCTCTCCCTCACTAGCCTCTTGACTCTCCAAAGGTTTTCTCAAGGTGTCACCAGCTGAAACAATGGCCAAGAGTGCTCCTAAGTACGAAGGGGGCAACTATAAATAGTCCCCACCTCCAAAACTAGCCGTTTTTTACTTTTTCCTCTCTCTCTGCGAAGCCACCGGACTAGTCCGGAGCTTACACCACCGGACCATGCACACTGGTCCGGAGCTCACTTTGGATTCCCACTCAGGCACCGTCAGACTACTCTGCTTGGTCCGACGCCTTGGTCCGACGCACTGGTCCGGAGCCAAGGTGCTCTCTGAGTAAAAAACATCTTCTCTTTTTCATACCACCGGACCACTCTCCTTGGTCTGGAGCCCTGGTCCGACGCTCTGGTCCGGAGCCAGGGTGCTCACGGAGTGAAACCAACCTCCTGTCTTGAAGCGTCGGACTAGCCGTCGGACTCACCGTCGGACTAGTCCAGAGCCTTCTCTCTTTCTGAACCAAGCCATCGGACCACTCTCCTATGGTCCGACGCTTTCCAGACAGGTGGTCCGGAGCCCCTCGAGCTGAGATTTTGCCTAAGTCAGAGACCGTCGGACCACTCTCCTATGGTCCGACGCCTACTAGGCAGACTGGTCCGGAGCCTCTTTCTCCCCCTATTTCAACTATTTTCGCTGAGATTTCTCAAGGGATTTTGCTCCTACCATTTCTAGGGTTTATCAAGGACTGAAAGCAAGGTCTCTAGGACTAGTTATGACAAGTGTGCATATACCCACTCTCCTAAACTCTCCTAGGTCAAGCTACTAATCTCATACCCCCCTTTGTAGTATGGTCAAAGGAAAAACAAAACCCTAGCTATACTTAGTGCCCTTCTCAACCTTATGGCACTAAGGACTAGCCTAGTCTTCGACTTGTATCATCATCCTTTGCAACTGAAACGATTTCCATCTTGGGGCATGAATATCCATTAAGCCCATTCAAATTACATCACTAATGACCTAACACAAATGACTTTGCCTCTGCAAAACACACGTTAGTCATAGTGATCTAGTATTGTCGTTAATCGCCTAAACACAAGGGTCCATGATTCTTCAGTCATGCTGGGGATGACAACCTTGATCTTCCAGACAATTTTGTTGAAAATCTCAAAGCATTAATCAGAAGGACAAAAGCCAAGCTCAAGAAAGTAACAGAATCATCATTATCTTAGCTTGAAGCTTCATCCAGTCAAGAAGATCATCAAAACATTGTTCGAGACTTGACACCAGAGTTCGAAGCCATAGCAGACAAGTCAATCCGTGAGTTCTCAGCTCCCACCACGGACAACATCCGCACTGGACCTACTGCGAACATTGATCGGTCATTTGAGCTCAAGCCTCTGCTCATTAACATGGTGCAAGCAAGCCAGTTCTGTGGGAAAGCACATGAAGATTCTAGTGCTCATCTCCAACACTTCTTGGAGATTTGCAGCACATTCACTATCAAGAATATCTCCAGAGATGCTATACTACTTTGCCTTTTCCCATTCTCACTCTTGGGAAGAGCGAAGCAGTGGTTCTATGCAACCAAGGAGAAGAATACTACGTGAGCACTTTGTTCCACCAATTTCCTAGCAAAGTTCTTTCCCATGGGGAAAATCAATGCTCTCCGTGGGAAGATTTCAAGTTTTCAGCAATAACATGACGAGTCCATTCCAAAAGCATGGGAGCGCTTCCAAGACTACATCCTAGAATGTCCCCATCATGGAATGAAGAATTGACTACTTATGAAGACTTTTTATCATGGGCTCAGCAACAGCACACGTGAAACCATGGATGCTGCTGCCGGAGGAGTGTTCCTATCACTTACAATACCACAAGCCACAACCCTTGTGGAGAAGATGGCATCCAACCAAGGTTGGAATGAAGAAAGAACTCAAACTCGCAAGAAAAGTGGAGGTATGTACCAGATCAAAGAGGTAGACATGCTATTTGCAAAGCTAGACCTGCTCATGAAGAGGTTCGATGGGAAAGCTGGAGAAAAGAAAGAAGTTATGCACATTTATGACTCTCAGATGACCTGTGAAGAGTGTGGAGACAATGGACACTCAGGCAATCATTGTCTAGAGTTGTAAGAGGACGTGAACTACATCATTGTCACACTCCAAAATTTCCAATTTTGGATTGTGCTTAGAAAATAATTAATTAAATAAATGATTTCAATTTTGATATAAAATTTTCCAAGATTAGTTTGAGTTTGCACAAATTTATTACAAGAAAAGTGAATTTATAAAACTTTCTAAATCATAAAGGCTTGATTGTTGTGGTGGTTGTTCATTGCTTGTCTTGATGCATGTGAGTGTATAAAGTTTTTAAAATGCGATTAGTAAGTCGTTTATCGGTCTCCGACAGTCTCTATCTTTTTCTTTAATCAAATTCTGGCCCTCTCGATCTTAATCTTTCCAACATCCTTTGTCTCTTGATCCAAATCATTCCCTTGAGTTCATCATTCATCAATATGTCACTAAATTCTTTCCAAGAATTTTTTTGGCTTTTTCCAGCTCTTTTTTCTATTTATATATGAGCATATTCTAATTTTTATATGCTTCAAAATACTTTTTCATGAGCTCCAAATACTTTATTTGGGGTCATTATGTTCCAAAGTGTCTCCGAAAAATTTTCCTGAATTTTGGGAGCTTTCAGAATATTTTTCGTGGCATAAATAGTAATTCTAGATTTCCCCGAATGATTTTTATTCATGAAATCGAGTGTTTCCGAAAATAATAAATTGTAACCCTAATCCAACTCAGTCCAAGCCTTGCGTATATATATACGTCTCCAGGATCATCTTGGCGTCATTCTGTTTCAGCACCATATTATCCTAAGCCCTTGGTCTTCCGTGAGCCGCCGCCGTATAAAAGGATCGATCTACACCTCCGTTGCTGGTTTGCAACAGTCGAAAGTCATCATCCTGATCTCATCGCTGCAGGTCTCTGACCGAGCCTCCAAAGACGTCAATCTGCCGCCGAAGCTCTATTCTGTCTACTGCCGAGCAGAAGCTGGACTCCTCTCCCATAGATCGTCCCGTCCAGCAGCCTCTACATGCTTTGCCCCTGCTGAAGCAAGAAGACGCTAGTTCCTGGACATCAAGCAGGCGGCCAACAAAACAATAATGGTCTTCTGGATGCCAGCACCGCTGGTCAGAACAAATTACTGCCGCAACCTAGATGCAAAGTGAAGTTCCTCTTTCCTTCTTTTTGTTTTTGGTGAAAAGCAAAATCCAATCTTTTTTTTCCTCCACAGTTGGTCCTGTGATATCTCAACATCTGATTTTAGCATCTTTAATATTACATCCACCGTCCGAGAATCAGGGCTACGCGTTTCATCTACCATCGTCGCCGATGTGATATACCTAATCACGCCGTTGTCACCGCCACAATCCGCTGATAGGTGTGACTCCTCTATTTATGCTCCTTCCCTTCCTGTTGTTCGAGTTGTTTGTACTGACGACTCCCCTTGATCAAAACCACCCGTGCCATCTGCATACTATTCAGTATCTGCCGCTGCAAAGAGAATCATGCTCGCTTTGGCTCGAACGAGTGTCTGTGTACCAAGCAAGTTGTTCATTGATCCATACCCTGCTGCTCATCACGTTGGGCACACCTGCATGCTCTCAATTCAAGCGCCATGCATGCATGGATATACAACACACGGCAAGTGACTCCATCCATGCACTACGGCAGAAACAACTGGCCAATGGGAGAACATATGTCCACACTTTTGCCTTTCTGTAAGCCCTTGTATTTATCTACTTTTAATCCCCTTCGCTGTGTTCGCATCTTAGCTCTGTTTTAGTTTTCTCTATCTACATTAGTTTCCTATAAGAACGAGTATCAACGTTTACCATGTCATGTGTTTATAATTAAATATTAATTTGATTAACATACGTGCAACCAATCTAATAATTAAAAGCAAGTTAATTAGGTTTTAATTCAATTTGGTACGGTTTGTTTTGCGTTAGAATCGTGTCGTTGCGCGCTACACGGTAGTGTTAATGTTTTTCCTGTTGATTAATTATAAATTTTCGTCAAGTTAAATATTAATATAAATAATGATTATTCACTAGCTTTCTAATCAATTAAAAGCAATTTAGTTTTAATTCCATTTCATACCGTTTGAGTTGTGTTAAATTTGTGTTGACTTGATCGTTATGTTAGTGGTAGTGTTTATCATGCCGTATGCTTTTCTACATATTGTTAAATATTAAATTGATTAATATACCTGTAACTAGACTTATACTTAAAATCAATATATAGGCTTTGCACTTTGATATTTGGCATGCCAATAGTAATATAGTTTAACTAATTACTAACATCAATGTGTTTCTAAAAGATAATTTAGCTATTCTAAATTAGTAGGTTCCACATGATTCTATATATATTTATAGTTAAATATTAATTTGGTTAAATATATGCATGCTAATTTTGTGTTAGATGCTCTCATATGGCTGTTTATTTTGCAACAATAAAGTTTAACTCACTCATAAGATACAATAGGATTAACTATTAACTTAAATGTACTTTTAGTATACCTTCTTAGTTTAAACATATTGCATATATGATAAATTTGTTTAGATGCTTTTATATATACTTTTCTTTTGTAAACATGAAGTTTAACTTGATTAAAATTATGTGCTATTGTTCATGAATAAGCAAGAGTAGTTTCAACCAAGCTTTTGAATTAAAGTATGTTATAGTTTATTAGGTATTATTAGTCACCCTAACATAATTCTAATCTATTAAAGTTAAATCAAGCATGCCTGTTATTCTGTCATAATATAGTAAAGTCTTTGGTAGCTGTTTCTTTTAACGATAGTTCTGTTATCGGCGTTTCTTGCGTTCTCTTGACCGTTAGTACCGATATCTCTTTTGTCTGTTGTTTTATATTTTGTCTGGTGTATTGTTCTTAGTTGTCTCCTTTATTTGTTTATATGTTGTCTTTGTGGCGTTTGCTTTGAGTAGAATGAGTATTGCTTGTGCGTGATGAAGATCAGAAGATGTCTACCAGAAGTCAAGTATGTGAGAGTTGCACAAGTGAAAGGCAAGTATAGCATGAGATCTTCCTTGTTGTCTTATTCACCTTAAATACTTAATTCATATGCATGTATCTACCTTGTTACCCGTAAGGATTTCCTAGATATTTGTTATCTTGTGCCTTGTCACCGTGGGAATTTTGCATATGGGTAGCTTTTGCTAGTGCTCATAAAGAATAACCATGATCTGGTAACTTGACTAATGATATATGCAATAACGATAAAAGATGACTTTTAGCAACGTGGACTATAGGTGGAACATCAGGAACTCACACCTGTGTTCTTACTCATAGGGGTATCTTCTGTAATTGGACTACCCGAGAAAACAGTACTACCATAAGCTAATGGGCTCTGGCTTGACTTAGTATTAGACTTCTACTAGTTTGTGACAGCTTACCCGAAAGGGCGCAAGAGGGGCTCTGAGATAGTGAGGCTTGGTCTGCCTTGGAGGTGCATTGTGTTTTTGGGATGTGACCTTTGGGGAGGGGAGTTCTTGCATCTCGTTGGGGAAACTTGTAGCGGGTTGCTACCTATTAGTGGAATCTGTGAACGGTCTCGTAGTGAACCCTGCCAACCTTCCTTGGTAGTGGGTTAAAAGGCTGATCACCTCGGGCGAAAGGGCAATTCATGACTTATGGGTAAAGATGTACACCTCTGCGCAGAGTTAAAAACTATTATAATAGCCATGCTCACGGTTACGAGCTTGGGCTCCTTACTGTGTGATGTCCTTATGTCATAGCTCATCAGTTGTTATTTGTTATTGATTATTGTGACTTGTTCATATAAGCATTATATCTTGTTCACTTGATCATGTGGTTATTTGGCTGGTGTTGAACTTGATGCTACTCAACTGCTAAAATTGTGACTTATTAAAAGCTGATGTAGTTAAACCGTGTCTATCCTTTTGAGCCTCATGAACCCCATGTTATCTTGTTGGGTACGATATGTACTTACGCTTGCTTTATTTTCAATACTTTGGATAAAAATTCCGGATGGGTAACAAAAGATGAATCTAGTGAGTTCTCTACGGAGTGCTAGGCGTATGCAACCCCTAGTCAACGAGTCCCTGTGAAGTTGAAGTCTATATAACATTGATTCTGATATTTTCCTATTCTGTTGTTGTATGTGTGGACTTCCGGGGCACACATATGATGATCCTAGTTTTGTTCTTAAAACCGGGTGTGACAATCATCAACAACAACAACTACTACAACCGTCCTTAGTAGAATCAAGGTTGGAATCAACAACAATAAAGGCCTAACTACTCAGGTAACTACTCAGGTAATTATCAAGGTAACAATTCATTCAATAATCCTAGTTTTCCACCTTTGAGAGAGTTAGTATCTAATCAAGGAAAGTTAATGGATAACATGTCTAAGAAATTAACATCCAACGATAAAATACTAGAAACTATAAATAATAGGATGGATAATTTTTCTATTGCCATCAAGAATCAAATTAGCTTTAATAAAATGATTGAATCTCAGCTAACCCAAATAGCTGTTGCTGTTCCTATCACTAACCCTGGTATTCCATCACAACCGGAAGGATTAGAATCTGCAAATCTTGTAGACATATTTGATGCAGGTGCTTATTGGAATAACCCCTCTGAGGAGTGGCATAATGACTTCCTACCAACCAAGAAAGGAGATCCAGGACGACCCGTCATCCTAATCTCCATCGGTACCATAGACTTTCCTGAAGCACTTTGCGACTTTGGCGCAAGCGTCAATATCACGGCCAGAGTAATCTATGAAAAATTCTTTAATTATCCTTTATCAGATACAACCCTATGTTTGCAGCTTGCAGATTGGACACTGTGCTACCCAAAAGGAATATTAAAAGATATCCATGTCCGAATTGATACCTCCTATGTCCTAGCAGACTTCATGGTGATAGAGACCAGTATTAATGAGAAGTCACCCATCATCCTAGGGAGGTCACTCTTGAACACCGCTGGAGCTGTCATTTATGCTAGCGCTACCAAGATCAGTTTCCTCATCAAAGGGAAGAAGAAGACATTTACCTTCAAGAACAAGACCTTACAATCTCCTGAACAACCCCAACATGAGCCAAGAAAGAGGACCAATGGGAAGAATATGAACAAGCAGAACAAGAACCAGAACAAGAAGCAAGTACGGACAGAATCAGCGAAGATGGTCAACGCAATTCCCAATAATCAAGATCACCAAATCAAGTCACCTCATTTGATCAAGAAAGACGACCCAGGTGTCCCAACCATTGAATGCACAATCAACAGATGCTCATTCCAGAAAGCAATCTACGACACCGGATCGGACGTCAACATTATGGCCAAGTTGACCTATGAGTTTCTATACGGCACAATGCCCCTACATCCAACATACACCCAACTCCAGATGGTAGATCAGACATGCCGCGTCATCGAAGGCATAGAAAAGGATGTCTCCATCCAAATTGATGACAACTTCATCCCTACAGACTTCCTAGTCGTTGATATGGGAGAAGATGATTATGATCCACCTATCATCCTTGGAAGACCGTTCCTAAGCACCACCAAAGCTATCATCTACATTGGGACAGGAGAAGTGCACTTACACTTCCCCCCTGAGAAGGTACGTCGTTACTTTAATGCTAACTATATTGTTGAAGAATCTAAGCAGAACAGAACGAGAAGAAGACGTCGCTACCGCAACCAGAAGAAGCAGAACACCAAGGATGGATGGGCAGACTATAAAGGAGAAGTATCAATATATGAAGAAAGATACCTTGAAGAAGAAGAAGAATCAATATACATAACTCCACTCTCGAGGCCAAACACACCACCAACTCCAAGGTTGGGAAATGAAAGATCATTCTACGACTACCACAGGCAAGAGAGCGGAGAATCATGGGAAGAAATAAAGGTATGTCCCCTTAATTATAATAAGTATCCATAAAAAAGGATTTGTCCTAGGGAGGCCACAACACCGACACAAGTGTGGAGAGAAAAAGAAATCATAGCAGAAGAAGTACAGCCGGAGGCATCAGCTACGCCATCCGACGAGCCCCATGACAACTAAGGACGCAAGGAGTCTTGTTTGGAGGACATAAACCACCGAACACCATGCCAAGAGGTAAAACTTGGTAGTTATCCCTTTCCCCTCAATTATTTACTTTCCTTGAATAGTTAATCATGTTTACACCATCTTAAAAAGAAAATAAAAATGTTTAAAACTATTAAGCCCCATGTGAATAGACTCGTGGCATAAAACCCATAAGTATACTCGCGGTGGTTGCATAAAAATAAAATAAATACGTTTTTGTCTTATAAAATAAAAATATAAAAATAGTGGTTTTATGATCCTGCTAAATAATATCATCCATTAGAGGAAGCTCGATATGATTCAAGCTAGAGATTTATGACTAACACTTAATCAGTTCCACAAGCTTTGTTGTCTATTTGAGCTTCACAGAATTCAAGGATCAAAGAAGAACAGCAACCAGAGAACACCTTTGCTACCTGTCAACTACATCAGAAGAAATTACGTCAAAATCAAGCTTGGGGGAGAGCACCCCCACACTCAGCTAAGTATTTCTACCTATCAGTTTTTATATCTATACTCTACTAAAATATAAAGATGCATAATCATAAAAACCTAATAAATATTTTTCCGCTTATATATATATATATATATATGTTTTTGATTAGTTGAGAAGTCTAGGAGAGAATAAAGTAAAGTAGCTATGCTAAAATGAATCCCAGTAATAAACTCTTAATATGGAAATGATGAATAGTTGCTCTGTCGTAATACCTTTCAAGTACCTAGTTTTCAAATTTGAACTCTCTCTCAAGTTTCGGCATAACCGTTATGATTTGAAATTTGCTCTAAACCTGAACTTGTGGGAAGAGTACCTGATCTAAAGTCTAAGTCATTGACGGATATGATATGGAAAGGTTTGAGTTGCTATTTATCTATTCCTAGAGATACTAGAATTCTGGAGAATTTTATCTTTTGAAAACTTTAAAAATGCTGCATGATGAGTTCCTGTATGACGAGAGTTCAAATTCCTACCACAACCATATATGCATGCTTACTAGATTAGGAAACCACATTTTTACATACTGCTTATGAGCATTGAGTGTGGTCAAGCTTGACCCTCGGGAACTAGTCATGCGGTCTGAATCAAGATTCACATACACTCCATTCACACACGTTGCTTCTATCTTAAAAGTACACATCCACATACATCCATTCATTTCCATCTCCAGATCCACCCAAAAACATTCTACTCCTAATCCGGGAGAGAATAGAAACAAATAAATATTCTCCTATCCCTGTTTTTTCCCTGTGAAATAAATGCTCTAGTCACATTCGCTTTATTGCTTTATAAGGATGAGTGCTTTGAAAAAAAAGAGATACGAGGAAATAAAAAGGGCAATTGTCCGCCAACCTCGAAAAATAAAAAAGTGACAAAGAGAGATAAAAATGGGCAAGTGTTCGACAGTAGAATTAGGGGTACAAGATACCCACCTGAAAAAAAATTATATATCAAGCACCTCATTCCTTCAAAGGTTCCAAATACAAATCCATCAAAGAGAGCAAAAGAAGAATTAGACTTTCACCTCTGTCATCATCATTACCACCATCATCACCATACACCATTCATTCGCCACACATGCACATCTTGATTTGACTTATTGACTTGTTCCTTTGGATCCATGGTTTGACTATGCAACATATGTCTTGTAAGTATGTATATGCTATCTCCCACCTATGAGCTCCAGATATTAGCCTTATTAGAAGTAGGGTGAGAGAGAGAAGGCAATACCACAATGCCTTATACTACAAATACCACATATTTAAGAGAGAAGGCAACACCACAATGCCTTATACCACAAATACCACATATCTGAGAGAAGGGCATACACCATCAATGCCTTGGTAAGGATCTAGAAATACCACAAAGGAGCGATTGAGAGAGTCATACAAGGAATCTCTGAGTTTTATTTTGAAAATCTACAAAAACTCCGGAACTATAGTTGATCAAAGAGCGGAGACATGGCGCTTGACTGGACCGTTCTATCTTTCAACTACCCAAGACACAGGTGACGGTTACAAGCCCCATGGTGGAAGATAAAATGAGTAAGTTTTAAGTTTTAATAGTTGATCTAACCCGGAGATAAGATCCTATTTGAAAGCATGTGTACCTGTAAGGCGTGAAAGCATTGTAGCAACTCCTGATCCAACACTGAGCCTATCTTTGCTCAGGGACGAGCAAAAGGTAAGCTTGTGAGAGTTTGTTGACGATCCTTAAGTACCAAATTCAACCATCAACTAAACAAGGATAAGGATCTATATGAAACCAATAGCTATACAAACATAATTCCATGTGGTTTGGTGAATGTCTATTTCTGCAGGGGGATATCAGGAAATATGGAGGAAAGGCCCACATGTAAGGATTACATAGAGATAATTATCATCCGCACGAAAAAGAATACTCTAGAAGGGTCAAGAAGGCGCGGGAAGAAACGAGAGGCCGAGCGGGCCTAGGGGCAGGGCGGCCGCCCTACCCCCTGGGGCGGCCGCCCTAGGGCAAGCTCCAATGGGGCTCTGCCTTGTGGGACCTCCCTCCACCGCCTTTGAGGTTGCATCTAAGCCCTCCATTAAGGTCGGTTTGATCCGACAGTTGCCGTTCATTTGAGGAGGCTATATAAGGAACTGACCCTGAGGAGAAGACCTAATATTCATTATTCATTATCCATCTCAAGAGGAGAAGTCCCTGATTAAGCCTTAGAGACACCACATCAACTAGATCTCTAGTTTAGCATAGCAACATAGGATTAGAACTAGGAGGAGTTAATCTTCGATTGGTTTCCAGATCCATCAAGAGGATTATTGGTAATTATCTCTCTAGTTCTTCATTGTTCATCATTTGTTCTTCAATATTATGAATATGACTTTGCTCTACTTCATTATATTGTTTATGACTTTACTCTATTCGATTATGTTCTTAGTTATATTGTTCTTAGTCTATTATGATTATATACTTGGCGTAGTTAGATCTGAATCATATCCATGTTTAGGATCATATAGCGTTTATCCATCAGTACTATGGGTAAATGATAGATATTGTGTAGGCGTGGTGCCTAGACCGTATTTATCTGTGATTGTACCCTATATTCCAAATCGTAAGGTAGTTCGCGGGAGTGATAGTCCTGTTGAGTCATTTGTAGTCCTCCTCCCGTTTATAGGGCAAGCAGAGCAATACTATTATGGGGAAATGATTGCTATGTTTCTCATCTTCCTTAGTAATACTCACTACACATGAATATCTCTTATCTCGCCATGATTGCCATGTATAATTGCACTAATCATAGTATGCTAGACTGTATAGTTAAGAATGACTTAGGAAATATCTTTGTAGTTCGTCCTAATTCCATGTTAATGTCTTTCTAGAATATCTGTTAAGGTGCTTATCATTATCATTATGTGGCTATATATATGTATGCTGATCAATATTTATCTTTTGTCACTATTCATTCATTACCTATATCTTATGTGACGCTTATCCTATATTGAGAGAGATAGATGAAAACTCTCCATTACACATGTAGTGATACTCATTACTTATTCCTCATTTATTCCTTAGTATCCCTTCCCAGTAGTAAAAATATAAATAACGATACCTGAAATACTCCTGGTTAAAATGCTACACCGGTATAATCTGTGCGTGTAACACCTTTGGTGTTTAATCACTTAATTAAAAATTTTTTGATCATGTCATCATATGCATTAAGCATCATTCAGTTGATTGAGAATCTGGCTATGCATTGAACTAAAATGAGTTTACTTGATTGTATTGATCAGTTGTGTGAATGTTGGTCATCTTTTCAATTTCAAATTTTCAAATTCTAATTCAAAACCCTAATTCCTAGAGGGATTAAATCAAACCCTAAACATTGTTTTAAAAATCTAAAAAGATTCTGCCTTTGGTTGTTTAAGAAAATTTGTAGAGCTCAATTTGAATTGCATTTGTTGTGTTTACAGTTTTTCAAGTGTTATTCTAGTTTTTAGAGTAATTAAAAAGGGGGTAAATCCTTTTTAAAAGGTTTTCAAATTTCAAAAATGCACTTTCATTTCTAGGCCGAATTTGAAAAACTGTGTATTATCAAAGTTGTAGATCATGAAATTTTGAGCAACTTTGGTATTCAAAGTTTTTCATGAAAACCCCTGGAAGCTTGAGCAATTTGCAAATTAGTACCAAGGGCGGTTCAGTCATTTCACCAAACAGCTGCATGGTGGCGTGGAGCTCGGCGCCGACACCTGGCCGGCCAGCTACCGAGCTCTCCTCGCGTCTCATGTCTGCAACGAGCGTCCCATCGTGTGCGTGGCGTCGTTGCGCACATCTCGCACTCTTCAAAACGGGACGCCGTTCACCCCTTGCTCCCTTTCCATGTCGTGCAACCGCTCTGCTCTGCTCCTCCGCGAGCGTCGCCCACGTCGACGAGCTCGTCCGAGCTCGTTAGCCACTACCAAGTCCTAAATCCACTACCATTGTCTTCGCCTTGACCTCGCGCATCGTCTGGGTCGCTTGGTTGAAACAATCGATCACTGGTTTGCTCGACGCGGTTTCATCTTCCTCGGCTCCGGCGAGAGCGCCGCCGCTCTGGTACACTGTCGGCCCAGCTATCCAGAAGCCGCATTGTTCTTTCATTTCTTGCTTCTTACTCCTTGTTCTTCTCTGACTTCGCCGCTCTTCTCCGTTTCGCAAATGGTGGACCGTAGCTCCGGCAACATCGACGTTGCCGCTGGGCTTCCCGTTTCCGCCGGCACGGTTTTCGTCGACCGGTCATTCTGATTCATCTCCGGCCACGTTTGCGAGAGCTTCATAACCGGGGTGAGCTCCTCGAACTCTTCGCGCGCTTAGTTGAGCTTGTTTCGAGCCATAGTGCTCTGTCCGCGAGCTCCGCCGCCGTTTATGGTCGTTGCGGCGGTGCGCTCGTCGGTGGGACGTGTTTGTCCATCGTTTTCCAATCCGAGTCTTGTGCTAGCTTCGTCTAGCTGTCGTGAGTCCATCTGCAGTGTTGGTTGTTCAAGTGCGTGCTCAGTTTCGTCACAGCACGTCGCGCAGATCTCCGCCGTCCGCCATGGCCGTCGGCGAAGGTGTTGCGCTTAGCTCTTTGTTTGTTTTGCGTGTGTTTCGCGTTGTTTGGGGGCCGCTAAGCATGTTGGGGTGTCTGGTTGAGCCGATGTTGGCTTGTGTTCGCCGGCGCATGTGCGGCCGCACGCGGAGTGCCGCCATTGCTGCTGGTGAGGTCTCTGTGGTAGGTTTTAGGCTCGTTTCTGTTGTGCGTTATGTTCGTGGTTGCTTCCTGAGTCCGTCGCGGTGCTTGGTTCCTCCGGCGCACGCCTGTACTCGCCGGCGTACGTGCGGCGGAGCTCGGGTCGCCGCCGTCGTCGCCGGTGAGGCATTTCTGAGGGATGGAAATGGGCGTGTCGTACCTCATTGGGTTCGGGGCGAAGAAAGGAAGCCAGTGCACGAGTCAGTTGATCGGCTGGTTCACCATCGGCGACGCGCCGCCATGTTCTTTGGTCGCCGACGCCGCTGCTCTGCCGATGTGTCGCTGACGGGCGGGACCCAGCCGTCAGTGGGTTAAGTAAAGGGTTTTCTCTTTTTCCTGTTTTGCACAGTAATGACTTTTGTTATTTTTGTATGTTTATTTCTGTGCATATTTAAATTCTGCAAAAATTTGTGGATGTTCTCTGTGATGTGTAGTATAAAATAAAAATATAACACGCCCATGTTTAGTACATTTTTAATTCAGTAAAAATGCTCAAAGTGATTAAGAAATGGCTTTTCCATGATTTTTCATGCTCTGTATATTGTTCCAAAAATTCTGGGAATTTTTGTGTAATCTTTATACACTGGTACCTTTCTGTACAAAAAGTTTGGGAATTTTTGGATGAACTGTTATATATGGCTAGTTGTATAATTAATAATAAAATGATTAGTAACCCTAATTACTTTAGGTTTTGTGTGATTTTGGGTTGATTGATGTTAATGGTCATTAGTCCAGTGACAATCACAAGTTGGACATGCTTGATGTAATGTTGTTGCTCTGTTCTTTTGGATGTAATTATTAACTTAGATAATCAAGTTAATTAGGGTTGAATCAAATTGCTTTATAATCTAGTTTTGCTTTCCTTCATGAAAGGAAGTTGTACTCAATGTATTAATCTGTTTTAGTCATCTCTTAAGTGCATGTTTGTGTGTTGCAAAGCATCATGTTTACTATTGCAAGCATCATCTAAGCATAGCATTATATCGTGTAGATATCTCGTTGGTTGGGTTGGACGACCACCCTGGTGAAGGGGGGTTTTCTGTTGTTGAATCTGAGCCAGAACTCGTGTATTCCTCCAACCCAGGCAAGCCCCGGTGCATTCAAACCTTTCCTTGTATTTAAAATGATTGCTTTAAATACACTTATAGTTATATTATTGCATTATTGTACTTTATTAAATTCCTACTTGATGCATAGCCTTATCCTTGTATTAATTGTACCTTTAACCTTGATACTTGTTTTAAGATGCAAACTTTTGCTAAAATGCTTAGTATGCTTAGAACTTTTATAGTAGGTGATTTCCAGTCAGCTACGCATAGCGTATTGCTTCGGCAAATGGTTATGTTTTTGCTGAGAAAGGGATGTTGTTGGAAGTAATAATCTGAGACCGGGCGGACACGATGTTTGGGAGCCATCAGTGGTGACTGGTGAGCGGGTTCTTTCCGCCCGTGTCGATTAGGAACCGTCCATTGTAGATGTCCAAGGGTTGTGACTTTAGAGTACTTATCACATACTCTGGGAAGCTGGACTCTGGCTATTCCAGTGTTAAGAACGGTTAACCCGCACTGGGAGTGGAGAGATGACGAGAGTAGTGTGTACCCTCCAAGTTCGAGGAACTGGATGGAGGTGTACTGTGCTCTCGGGTGGCGGAACCACGGTCTTGGCTGGAGGATCCAGGGAAAGGTAGTTATATGTGTGCTTTAGTGCTGCATATGGCGTGTGATAGGGAAGCCCCAGCTGGGTTTTAACTGATTCAAGTCGTCGTGTTCCTCGGAAATGGAAACATAACCCTGTCCTCTATCGTGTAGTAATATACTTAAACTGGATACTTGTTGGTTCCCTTTTATGGATGTCTTATTACCTCGTATCGACCATACATCTAGATCGATACTTGAGTAATCTTATGAACGAATTAAATGAATTTCAATTCTTTTATAAATGCTCATTTATGCAAAACTCTTGATTCTTGCAAACCACACCTTGAATCCTATGACTTGCATACTGTTTTGCCTACCAAATATTTTATTTGTCGGATAAGTCTTGTTGAGTACTCCCGTACTCAGGGTTTGTTAACCCCTGTTGCAGATGAGGGCCACAACCCAGTCTGTGTGGCTTCGTGTTGTATGACTGTGGTCAATGTGGATGAAGAATAAATTATCTTTGCTTGACTCTTGGGCAAGAGTAACTCGATTGTTTGTTTAAACTCTATCAGCCGCTTGATGTAATATTATCGTATGACACTAAGTTATGTTTCAAAACTTATGGTTTGTAATATGACTTTAAATTTCCGCTACTTTGATGTAAATTAAATTATTGTATTGCTTCTGCAATGTTTGTAATGAGGAGATCCTGTTCGGAAAGAGGTGGATGACCCGCTGTAAAGTGGCGACACCTGACGGACCAATTAAGGTTTGGATCATTTGTTTGGGATTAAGTCAGATGGACTAATAATCCTAGCAAGTGGGCCCTATCTTAAGAGGTTCTGTCATAGTTGGTATCAAAGCTCTCCTTATTACCAATCTTGTAGTTGTAAAAGTTTTTAAAACATTTTTGGATCTTAAATTAATATTTGATTTGAGTCTAAAAATTTCTTTAACTCATCTTTTCTCTCTTTTCCAAGGTTAGGAGAGTAGTTCTTAGGAATATCAAGCTGATGGTATGAATATGGTTTATGTATATGCCCTATATATATGTTATGTAAATATTATCGTATTTGTAGGGACGTTTCATACATCATATCATACAAACTTGGGATGGGTTAAAAATTTGGTCCTTAATCTACTAAAATTTGTTATGTTACTTACTTGCCTCTTAAATTCTTGTCTATAAGATGGCCAGGACCAAGTGCATGGCTTGCAAGTTCTCCGGACCGCGGGGTATCCCTCGCTACAGGCTGGCGTCACGTGGAGATGCTGCAGAGGGCAGCCAGCAGGGTGCTAGTCGCAGCGCTCGTCGCAAGGCGAAGATCGAGTACCTGCGTACCGAGCTGGGCAGGATGAAGGCCAGTAGGGACGAGTTTGCTGGCAGGACTGACACTCTTGAGGACAGGGTGGAGGCGATGGAGGCCAAGCTGCAGGAGTGTTAGGAGCAGCTATCAGGGAAGGATGCACAGCTGGCAGAGAAGGAGGAGGAGCTGGCATAGAAGGCGACTGAGGTGGCCTATGCTGAGGAGCATATGTACCAGTACCTTGGAGAGAGGAATGAAGCCTGGGACCGAGAGCACGTGTTGGCTGACATGTACCTCAACCTGCATCAATATGCGGGTAACCTCGAGTTCTACAATGGCGTTCTTCATGAGGAGGTTCATCACCTCTTCAACATGATGAACCCAGAGTACCAGCAGCAGGCCATGGCAGAGGACATTGGAGAGCTTGTTCAGGCAGACCTGTCCTTTGCAGACCAGTTCTTTGCACCTAGACCTGAGGGTCAGGGTGGAGTTGAGCCAGCACCTGAGCTGATTGTCGAGGATGAGTTCGTGCCAGAGCCAGTGGTGGACGTCGAGGACGAGCCGGAGGTGGAGGTTGTGGTCCTTAGTGACGACGAGTAGATCATGTTTTTCCTAGCTATCTAGTTCGATGCGAGTAGTGGATCTTGTGTAACATAATCTACCTTTATCGCTTTCAGAACTCTTTAGTTATCAGCACTGTGATGTTATGATGGTCATGTAATATATGTTGTGCACTTTGGTACTTTTATGCTTGTGTCTATATGAAACTATGTTGTGCAAACAGATGGTTGAACATAACAATGCTGGGGCTCATGATGGGGAACTTCCTGATCCACCACCTGCACCACCAACCTTGGCACAAACGTTAGCAGCATTGATCAATGTTTCAGCAGATAATGCTCGCCTCTTGAATGAGGTAGCTCAACATCACCAGCAAGGTGGTCATGGAAACCGGGGTCGCAATAATAATCAGGAGACGACTTATGTTGATTTCACCGACACGCGTCCCCCGGTGTTCACTAAGGCAGATGAGCCTTTGGAAGCTGATGATTGGCTCCGCACCATGGAGCAGAAGTTCGAGCTGATTAATTGCACAGAGGTGCAGAAGCCTGTTTTTGCAGCTCAGCAGCTCCGTGGGGCAGCAGGAGCGTGGGGGTCGACCTTTACAGCTATGTAGCCTACGGGTCATCGTGCCACTTGGAAGGAGTTTTGTGAGGATTTCCGTGTGCACTATATTCCTGATGGTGTCATGGAGGCTAAGTTGGAAGAGTTCCTAAGTTTGAAGCAGGGGGATTCCACTGTCATGCAATACGTGGGCAAGTTCAATCACCTTTTACAGTATGCTGTGGAACATGTTAGTACTGATGCTAAGAAGAAGAGGTGGTTTCTCAGGGGGCTCTCCACTAAGCTGCAGACCATGCTCAATCACAATCCTAATGGTACCTACCATGAGGTGGGGAGCATGGCTATCTCTGCTGAGAATTCTTTGTGCATCCATAGGGAGGCAAAGAAAAAGAAATCATTTGCTGGATCTTCTAGTGGTAATCAGAAGAGGTAGAAGATCATCTATCACCCTCAAAACCACAACCGTTTTCAGTATCGTCCTCGTCAGCGGCAATCTGGACAGCAGTTCTCTGGGGGTTCTCAGTATCCTAGGCAGAATGTTGGTCCAAACAATTCAGTGGCTGCCAAGCAAACCAGCAATGCCTGTTTCAACTGTGGAAAGTTGGGGCATTATTCCAATGTGTGTCCTCTTCCGAAGCAGTACAATCAGAAGTTTGCTGGGAATCAGCAGCAATAGAAGCAGGGTGGTAGTTCTGGGAATCAGAAGAGTAAGAATGAGCAGAAGATTGGGCGGGTGTTTCATGCCCAGGGTGAAGGAATGCCAGAAGGAGAACCAGTGTTGCAGAGTATGTTTCCTATCAACAATCATCTTGCAGTTATTCTCTTTGATTCTGGTGCATCACATTCCTTCATTGATAAGTCATTTGTGCTCAAGCATAGTATTCCTTTGTCTGAGTTAAAAATGTACTTTCATGTGCAAACACCGGGTGGTCGTATCTCAACTAGAGAGTTGGTATATCAAGTATATTTGAGTCTGGGTGGGCATATCTTTCCCACAACCATGGTAGTACTTCCAAATCAGGGTTTAGATGTAATCCTAGGGATGAATTGGTTGCAGCAACACAAAGCTGTGATCGATGTGTTAAACAGAACCATCAAGGAAGATGTGCCCGACAGTAAATCTTAGCTCCTGATTCAGCTTTCTGTGCCAAAAAGGGAAGTAGGAAGAGTCTATGCTACAGCCGCAGTTGGGGTACACAATATTCCAGTAGTGCATGAGTTTCCGGACGTCTTTCCTGATGACTTACCTGGCTTACCTCCCGATAGAAATGTCGAATTTTCTATAGAGCTAAAGCCTGGCACCGCACCTATCTCTAGAAGGGCCTATCGAATGCCTCCTAAAGAGCTAGCAGAGTTGAAGACTTAATTGAATGAGTTGCTCGAGAAAGGTTTCATTCGACCTAGTTCATCGCCATGGGGTTGTCCTGCTATTTTCGTGAAGAAAAGGATCATACTCTCCATATGTGCGTTGACTATCGTCCCTTGAACGAAGTGACCATCAAGAACAAGTATCCTTTGCCATGGATTGATCTTCTCTTTGATCAACTCGCTGGAGCTACAGTGTTCTCCAAGATTGACTTGCGATTTGGGTATCACCAGATCAAGATTCGACCTGAAGATATCCCAAAGACGGCGTTTACCACTAGATATGAACTTTATGAATATCTAGTAATGTCGTTTGGTTTGACCAATGCCCCGGCATACTTCATGTATCTGATGAATGCAGTGTTCATGCCAGAGCTGGACAAGTTCGTTGTTGTCTTCATAGATGATATTCTTATCTATTCCAAGAATGAAAAGGAACATGCCCGTCATCTCTGAATCATCTTAACTCGATTGCGAGAGCACCAGCTATATGCTAAATTCAGCAAATGTGAGTTTTGGCTGAAGGAAGTGCAATTCCTAGGGCATGTCTTGTCCAACGGAGGCGTGGCAGTTGATCCTAGTAAGGTGAAGGACATTCTGGATTGGAAGCCACCAACAACAGTCCATCAAGTTCGAAGTTTCCTCGGTATGGCTGGTTATTATCGTCGGTTTATTCTAGACTTTTCTTGAGTCTCGAAGCCCATTACCAGTCCGCTGAAGAATCAGACCAAGTTCGTGTGGTCCACCGAGTGCTAAGAAGCTTTTCATACCTTGAAGAAGTTAATGACTACAGCTCCAGTATTAGCTCAACCTAATATTGAAAAGCCCTTCCATATATATTGCGATGCGTCCGGTATCTGTATCGGGTGTGTCTTGATGCAAGAAGGAAGGGTCATTCCCTATGCTTCTAGGAAATTGAAGAAGCATGAAGAGAATTATCCAACTCATGATCTGGAGTTAGCAGCAGTTGTCCATGCTTTGAAGATTTGGTGGCACTATCTTTTGGGCAATCTCTGACATATTTACACGGATCATAAGAGTTTGAAGTATATATTCACTCAGTCGGAGTTGAATATGAGGCAAAGAAGATGGTTAGAGCTTATCAAAGATTATGATCTTGAAGTGCATTACCATCTAGGCAAGGCGAATGTTGTAGCTGATGCCTTAAGTCGTAAGGGTAGTTGCAACTGTCTGAGCTTAAAGGCGGTAAATTCCACACTCTGTTATGAGTTAGAAAAGCTAGACATATCTATGGTTCAGCATGGCAGTCTAGCTAACATATCGGTGGAACCCAGCATTCGTGATCAAATTATCAAGGCTCAAAAGACCAATAAAGGCATCGCACATCTTAAAGCAAAGGTGAAATCTGGAACACCCACTTGTTTCAAGTTAGATGAATCTGATGTCTTGTGGTTCAAGGATCGTCTTGTGGTGCCCAAAGTTCCAGATTTATGACAAGCTATTCTTGATGAAGCTCATACTTCTCGTTTGTCCATTCACCCTGGAAGCAATAAAATGTACTAGGATTTGAAGAGAAAGTTTTGGTGGACAAAGATGAAGATTGAAATAGCAGGCTTTGTGGCTAAGTGTGACACTTGTCAGAAAGTGAAAGCAATATGTTTGAAACCGGGAGGTCAACTTCAACCTTTGCCAGTTCTAGTGTGGAAGTGGGAAGACATCAGTATGGATTTCATAGTAGGCTTACCTAATACATCCAATGGGTATGATTCTATCTGGGTTATTGTTGACCGGCTTACCAAATCCACACATTTTCTACCTATGAAAACAAGACAGCCTACCGCTGCTTATGCCAAGTTGTTCTTAGCAAGAATAGTAAGTCTTCATGGCATTCCTAAGACCATCATATCTGATCATGGGACTCAGTTTGTCTCAGCTTTCTGGAGGCATCTCCATGAGTCTCTGGGTACTAAACTCCTTTATAGCACCGCTTATCATCCACAGACCGATGGTCAAACAGAACAAGTAAATTAGATTCTTGAAGACCTATTGCGGTGTTGTGTTCTTAACTTTGCTGAGAAGTGGGATGAATGTTTACCTTTGGCAGAGTTCTCGTATAACGATAGTTACCAGCAGAGCATAAAAATGTCGCCGTTTGAAGCTTTGTATGGTCGTGGTTGCCGAACTCCTCTTAATTGGTCGGAA
Organism: Microstegium vimineum; assembly: GCA_022036555.1. Classification (NCBI taxonomy): domain Eukaryota; kingdom Viridiplantae; phylum Streptophyta; class Magnoliopsida; order Poales; family Poaceae; genus Microstegium; species Microstegium vimineum. The sequence continues at coordinate 41,163,781 of CM039119.1, forward strand.
CCCAGAGAACGTGAGTTCTTTGGTGTCGACATAGTTAAGGAAGCTGAAGATAAAGTCAAAAAAATTCGTATCAATCTTGAGATCACCCAATCTAGGCAAAAGAGTTATGCTGACAAAAGGAGAAGGCCACTTCAATATCAACCCGAAGATCACGTGTACTTAAAAGTCACACCTATGAAAGGAATCTCACGGTTTGGAGTGAAAGGCAAGTTAGCACCTCGCTATGTCGGTCCATTTCCAGTTGTGGAACGCATTGGCAAAGTGGCTTATCGTCTTAAGTTGCCTGAAAATCTTCCAGCCGTTCATGATGTGTTTCATGTATCCCAGTTGAAGAAATGTCTTCAAGTTAAGGATACGACAGTTGAAGTTGACGGAGTGCATTTAGAACCTGATGTGACATACTCTGAGTATCCTATAAAGGTTCTTGATCGAAAAGATCGAGTTACTCATCGCAAGACCATCAAGTTCTACAAAGTTCAGTGGAATCACCACTCAGAAGAAGAAGCTACTTGGGAATCTGAAGATTATCTTTTAGAGAATTTCCCAGAGTTTTATGCTTCTATTGTTTGAGCTGTTTGTAAAACCTGGTCATAGTTGCGGGATGAGATTTCTTTAAGGGGGGAGGGTTGTAACACCTCTGGTGTTTAATCACTTAATTAAAAAAAAATTATCATGTCATCATATGCATTAAGCATCATTCAGTTGATTGAGAATATGGCTATGCATTGAACTAAAATGAGTTTACTTGATTGTATTGATCAGTTGTGTGAATGTTGGCCATCTTTTCAATTTCAAATTTTCAAATTCGAATTCAAAACCCTAATTCCCAAAGGGATTAAATCAAACCCTAAACATTGTTTTAAAAATCTAAAAAGATTCTGTCTTTGGTTGTTTAAGCAAAGTTGTAGAGCTCAATTTGAATTGCATTTGTTGTGTTTATAGTTTTTCAACTGTTATTCTAGTTTCTAGAGTAATTAAAAAGGGGGTAAATCCTTTTTAAAAGGTTTTCAAATTTCAAAAATGCACTTTCATTTCTAGGCCGAATTTGAAAAAGTGTGTATTATCAAAGTTGTAGATCATAAAATTTTGAGCAACTTTGGTATTCAAAGTTTTTCATAAAAACCCCTGGAAGCTTGAGAAATTTGCAAATTAGTACCAAGGGAGGTTCACTCATTTCACCAAACAGCTGCACGGTGGCGTGGAGCTTGGCGCCGACACCTAGCCGGCCAGCTGCCGAGCTCTCCTCGCATCTCATGTCCGCAATGAGCGTCCCATCGTGTGCGTGGCGTTGTTGCGCACATCCTGCGCTCTTCAAAACGGGACATTGTTCACCCCTTGCTCCCTTTCCACGCCATGCAACCGCTCTGCTCTGCTCCTCCACGAGCGTCGCCCACGTCGACGAGCTCGTCCGAGCTCGTTAGCCACTGCCAAGTCCCAAATCCACTGCCATTGTCTTCGCCGTGACCTCGCGCATCGTCTGGGTCGCTTGGTTGAAACAATCGATCACTGGTTTGACCAGAAGCCGCATTGTTCTTTCATTTCTGGTTTCTTACTCCTTGTTATTCTCTGACTCCGCCGCTCTTCTCCGTTTCGCAAATGGTGGACCGTAGCTCCGGGAACATCGACGTTGCCGCTCGGCTTCCCGTTTGCGCCGGCACGGTTTTCGTCGACCGGTCGATCTGCTTCATCTCCGCCCATGTTTGTGAGAGCTTCATAACCGGGGTGAGCTCCTCGAACTCTCCGCGCACTTAGTTGAGCTTGTTTCGAGCCATAGTGCTCTGTCCGCGAGCTCCGCCGCTGTTTATGGTCGTTGCGGCGGTGCGCTCGTCGGTGGGACGTGTTTGTCCATCGTTTTCCAATCCGAGTCTTGCGCTAGCTTTGTCTAGCTGTCGTGAGTCCGTCTGCGATGTTGGTTGTTCAAGCGCGTGCTCAGTTTCATCACAGCACGTCGCGCAGATCTCCGCCGTCCGCCATGGCCGTCGGCGAAGGTGTTGCGCCTAGCTCTTTGTTTGTTTTGCGTGTGTTGAAATGAATTTTCCATGATTTTTCATGCTCTGTATATTGTTCCAAAAATTCTGGGAATTTTTGTGTAATCTTTATACACTGGTACCTTTCTGTACAAAAAGTTTGGGAATTTTTGGATGAACTGTTATATATGGCTATTTGTATAATTAATAATAAAAATGATTAGTAACCCTAATTACTTTAGGTTTTGTGTGATTTTGGGTTGATTGATGTTAATGGTCATTAGTCCAGTGACAACCACAAGTTGGACATGCTTGATGTAATGTTGTTGCTCAGTTCTTTTGGATGTAATTATTAACTTAGATAATCAAGTTAATTAGGGTTTAATCAAATTGCTTTATAATCTAGTTTTGCTTTCCTTCATGAAAGGAAGTTGTACTCAATGTATTAATCTGTTTTAGTCATCTCTTAAGTGCATGTTTGTGTGTTGCAAAACATCATGTTTACTATTGCAAGCATTATCTAAGCATAGCATTATATCGTGTAGATATCTCGTTGGTTGGGTTGGACGACCACCCTCGTGAAGGGGGGTTTTCTGTTGTTGAATCTGAGCCAGAAGTCGTGTATTCTCCAACCCAGGCAAACCCCGATGTATTCAAACCTTTCCTTGTATTTAAAATGATTGCTTTAAATACACTTATAGTTATATTATTGCATTATTGTACTTTATTAAATTCCTACTTGATGCATAGCCTTATCCTTGTATTAATTGTACCTTTAACCTTGATACTTGTTTTAAGATGCAAACCTTTGCTAAAATGCTTAGTATGCTTAGAACTTTTATAGTAGGTGATTTCCGGTCAGCTACGCATAGCGTATTGCTTCGGCAAATGGTTATGTTTTTGCTGAGAAAGGGATGTTGTTGGAAGTAATAATCTGAGAACGGGCGGACACGGTGTTTGGGAGCCATTAGTGGTGACTGGTGAGCGGGTTCTTTCCGCCCTTGTCGATTAGGAACCGTCCATTGTAGATGTCCAAGGGTTGTGACTTTGGAGTACTTATCACATACTCTGGGAAGCTGGACTCTGGCTATTCCAGTGTTAAGAACGGTTAACCCGCACTGGGAGTGGAGAGATGACGAGAGTAGTGTGTACCCTCCAAGTTCGAGGAACTGGATGGAGGTGTACTGTGCTCTCGGGTGGCGGAACCCCGGTCTTGGCTGGAGGATCCAGGGAAAGGTAGTTATATGTGTGCTTTAGTGCTGCATATGGCGTGTGACAGGGAAGCCCCAGCTGGGTTTTAACCGATTCCAATCGTCGTGTTCCTCGGAAATGGAAACATAACCCTGTCCTCTATCGTGTAGTAATATACTTAAACTGGATACTTGTTGGTTCCCTTTTATGGATGTCTTATTACCTCGTATCGACCATACATCTAGATCGGTACTTGAGTAATCTTATGAACGAATTAAATGAATTTCAATTCTTTTATAAATGCTCATTTATGCAAAACTCTTGATTCTTGCAAACCACACCTTGAATCCTATGACTTGCATACTGTTTTGTCTACCAAATATTTTATTTGTCGGATAAGTCTTGTTGAGTACTCCCGTACTCAGGGTTTGTTAACCCCTGTTGCAGATGAGGGCCACAACCCAGTCTGTGTGGCTTCGTGCTATATGACCATGGTCAATGTGGATGAAGAATAAATTGTCTTTGCTTGACTCTTGGGCAAGAGTAACTCGGCTGTTTGTTTAAACTCTATCAGCCGCTTGATGTAATATTATCGTATGACACTAAGTTATGTTTCAAAACTTATGGTTTTTAATATAACTTTAAATTTCCGCTACTTTGATGTAAATTAAATTATTGTATTGCTTCTGCAATGTTTGTAATGAGGAGATCCTGTTCGAAAAGAGGTGGATGACCTGCTGTAAAGTGGCGACACCTGACGGACCAATTAAGGTTTGGATCATTTGTTTGGGATTAAGTCGGAGGGACTAATAATCCTGGCAAGTGGGCCCCATCTTAAGAGGTTCTGTCATAGTGCGCTTGCTGAAACACACTTATATATTTAGAGCAATTGCATATTTCAATACCACATCTCTCTGTCATGTTGGGGATGACAACCTGGCTTAAGTGGCATAAGAGATGTCAACAACGTGATGATATGAAGTGGATCATATCATTTGGTGATGAGTTGGTGCATGTGTTGCATCAACATTAGAGAAGGAGATGGAATGGAATGCGCAAGGGAAAGGTATAACGATAGGGCATTTCATTTCACCGATCATTGGTGTGTAGAGAAGTTTATGATCGGATTTAGGATATATAGTCGTACTATCAAGAGGAGCAAACTTGTTTGCATATCGGTTATCTAGTGCCACCGTGAGTGATCTAACTTTGCGATATATTAGGATCGAGTGGCGTGGTGAGAGCAAGTGGAAATGCTTTGGAAAATGATTGTGAAAATGCTAACACACATGCACAAGGTAGTGATCACGTTTGTGTTAGCACTTGAGAAAGCAAGGATGATGTTTGGAGGAGTCTCGGTTGAGTTTCGGGCTCCGGACGCTAGGGCTTTCAGGTATTTGGACCATTGGTGAATGGGTCCGGAACCAAACCCTAGGTTCTGTCGAAGTTGTGGGGTCCGGAAGCTAGTCCAGACACTGAGGTGTTGGTGATCTGGACAAATGGCTGTGCGTCCGGTTACCCTCCCCACTAACTGTGTTGTGCTGACTCAGAGGGTCCGGACGCTCGTTGGTGTCCGGACGGGGACTCCGGACACGCGTCTGGATGGTCTGCCCTCTCTAGACCGGCTCTGCATAGAGTCTGGACGCTAACTGGAGTCCAGATGCTAGAGTCCGGACGTTGTCCGGACAAGATTGGAGCTCTCGGGTGCTCTCTGCATGAGCTTCGGACGCAGCGAAGTGTTGGTCCGGACAGGAGTCCAGACGCGTCCGGAGACATGCGGCAGCGCGAGGCTAAGGCACCAATGCATCTTTCAAACGGCTAGGAGGGTCTGGACGCGCGCGGTATGGTCCGGACCCTTATGGAGGAGCGTCCAGAGGTACGCTGGAAGGCCCAATGATGGGGCAAAACGGCTAGTTTCATGGGGATGGCTATTTATAGCCCTTGGCCAGCCCTTAGGGCTGGCTGAGCACCTTGGGGATGTGTTGCCCTTAGTGTGCTTGGTGAAGGAGCCCTCTAACTCACTTGTGAAAGCAATAGTGTGATCTAATTGTGAGTGAGTGATCTCTAGTGCGTTGCTTTAAGAGATAGCTTCGTGTGGCACTAAGTGGTCGTGTTGCAAGCCGGTGGTGCTTGTTACTTTTAGAGGTTGCCACCTCCTAGACGGCTTGGTGGTCGTGGCTCCGTTGAAGCACGCAAGAAGCTTGTGCGTGGCTCCGGAGAAGAGCTTGTGAGGGGTGTTGTGCTCGCCCCGCGGGAGATCGCGAAGAGCAACTCTAGTTGAGAGTGTCATTGAGTGCCCTCATCTTGTGTTGGTTGTGCGGCACCCGATTGCGGGTTAGGCTTGTGAATGCATATTTGCACGTGAACCTCCAAGTGAGTGAGCCGACACAATGGTGACTAGCTTGGTGGCGACCAAGTGAACCTCAGGAGAAAAATCACCGTGTCAACCTTGTACATCTTCTCGGTGGTTTGCATTCTCCAAATCACTAGCTTGTATTTACTTATTCATACTTGTGCTAGTGATTAGTTGTTGCTCTTGTAACTAGTTTAGCTTGTGTAGCTTGCCTAGTTACCTTCTAGCTTGTGTAGCTTAGAAGTAAGATCTTGAGTGACTAATTGTCTTGAGTAGCCTTGTTAGTCACATTGCTTAGTTTGTGTAGCTCTTTGTGCTTTGCTTACTAGTATGTGTAGGAGCTCCTAGTGTGCTTAGAGTACTAGTTGCTTAGGTTTGTGTGACCTTGCAACCTAGACTTATTTAGGTGAGCTTCCTAGCTTGGCAGCTTAGTTAGCATAATAGACATACTTTGCTAGGTGCTAGAGTTATAGTTAGAGGGTGTAGTCTTGGCTAGACCGATAGTTTTATTTCCGCATTTGATTTGGTTAGCCGGAACGTTTAAGTTTTAGAAAAGACTGTTCACCCCCTCTAGTCCGCCATCTCGACCCTAGAAGTGGTATTAGAGCTTGGTCTCTCATTTGTGGTCTTTACCAACCCGAGAGGATGGCGACTTATGGGCTAGATGTTGATTGTCCATACACTTTTGATGGCACACACTTTGCACGGTGGAAAAATTGGATGATATGCAATTTCAAGTTTATTTTCCCTCATATGTGGTGGATCGTAGATGTAGGCTTTTCTCATGTGTGGGATTAAGAAAACCTAACCCAAGCACAAGAGAAATGCCTAGATCTAGAGATCCAAGCTACTAACATCATGTATAGATCTTTGACTCAATGCATATTTGGAGAGATCATGGACATGAAGACACCTCATGAGATTTGGTCCTATCTCATTGAAAAATATGGGACGGTCTCAAGTTATGGTGATGAGTTAGTGGCACATGAGGATGTTGAGCATGACCACAACTTGGTGATTGTGGAAGATTGCTCTACCTCATGGTCAAGTGATGATGATGAAAGATCAACTACAAGCTCACTTGACAAGATTGATGATGATGCCACAAGTGTTGCAAATGATGATGCTACTCCATGCACACTTGATGGTGATGAAGATGGTTCATGCTCGGTTGATGATTGTGCTATCACAAGCTCTCCTATATCACCACATTGCTCTATGTCACAAGGTGACACAAAGGTATCAAATAGCAATGTTGTTGATCATGTTGATTCATATGATGAGCTTGTAAATAGACTTGCTAGCATGACCATGTCTTTAGAGAATGAGAAAGCTAAAACTTTGAAATTGAAAAATGAAATCTCAACTCTAAAGAAAACTTGTGAACAACAAAAGAACATAATTCACACTTCTATTTGTTCACAATAAGAGCTTAATGTGACTCATGAGGAACTTGTTGATTCTCATGAAGAATTAATTGAAATGCATGCTTCACTAATCAAAGCTTCTACAAAGAAAATCTCAACTCTAAAAGATTCATGTGAAGAACATAAGCACTTACTTGATGTTCTTAAATCTTCACATGAAGAGCTAAAGCTAGATCATGAGCAACTTCGTGTATCTCATGAGGCTTTGGTTCACAAACATGGTGATCTAATAAATGAGTTGATTAATCTTAAAAATGATGAGAGCTCATCACATGGGTCAAATGATCAACTACATATTGTTACTAACCCTTGTGATGTAGGGAAGAAGCATGTATCCACCTCTTGTGATGATTTACTTGATATGCCATGTTTTTCACATATAGATGCTTGTTCTACTTCTATGTCTTGTGAGACTACCCTTTTGAAGGAGAACAATGATCTCAAAAGTGAATTGAAGAATATGAGCAACAAGTTAGAGAGGTGCTACAACTCCAAAGTCTCCTTTGAGCATATGATGAACAACACTAGAAGCTATGGTGACAAGAGTGGAGTTGGATTCAACAAGAGCAAGGGCAAGAAAAAGATGAAGAAGCAAGAACAAAAGAAGCTATCTCATTTCAAGTGCTTCATATGCCGTGATATGGGACATCTTGCAAATGGTTGCCCAAACAAAGAAAAGCTCAAGTTGAAGAAAGAAGAAGAGAGACTAAAGCATGTCAAGTGCTTCAAGTGTCACATTTGGGGTCATCTCACCTCAATGTGCCCAACCAAGCAATTGGTGAAGCAACAAGTAGAGCCTCAATCTATGCCACAAGTCACACCCCAAGTACAAGATAAGATCAACCATGAAGATGGTGATTTGGGGATGATGATGAAGAAGAAGACTAGAAGTGGTCTCAAAGAAAGATCAAGTCATCTAACTCCTATTCAAGATGACATAATGATGAGCAAGAATCAAGAGAAGAAAGATTTAGCTCACATCAAGTGCTACAAATGTGAAGATATGGGACACTTTGCCTCAAGGTGTCCTACCAAGCTTGAGATGAAGATTCAAGCAAAAGAGAAGATGCAAGGCAATGAGAAGCACAACATGAGCAAGGAAGAAAAGGCTCAAGCAAAGAGAGTGTGCTACTCATGTCGGCAAAGGGGACACATGACTAATTCATGTCCCCTAGGTATAACTTCTAAGAATATTTCAATTGTTGATGATCATATGCTTAGAAAGGATGGTAGTGGTACCTCTATGGCTGCTATTGCAAAACATCCCGCTATTCATACTAAGGCATTGCCTAAGTATGTTGCACCTAACTTGAGAGGACCCAAACTAGTTTGGGTACCATCAACAAGTGGATGAATATGTGTAGGTATTATTGGCATTGGAGGCTTGATTCAATTGATTGCATCTAGTTCATCATATGATTGAGTCAAGTAATGAAGCTTAGTGCTATTATTATTCCCAATGCCAAGTCAAAATATGAAGTCCAAAGTGCTACAACATACAAGTGCATGATCAAGTTGTGGTGGTTTATTGGATTATTTGAAGGCTTGCAAATATTCTAGTTGAAGCTTGCTAATGGATTAATCATGGTTTACTAAGGTATATCTCTTGTTGATCAAGTTCATTTCAACAAATCTCGCGGACCGGTCCAAATAAGTTAGATCTTGACCCCCGTTCCTCCCACGGGGGTACGCACGCGAGGGCGCCAGCACCAGGCCTCCGCTGTCGTCGCCGCTGCCACCTGACCCCCGTTCCTCCCACCTCCGGCCTCCTGCCAGTGGAGAGAGGAGGAACGGGGGTCCATCGTTTTGAGTTGATCTACTGTTTTTACTAGAGTCTGAGTCGAGTCTAGGTCTAGGGTTTGCTCGCCGTCGATTTTCGGCAGCAGAGTTATGTTTTGCCGGAGGAGTGTGGCTTCTTCGTGGCTTGTTCTTCCTGGCGACGCCGGCGATGCGGAAGCGGCGGCGGCGCAGCGGAATAATTTCTCCCAGCCTCTTCCGTTCTCCGATGGCGATCTACTCCGACGTCAACGGAGAGGCTGGGGAGACCTCTCGTGGAGTCGAGGGCTAACGCATCATTGTCTTCTTCAGATGATGATGCTATTGAACCTATTAATCTTGAGGAATATGTTCTTTGGTGGAAACCTGAGCTCTGCTCGGGTTGCCGGCGATGGAATCGAAGGATGCGTCGTGGGTACAGGAGCTGGCCGATGCGCCTGGGAGGCAACATCGGCTGATTCGCCCAGAAGTAAGTCCTCCTCTGCGGCCTCCACCCTATGGAGTTTGGCTCTGGTGCCTAACGACGATTGGTACGTGACTTCGATGGCGGGGATGGATGGATCTCTGAAGGCTTCGAGGAAGATGAACAGGAGTTGTGAACTTCTTTGTAATTTTCCTTTTCTTTGGAGTCCTACCTATAAAAGGGCCGGTGCAATTACACTAAGATGAATACATGTTCCTTCTCAAAAAAAAGTTCATTTGGATATGTATAAGATGTTTCAATTGGATATACACATAGTACATATGAGTTGTTTGAATTGGATATATATGTGCACTAGTTGCTTGCTATAAGATGTTTGAATGGATTAAATGCTTAGTGATCAAGTTTGAGTTGATTTGAATGGATATGATCATGAGACTAATTTTAGTAAGTGGATTGAATGAATATAATTCTTGAGATAGTATTCAAACAAGTTGGATTCAAACTTGGTTCAATTTGAAGAAGCCTAGCTCAATTTGTCAACTCTTGTAAATATTCAAAATCTGAGCTAGCTGTGATCATAGCCATGTTTGAGAGATAAAATCTATTTGGATTGGCTTAAAATTTGATGTACATGCTCTACACTTATGGTGTTAGTTGCTGTTCAAATTTCATGGGTATTGGATAAGGGATACTTCAGTTTTGGAGTGGATCTTGTCTACACATGTGCAGCAGTTTTCAGCATGTACCTAGATGGGAAGATGTGAAATCTGGTAGCAATCTATTAATCCAATGAAGCTAAAAATTTTATGGCTGCTAGATGACTTAGTGAAGCACATCTCCACCAAATTTCATGATCATTGGATATGTACTTTGGGATTTATGATATATTCTATGAAGAGTACAGAATCTGTCAGAAAAGTGACATTTATTGGATTGATCTAGAGTCACTAAAAATTAAAAGGTCCTCATGTTGGAATCATACTTATAAGTGATTGAGGCACCTATGGTTGATTTTGGTCTGAGCTAGAAGCATGTCAAGCATTGAGTACAAGGCCATTTGTTTATGAAGCACATTTGGTACTCAAGTTGAAGATCAAGATCAAACCCAAGATGAAGATGAAGTTTAAGTTCTAGTGATGATTGAAGAACATTTGATAGAAAGAAAATGACTTAAACAACAAAGTTTGAGCTCATATTGGATTCATGTTCACTCATGAAATGGAGTTCAACAATTGGTTCAATCAAACAAAGTCAATTCAAGTGAGTTGAAGGATAATTTTTAGAGATAGGTCCATTCTATCTAAGTGTAGGGGCTTGCCGCCGTTGTGTAGGTGAACTCAAGTGTGGTACTTGGAAGGCTAACATGGAAGTGGTGATCTAGGGGTCATTTGGATGCTTAGTTGAAGAAATCAATAGGATTGATCAAAAGAAAGCAAGCAACACCCAAAAGAGAGAGATTCATGAATTTAATCTACAAGTGTATCATGACATTAAAGTAGTATCATCTTCTACAAGTGGTACATCATTTGGTACCTCTGCAAGCAAAGATCAAGAAAGAAGAAAGTCAACCGCAACAAGAAAGTGCACTTGATCTTTAGTGGTTCTCAAATCATATGGGTGAAGATTGGTATTCAAATTGGTTGTCATTGGTCTTCACCAAGCGTTAATTGGACTTCACATTGCTAATTGGAGATGAAATCTATATGACTATCCTCTACTCCAACATAGCAAAGGTGAAATTGTTTGACATATGCATACATTATTGCTTAGGACATTTTTAGTGCATATAGCCATACATAGGAATCATTCATTGAAAAATCAAATAAATTTGATGCTTATAGCCTACCATTATTGCTTGATTGATTACTTGAATCTAGTGGTAGTATATGAGTGTGTTCATGAGCTAGTAAACCCAAGTACTTGATCTATTTTGGATTGCAATCAAGTGACCAGTACAACCTCTATAAGATAACCGCTTAATGTGTGTAAACAAGCTTAGAGAGGGTTTAAACCGGACTTAAAAGCTTATGCTATTCATTTTAGTTCAAGTCCAACATAGAAGCTCATGAAGATGAATCTAGTTCAAGCACAAGACAACAATGCAAATGGATATCAAGATGTAACCTACAAATGGTATCTAGACTTAGGCTAATCTTTCAAACAGTATCAACTTTCATATTGGTACTTGCAAAAGATGTCTAGTTCTAGTATACTTGTGATGATCCACATTTAGTTAATTCAAGTAATTCTACAAGTGGTATCCTACAAGCTAACAAGTGATCCTCGACTTTAAGTGATCAAATCATAGTTCTCTTACTTACAAAGCTTATTTGGATGACAATTGCTTTGACCAAAGGGGAGTTGCCCTACTCAATGGTATAATGGTCAATGATCTTTCATGAAGAGTCATTCCAATACATAGATGTTAGTGTCCATCAAAATGCAAAGATACAAGTATCAACCATCTACCCTAGTGCAACATTTGTATCAATATGAGCATACCTTTTATGGAAATTGATGACAAAGGGGGAGAGATTTGTGCAAAGATATGAATATATGTTGGACATGCACTAAGAGAGGGACATGAACATAAGGGAACAAGATCGAAAGGATCAAAGTCTTGAACTAAGTGATGCACACAAGTAGGGGGAGCAAGCTCATGAACTTGATTGATTGCATTTGATATGTTCATATTCATGTGCTTGCTTGCATATTGCATAAGTATTATCTTTATATGCATGCTTGTGTTGTGTATGCTAGTTATAGGACTTTTATGATGATTTGATAGCATGCATAGGTTGGTAAGCTAGATATATGTTCCTTCCATTGGTATCTAGAAACTGTGCATTTAATGTTGATCTCACGGGGTTTCTAGTGTTGCTTTGGTATCTAGCTAACCATGGTGCTAAGGATGAACTTCAAAGTGCAACTACAATGGGTATTTTCAAAGGTTTATCCTATATCCCTTAGCATCACTTAGTAGTGCTAGCACTCCCAAAATTCCTATTCATGCATGTGTGCAAAGCTTAATTCAAACCTTTGTGAGCACACATGTAGGGGGAGCTATCACTACCAAGTCGGATTTTGTGGCATTTATCCAAATCTTGGTATAGAACTTAAATGTTGGATAAATATCATAATATCCAAAATTAATCTTAAATTCCATATCTTTGTAGAGTTCTCATCAATTACCAAAAAAGGGGAGATTGAGAGTCTCTACGTGATTTTGGTAATTGAGTGACAACTTAGGTGAACTAACATGTGTTTAAGTGAGATATACACAGGAGGTTAGTTCACATGTGACTGTGTGATGAAGGAGCTTATTGCACATGAGACATGACATGGAGTCATGTGATCAAGGTGGAGAACATCAAGATGAGGCTTGGCTTGATGGACCGATTGCAAGTGTGAAGGGCAAGCGGGTGATGCTTGGCGCCGATGGACCGACGCAACGGTGAAGAGCAAGTGAGGTCAAGATCGATGAACCAACACTGTCACGTGATGATATGAAGTGGATCATATCATTTGGTGATAGGTTGGTGCATGTGTTGCATCAACATTGGAGAAGGAGATGGAATGGAATGTGCAAGGCAAAGGTATAACCATAGGGCATTTCATTTCACTGGTCATTGGTGTGTAGAGAAGTTTATGACAGGGTTTAGGATAGATAGACGTACTATCAAGAGGAGCAAACTTGTTTGCATATCGGTTATCTAGTGCCACCGTGAGCGATCTAACTTTGCGATGTATTAGGATCGAGTGGCGTGGTGAGAGCAAGTGGAAATGCTTTTGAAAATGATTGTGAAAATGCTAACACACATGCACAAGGTAGTGATCACGTTTGTGTTAGCACTTGAGAAAGCAAGGATGATGTTTGGAGGAGTCTCGGCTGAGTTTCGGGCTCCGGACGCTAGGGCTTTCAGGTGTCCGAACCATTGGTGAATGGGTCCGGAACCAAACCCTAGGTTCTGCCGAAGTTGTGGGGTCCGGACGCTGAGGTGTTGGTGGTCCAGACAAACGGTTGTGTGTCCGGTCACCCTCCCCACTGACTGTGTTGTGCTGACTTGGAGGGTACGGACGCTCGTTGGTGTCCGGACGGGGACTCCAAACACGCGTCCGGATGGTTTTCCCTCTCTGGACCGGCTCTGCATAGAGTCCGGACGCTAACTGGAGTCCGGATGCTGTCCGGACAGGATTGGAGCTGTCGGGTGCTCTCTGCATGAGCTCCGGACATGGCGAAGTGTTGGTCCAGACAGGAGTCCGGATGCGTCTGGAGACACGCGGCAGCGCGAGGCTATGGCGCCAACGGATCTTTCAAACGGCTAGGAGGGTCCGGACACGCGCGGTATGGTCCGGACCCCCTATGGAGGAGCGTCCAGAGGTACACAGGAAGGCCCAATGATGGGGCAAAATGACTAGTCTCGTGGGGATGGCTATTTATAGCCATTGGCCGGCCCTTGGGGCTGGCTGAGCACCTTGGGGATGTGTCTCCCTTAGTGTGCTTGGTGAAGGAGCCCTCTAACTCACTTGTTCAAGCAATAGTGTGATCTAATTGCGAGTGAGTGATCTCTAGTACGTTACTTTAAGAGATAGCTTCGTGTGGCACTAGGTGATCGTGTTGCAAGCCGGTGGTGCTTGTTACTCTTAGAGGTTGCCACCTCCTAGACGGCTTGGTGGTCGTGGCTCCGTTGAAGCACGCAAGAAGCTTGTGCGTGGCTCCGGAGAAGAGCTTGTGAGGGGTGTTGTGCTCGCCCCGCGGAAGATCGTGAAGAGCAACTCTAGTTGAGAGTGTCATTGAGTGCCCTCATCTTGTGTTGGTTGTGCGGCACCCGATTGCGGGTTAGGCTTGTGAATTCCTATTTGCGCGTGAACCTCCAAGTGAGTGAGCCGACACAACGGTGACTAGCTTGGTGGCGACCAAGTGAACCTCAGGAGAAAAATCACCGTGTCAACCTTGTACATCTTCTCGGTGGTTTGCATTCTCCAAATCACTAGCTTGTATTTACTTATTCATACTTGTGCTAGTGATTAGTTGTTGCTCTTGTAACTAGTTTAGCTTGTGTAGCTTGCCTAGTTACCTTCTAGCTTGTGTAGCTTAGAAGTAAGATCTTGAGTGACTAATTGGCTTGAGTAGCCTTGTTAGTTACATTGCTTAGTTTGTGTAGCTAAGTAAGTTGAGCTCTCTAGTTGGCTTGTGTAGTCTTGCTAGAGAGCATTGCTAGTGAGCTTATGTGTTTTGTGCTTTGCTTACTAGTATGTGTAGGAGTTCTCGGTGTGCTTAGAGTACTAGTTGCTTAGGTCTGTGTGACCTTGCAACCTAGACTTATTTAGGTGAGCTTCCTAGCTTGACACCTTAGTTAGCATAATAGATATACTTTGCTAGGTGCTAGAGTTATAGGTAGATGGGTGTAGTCTTGGCTAGACCGATAGTTTTAATTCCGCATTTGATTCAGTTAGCCGGAACGTTTAAGTTTTAGAAAAGACTATTCACCCCCACTAGTCCGTCATCTCGACCCTACAGCGGTCCAACCGGTTCACGTTTGTTGCCCTGTTCGTTTGGTTATCAGCCACCGAAATAGTATTTTTGTCTCATAGAAAAATAACCAAAAACGACATCAACCGGCTGATCAGCCACCAAAACGATCAAACAAACAGGCTTGAAGGTTGAGCTACAGTAGACGCAACTAGACCCGCTCATGCACACTTGGGCGTCCGCAATGGCTAGCTAGATGTGACGTGGTAGTAAAAAAGAAGGAGAGAGAGTAGTCACTAGCTACAAGCAAATAGCCTATCTATTTCACGTAGTCCAAGACTATATGAAAGGAGCATGTGGGTCCAATATTATATATTAATCTCTTTTATTGTCTCTCACCTCCACATCAACTGACTATGTAGCTAGTACTAACTATTACCATTACGGACGCCCTTACACCATCTTGCCGATTGCCACCATGGACTGTAGGCTTGTTTTGTTTGTGCCTTCACCTCGACGCCCATATGCAAGGCCCCCATGCATTGGATTGCGGACGCCTGGGGTCAGGATGTGATGCCTGGCAGACATCTGCCTCCAGGGTGTCATCCAAACTATACTGCAACGCCCATGTTTCGGTGCACGTTCGCGTGATGGGTGAGGGTCATCCCCTTGGGCTTCATCGAGACTGACGACTACGAGGTTGATGACGTCAGGGTGGGCTTCTACGTGACTTTTTATTATTATACTAAAAAACGTGTTTGTGTGTTGCAACGGGAGAAAAATCGAACATTAATTAAAAACATAGACAAAAGTATTGTATGTTTATTCATATTTTACGTTTTTTCTATCTCTTAGAACCTAATTTTTTTATCATCAAATCATTGTTTGCTATTTTCCAAGCTAAATATATGGTCTATATATTTGGATTTACATTAGAATTAGATTTAGAATCTCTATTCATCTTACTCATAGGTATTCTATAATGATCCATGTCGGAATAAGAACCGTATGGAAAGGTGGTTGTTTCCTAGTGCAGATCTTATATGTGATCCAATAAGTTTTGTAATCAAACTTTGTATCATGGTACACAAGAGTTATTCAAACTTGTATAAACAAAGATACCATATATAGAATTAGAAATAGATCTTTGTTCTTACCTTTTACTTAATCTGTTCGAAATTATAGTTTGCTTGACTTTTTCCACCCTAAGTTTGACCACTTGTCTTATTCAAATTTTTGTACAAAATATCATTTTTTTGTGTGGCTTACTTATTTAATAAATAGTCTACATAAATGACTTAAATTAGACTATGTTTACACAATTTTTTTTAAATAAGACGAGTGGTCAAAATTGGGGTAAAAAAAGTCAAACAAATTATAAATTAAAACGGAGGGAGTACTATTTAGATTTAGATTAGAATTAGCATGTCTATTCATCTTAATCGGGGTTATTCTATTTGGATTAGAATAGGATCCTCAACTATACTCGTGTCTAATTCCTATATATAAAAATAGGAGGGTTGTAGTATACTATCTATACCTGCCTATAACAATAAAATTAAATATTGATGAAAAACTAAAATTTATGTTATTTTTTCACTGTCTTTCTCCTAACTAATTTTTTAACTGAAAATAATACGTGTTTGTGGTGTACATATTTATACTCTAAATCGACTCTTAAGTCCAAATAAAATAAAATCAGGCAATAAATCGAATCAGTGCTAGGTCTGCCTGATTCCGTTTTCTTTTCGTTTCTATTTTCCATGGTCCCGTCCCGTTCACATTTTTGCTGCTTCTTTGCTTCTCAGGCAATTTTGCTCTGGTTTGTGGCCTAGTTCAATTGGGTCGGCACTCGATGCAACCCTTTCATTTTCTAGGGCTAGATTGTCTCGGAATGAACCATGCTCGTTGGATTACAAGGAGCTAACCTATATAAGGTCAAACCCTAACTCAATTCCACTGGCATTGGGTCACTCATCCCAACATCCTTTTTCTCCGGTGATGTAGCGTTGTTCCCGTCTCCGTCTCGCTCTCATCTCTAATCATATTCCCCCTCCCTCCGCTATCTTCGAGCGCTCAAAGACCGGCAGCACGCGGTGCTTCGCGCGAAGCCGAGGTCGCGCGTCGACGGCACCAGGATGCCTAACGACGTCAGGGCTTGAGACGGCAGGGGCACATAGCGGCGGACGGGGCTCGTCTTCACGGCAACGCCATGCGACAAGGGGCATAGCCACGGCTCGATTGCGGTGACGCGTGGCCAGGGCCATGTCCATGTGGCGGTAGCTCGTCGGTGCGCCGAACCGGACCCTCTCTCGCCTGCAGCGTCGTCGTGACCAAGCTTCGGCGGGAGGCGTCTCGACGGCTCGCGGCCCCATGGCCTTGTGCTACCGTACTGGATTTTTTTATGCTCGATTGATTCAATTTATTTTTTGATATATGGTCATATTTATATTGCAATTACATGTGTTGTATTCATGATCCACCGTGATTCCTTTATGGTATTGATATTTTTTCCCGATTTCCTTTTGTAGTACTGTTGATTCAATTCGGACGCTGGTTGTTGGCTCGCTCGTATTGGTTTCTATTTTGTGATGACATCCAAAATATAAGCAAATGTAAGTAATGATATATGAAATTTAAATAAAGTTATGATAGTTTTTTTCTGCATAATGCTAAACCCAAAATTATTTGCTCATAGACATTAGCAAATCACAAATACTTATATCTATAACAATGTAAAGATGTCCTACTGCCACTATCCTAGGTCCCGCTAAATTCGGACGTTAGATTTTAGAGTCGGATTAGGCTCACAAAGTTCAGACCTGTCTTTTATTTTTAAAAGCAAATATTTTAACAGTAGGGGCAAGCCCCTCATGTTTCTCTTTAAAAAAAAGAAACATCTTTAACTAATTATATATTATAAACTATTAATATTTATGACATATAATTAGTATCATTGGAGAGATATTTGAATCTAGTTTTTTAATAAATTTATTTGAAGATCCAAATATTGTACGTATTTTCTACAAATCGAGTCAAATTTGTGACATGAACATCCAAAACAACTCGTTTTGTGGGTCGGAGGGAGTAAGTTACAACCTATCTAAGGTGGTGCCGCGCGCATGTGCACAAAAGCTCCCAAATAAAACATTCACACTAGAAACTCACTGAGTTCGTCATAAATTAAACTGAAAGAAAAGAAATACTTGAACGTTTTATGCTGCTAATCAAACTAACTAATTTGGGCGTTCACGACGGTCGTGGTCTCTTAAACCGGTTCTGCACATGATCTAGTAAAGACGGGACCTTCCTCATCAGTTCTATGTACTCGTTGGTCACCGCCACGGCCTTGAAATTTGCAGCGACCGCGAGGAAATCAAGGCACCTGGATTTGAGCTTCAGGCACGCGCGCTCTTCGGCAAACTGCAAGCTTGACAGCACCACATCTTTGTTGACGCTAGCGCATAGCACCTCCTCGCACGTTTGTCTGAGGGTGTCCAGCCCGTATTTAACAGCAGCATCGTATAGATTCTGGAACTCCGACGCCCGGCAATCAGCCTCCGCCGGCAGCAAGCCGTGGTACATGTAATGGAGCATGGATCTGAAGGTGGACGCCTTCATGTCGTCGTCCTGGATCTGGATAGCGACCGAGCCCTCCTCCTGCTGCTGCTGGCCTTCTTCAGCCGTCTGATGACCGAAGAGGTCCGCCCTGAACACCGGAGAGCGCGCCGCGAGCACGAGGCGGTGCGCCCTGAAAGTCCCCCCGTCGACTTGGAAGGAGACATCGGTGAGATCGGAGGTCGCGAGAATGTCATGCTCTAGTCTAGACAGAGTCGGCAACGGCAACGGCGGCCAGACTTTTGAGACCGCCACCATGCAAATCGCAGTGAAGTGGTCATCCACGACGCAATTCGCCTCGACGTCTGACCTCTTCGCTATCAAAGAGGCTTCCTTGCAATCTGTGGTGACGCTTTCTCGTCCGATCGTTACAGGAGGAGGCGTCAGGCCGGTTCTAGCTGGCAGACCAATATGCGCCGCCAGGAGCTTATGGCTCTGCCGATGGTGCTGGTCATCCGTGCTAGAGATCACCACAGATATCTTGATGAAGTCAGTCGAGCACCAATTCGGCCGGTGCACGTGAATCCGGCAGCGGCAGGGATAGGACGTCAACGTCGTTGCACTCGTCGCCTGAGAGATGCTTAGTGGCCGAGTAGTTTACTCTGAAATTGAAGGACTTGACTCTCGGGCGTGGAAGACAGTGCATGCTTTCTGTTCGGCCATGAGATAGCTAGCTAGCCTTCGTCGATGCGGCGGTGCGACTTCAGGATGCAACGGCGAAAGTGCGACTTCGCTGGATCAATCTAGAGGGTTGAGGGAGCGAAGGGAATTGTATGTCGACCGGGAACCGCGCGGTCGGGAAACGGGGGAGGAGGGCAGTCATTTAACTGATGCTGCATCTACACACACATGGAAATTATATCCAACTGCAAATTCAGAATAGGACAAGACCTCTCTTCTTTTTGTTTATATATGGATATGGATGGATGGAAGCATATATATCATGGTAGGAGACGGACGGACAGGCAGGCTGCTCATCATCATGTTATAAAAGGAAACAAACTCTAAGCTTTTTTTTTAAAGGAAAAAAACGGAAGCACTGTTTACAAGGAAACACATTCAATCTGTAAGTGTAACCGATTCAGACTTTAGTTTATCCGGGCTTACGGCATGGCGACTTGCACTCACAGTTGCTGCAATTTTTGTGTTTATTTGAGAATCTGGCAAGTGACAACTTCAATTTGCTTTCGACCTGGCAATCCAATCTATACTGGCAATTAGGCATCAAGCTATTGAAGTGAATAGATGATGCAAAAATTATTTGTTCATTTCATCGAGCATACTGGTTGCAGGTAATTTGTTCTAAATTTAAGTCATTTCATATTACCGTGATGGTTCTAATTTTCTATATTTCTAATTCAATTTAGTTATTTTTGAACATGTTAAATGTTGCCTAAGAAATATTTGTCTCGTGCTCAGAAAAGAAAAAAAATAAAAACAAGGCAAAGCGGTTTATAGAAAAGCACTGAAGTAGTATAGTTTTATCATATTTGAGGTAATCATTATAGTTGTTTTAACGTTATTTTACCTTCCTTGATGTACTGTTGTTTTTCATGAACTAAATACACGGGTTGCAAGTTAACTCTTGTTACTCTATCGACCGACAGACCTATCAAAACATTAGGGCTCTATTCACTTAACTATTTTCAACTTATTTCAGATTATTTTCTCTTACAATATATATACTATTTAATCAGCCGAAATCAGTCGGTTTTTTACCAACCGAACAGAGTGTCCTGGACCCCTAGTGTCTTCTTTGTGCATCTTTGTGCAAGAGCCTTATAAATTGTTGAGACGGCCCTGGCGATAGGGTGCGCGGCGCGTAACGAGCTAGCTATATCAATGCAATTAACTATTTATCAAACATGTTCTAACACGCACCGACGGGACAGACATGGTCAGACTCTGAAGAGCTACTTTAATTCGCAGGTCTCAAAAAGCTAGTGACACACATAATTTTCTAGACCATAATAATAATAATACAAGACTATAGAAACCTAAATGTACATGTTAGCAAAAATTTTAATAACGCTATAAATATAGACTCCAAGATCGATCTTGCCGGCTGATACACCAAATATGTTCGTAATCATCCCTTCACACCACTAGCTAATCGTGGTGTCTTGCACTGCACCTGTCCCGTACTTCGGCTAGCAAAGACTTGTGCTTGCCCATTAACTTAAGGTACTCTTGAGTTGCAGCCACCTCTTGGAAATTTGCAGGAACCGTAAGGAAATCAAGGCACTTGGCCTTCAGTTTGGGGCGTGTGTTCTCTTCCGCGAACTCCATGATGGATAACACCGTGGATGTCTTGATGCCAGCGCACATCATCTCCTCGCACGTCTCTTTCAGCTTGTCCAATGCATACATGTCGGCAGCTACAAACAGATCCTGTAATTCCATCTAGAGGATGGACCCAAAGGTGTTGGGTCTCGTCTTGTCTCTGATAGTAATGGAGCTCGCCCTGCTCTCAGCCATATCGCCGAATAGCATTGCCTTGAACACCGGTGAGCAAGCGGCGAGAACGAGGCGATGCGCTTTGAATGTGTGCTCTCCCACTTGTAAGGAAATATCGCTGAGATCTGGCATGTTGAATATAACGCTTCCTAAATTGTAAGAGACTGGGAGGTACAATGGCGGCCAGTCTCTTAGGATGACAACGGTGCAAATTGCGACGAAGTGATCGTCCACGAGACAATCCTTCTCGACCTCCTCTCTGCTTGCATAGAGGGTGACTCCTCCAAAACAGTCCTCCGTGACGGTTTCAGCAGGCTTTAGTCTGCCCGTGCTAATCGGCATCCCGTTCCTGTTCCGTAACTCTATGCTTGCCGTAGCCACCTTGGCCACCTTGGGAGCCTGGACGCTCTGTTGTTGGTGGCTCATGCTGGCGATGACGATGGTGAGTTCGATGAGGTCTCGCCAGCGGGACCACCAGCATCGTGCGGTGACCCTGAATCCATTGACTAACAACATGACCTTCTCGACGTACTGGCCGGCGGCGAGGTTCTGGGCAGCTGAGTGGCTCACCCGGAAGTGGAAGCCCTGTACGTCTCGAGTTCTGTAGATGTCGCATGCTCTGGGTTCGGCGGCCATGGTGCTCCTTCAAGCGGCTGCGAGGACGGGTGGCACGGAGGAGGATGAGCTAGCTAGCGTGAGGGTACGGGGCATTGTCGGATCCACAATATATATATATATCCATGCATTGGTACGAAAAATTTGGGTAGGACTGTACTCATGCCAATCGTGGGACACGTCCATACTAGGACTGCACACATGCATGGTAACCATGGTCCATGGACACGTTTGGATTTAGGCTATGTCATATAACTTGCTAGGTTACGCTACATGTGGTAACCTAATAACACATATAACTTGCTATATAAATTCAGAGAAGAAAAATAGTTGGTGTTGTCAAATAAATAGACTCTAATTGAAAGGAGGACTTTTACTAAAAAAATATTCTTAGGTCTTATAGCTATACAGTATATGTGTTGGAGCTTGTAGTGTTCATTATTTAGAGACCGAATAGAGAAACATCCTAATCGTTGCCAGGTTTGTTTACAGCACGGTATGATCATGACAAACTCTACATGATCGACATGATTGTTGAAGCCGCCACCAATCTAGATGCCTCCATACTAAGGTCGTGTTTAGTAGGGTTCCTACCGGCTTTAGCTTGTCTGACACATTTACTGTTCATGTACTACTATTTATAGGAGCCGTTTTTATCTCTCCTCTCTCCTTCTCACAAGCTGTTGAGAGCAGGTGAAGCTGAAAAAACGGGCTTCTCATGCTCTACTAGCTCTATGAGGAGGAGAGAATGAGAGATAAAAACAGCTCATGTGAATAGTAGAGGAACAGTGAATGTGTCAGAGGAGCTGGAGCCGGTAGGAGCCCTGTCGTGTTAGAGAAGCTGGAGCCGGTAGGAGCCCTGCCAAACGTGGTCTGAGATTCCTGCCAAGCATAACTCCTACTCCATCTCTAGATCCAGCTACCTCTCTACAATGTTTGGAAGCCATTTGCAGAGATGTTTTTAAGATTGAACCGCCCTTATATAGAAAAAAAAGAGACATTGTTATAAATCTTGCATTTTAAGTAGTGGCAGGAAGTAAACAAAGCAACTCGAAGGCTGCTGCCACAGCTACACTACTGTTGTCGTCCCGAAGTCGTGAACTTCCTGTCCCTGTTCACGTCACGGCCGGCCTCGATCGGCCTGGAGATCGACCATATGTTGGTTCCTTCCGAGACTCTCTACGACTAGGCATACGGCATGAAGCACCGACCCCTGAGTGTTAGGAGACCGTCGTCGTTAACATGCAGTCAAACGGTGTCCGGCCTCGGTAGTAAGTTGGACTCCAATCTCAGGCTCTCAGGCATCCTAACTGGACACCCGCACGCAGTACCGCCGTCGTGAACGCGCGCGGCGGCGAGTCTTGTGTTCGTGTCCAGCGCGCTCCGTCCTGTTACGTTCTAGTGGAATCCAACGTTGCAAGCGCATCGCTGCAATCTGTGTGACCCGCCATCGATCGATCTCGCCGGACGCCTTCTTGTTCGTATGATCCGGCTCTGTATCATTGGCATCGCTAGAATCGCACGGGCCAAGGCCCATGGACAGCCCAAGGAAGTCCTATATTTATATAGGAAAAAGTCTATTTTACGTCCCTGAACTATCGCAAAAGTCCACTTTACGTCTCTCAACTCTAAAACCGGACAAAACACATTCCCTAACTTTCAAAACCGTTCATATTACGTCCCTCGATGATTTTTGGACAGTGGTTTGCTACAGGAACAACCG
Organism: Microstegium vimineum; assembly: GCA_022036555.1. Taxonomy (NCBI): domain Eukaryota; kingdom Viridiplantae; phylum Streptophyta; class Magnoliopsida; order Poales; family Poaceae; genus Microstegium; species Microstegium vimineum. Next base: position 41,186,805 of record CM039119.1, read on the forward strand.
TTTTGTTTCTTCTCTTTTTATTTATTTCGATTGAATCTTTGAAAAATCATAGTAATCAAAGAAAAATCATAAAATAGAAAATCCAATTTTGTTGGACTCCACATGAGTAGATCTACACAGTGAATATATAATATGGTATGTTTTAGTACAAAATTTTTGCTATGACGATTTTGTCTTTTCCTTTTTTATTTATTTCTGGTGAATCTTTAAAGAATCATAATAAATCACAGAAAAATCATAAAATGAAAAATCTAATTTTGTTAGACTTCACATAAGTATATTTATACAGAAATATATAATATGATATATTTTAGTACAAAATTTTTGTGACAGCTTTAGATCTACGCTTTTGTGTAATTAATTAAAATAATTCATAGCTACAACTTCTATAACTATTTTTAGACTAAAGCTTACCATATTATATATCACTGTGTAGATATACTCATGTGGAGTACAAAAGAGTTGGATTTTCTATTTTATGATTTTTCTGTGATTTACTATGATTTTTCAAATAATCAACCAAAATAAATAAATAAAATAAAAGATAAAACCTTCGAGCAAAAACTTTGTACTAAAATATACCATATTATATATTCACTATGTAGATCTACTCACAAGGAGTCTAAAAAATTATATTTTTCATTTTATGGTTTTTCTATGATTTATTATGATTTTTTCAAAGATTCAATCGAAATAAATAAAAAAGAGAAAAAACAAAACCGTTGTCACCGTAGCAAGCCCACCTTTCCTGTAGCAAACCCACTGTCCAAAACCACTGAGGGACAAAATATGAACGGTATTGGAAGTTGAAGGACGTGTTTTGCCCGGTTTTAGAGTTAAGGGGCGTAAAGTGGACTTTCATGAAAGTTGATGGAGCAAAAGTAGACTTTTTCCATTTATATATGTTGAAAGGCCGCACAGCCGGGTCGGCGCGAATAATTTTATTGAGCCTTTTCCCTCACCACCATTATGAAATATCACAATTCTTCATATACCCCCCCCCCCCCCCCCCCCCACACACACACAAAACCTTTTTTTTTATATAACTACCCCCACCCAAAAAAAAATCCCTCTGTCTATCCTTCTGCTAGCTAGCAGAAATAATGCTTTTGCCCCCAGTGAAGAATACATAAAAAGTTATAATTTTCCTCTATGACAGCCTGTGTGTTGCATAAAAAAATGATTTTCTCGTCTGGTTCCACAATAACAACTTGTATGTGTGCGCATGAAAATTTTCCAATAAAATGTGTTGCAATGCATAAAAAAAATTCACAATCGTGGCAAAATCGTGGCAACCAAAATAAGTGAGGAATAAATAGCTGCATACTCATCCAGACATATCTATCATCCAGACACAAGGAAACCCAAAATTATCGTCCAGCACAGATGTATATGCAGTACCACGTGCATAGTCAGCCTGATTACTTGCATACAAAATAAAGATGGTCACATGGGCCTCATTACTAGTTTAAACATTGTTTGGTCATACAAAATAAAGATGGTCACATGGGCCTCATTACTAGTTTAAACATTGTTTGGCCATACTAACCTCAACAAAAGTACTATAAAAACATGTCATATAGATGCAAACTTATAAAAGATTAAATTTTCAAGCTCCTAGTTTCCATGGCGAGGCTAGAAGGGGTACTTAGGGACCTTGCTAGGGGTTTCCATAGTTGTACTACTCAAGGCATCACAATTTTTCTTCTCATTGCAATCCTTCTTCGCCATGGCCTGGATGGCTAAATGGGCCGGTGTGCGTGTCTGGGTCTAGGGTTGTGTGTGTGTGTGTGTTTGATTTGTTTTATTTTTTATTTTATTTTGCTTCCTTTTTAAATACCTACATCAATGTATATTCCTATTAATTTTTATCTTTCCACTTTCCTTTTCTACATACTCTCTTCACATCACAAACCTATTAAATTGAGTTTAGAAACAAAAAATATTACACACATGATCAAAAAAACCACACAATGTTTCTTTGTTTATTATTTTGTTAAACAACACATGCATACAATTTTTATTATAACTAACTGTAAACCTTAAATGACCAACCGTCCATCGATGTTTTGGTATTTTTAGCATCTCCTCCGATGCTAAATTTGGGATGTGGCATAGTGCACCCTACCTCGAGTGTTAGGTCATAGGTTCACACCCACGGCTACATGTTTTGTTTATTTTTTGTTGTAGTGATTAGGCATATATAAAACAAAGCATCACATTTTACAACATAAGCCATAAGATATATAACATGGGCTAAAATATGTTAGGGGAGACAAAAAAAATAAAAAAGTATGGACCCACATGACCACATGGTTGTGGAACATGCCAACATGGATAACAATGTCTTAAAAAATCAACAAGTTATTTTTTATGCACAAATTGTATCATAGACGATGCCATATGTAAATTAACCTTTATGACACATAAAATGTCTTTGTGACGCATCAAATTTAGGATTTCTTTATAAAAACATCATAGAATGGATAATGTAGTGGTACTTTGACCTATTATCATGGATATACGTCACAAAATGGCACATTTCTTGTAGTGAAACAAGTACTCACGTCAGAGCCAACCTTGTGAGGTAGTTGACTTGATAAACGAGAGATCATCCTTGGGCTTGCCTCAACATGAGCATTGGAGATTAGCAATTCATCGACCATGTGAAAAAAACCCTTTGTAGCTGCTAATCTGCCAAGCTTCCTCTTCATCCGCTTACCACAAAATCAGTGAGTCATCTGCAAACAACAATGAGACACACTTGGAGTACCATGACATGTATTAATGTCATGCAGTCTCTATTTTATTTTCTACCTATGTGAGTAGAGCTGAAAAACCCTCAACACACATGAGAAATATGTATAGTGATAGTGGGTCCACCTAGCATAATCCTCTCTTGGTTGTAAAGTATTATTGGATAAGACACCATTACTTTAATTCTATATCTCATAGAGGTGACACATTTCATAATGAAAGCCATCCATTTATGATCAAAACCTAATCCCATCATCAGTTGGTGACGGAAATGCCATTCCACTTGATCATAAAAACCTTATTCATGTCAAATTTGAGTGAGGCGCAACCCATCTTCCTTTATTTTCTCTATCAAGAAACGGGTCATCCATAGGTGATTAGAATACTATATGAAATTAGCCTCGCTAGGAGAAAACCACTCCGTGAAGGAGGTATAATTTCTAGTATAAAATGACTTTTAGCCTATTGGATAACACTTTAGACATAATCTTGTACACTACATTAGAGAGGCCAATAGGGTGTAGATCGTTCATATTCTTAGGTTTTGGTACCTTTAGTATGAGCACAATATTTGTATCATTCCATCCCTCTAGAATTGGTCCTCCCTTTAGTACTGAATGCACCTCATGCAACACCTTGCTAGAACGAAGTGATTCTCTCCCAAATCCTTGCATACAACTCCTTTATTGAGGATCAAATTGTACCTGTATTGTGCCAATGCCTCTGCATGAACCAGTTTATCCATGAACATCATGCCAATCGCCTAAGGTTCTATTGCCCTTAGTTGATCATGACCATGACCTCTAATCTTCTTCCCTTTCCTCTTGGTAACCAATAGATTCACCTTCATCATCAAATATAATGTTCCATTACCCACTATCCTGATCGCTTCTAAGATTTGTCACCTTCTAAATGAGGATGAGAGAAAAATGAATGACTAGCTACAGTTTAGGTTAGATGATTGTGTTAAGCTCCAAAATGGAGAATATACATGGATGAGAATGAACTTGGATCTGTGGGTGATCAAATCTCCCTAATGCTATGTTTGAGTGTAGAGATTTAGCCACATATATTGGAATGGTATTGGCTAGCCCTGAATGCAGCTATTTGGATGGTTTAGAATTCAGAATTAGAAATCAACTTCAATGCCAACCGGTATTTGTTTCACCTGCTTATCCTATCCCTCAATACTAAGCCTTACCTTTGGTATTATGGGAAATCAAGTATGATGATAAAAAGAACCACTCCCTCCTTCCCCATCTATGACGCTAGTGAACTAAGTGGCTCCTCCTCCTCTAGTAGTAACTCCTCCCCGCCATGGACTCTATTGGACTCCTTCCCACCATGCCTGCTGCCAAGGGGGACCAGATCTGCCATGCTATGGTTACTGCCCGACTCCTCTGTAATGATCCACGATTTCCTCGAAGGGAAATCCACAGATTACAACATAATGTGATAGTCCTAGGAGTACCAAGCTATCACATTATTGATATACAGTTGATACCACAGTCATACATCGTAAATTACAAGTTACAAGTATTACAACTTAGAGATTCATACCCTACTACAACACGATACTAGCGGAAGACGAACGTGAAACGATATCAGAGTAGAAGCAACGCACCAGCGGGTGAAGGCTCCTCCTTCGCAGCCAACCTTGAGCGTAGGACAAGACCACCTAAACCTCTGGATCCTTGCTGTTGTCCTCGAAGATAGCATCCAAACCTGATAAATAACTTTCAGTACGATTTGTACTGGCCACTGTTTCCCACCCTATGCTTTGCTTTTGCTTTGTGGAGAGTGGTATGCAAGGGGTAGAGAAGAGAAACTATTTCTGGCTATGGTTTTCCTATGCAAGTTCATTATTAAGTAATAATAATATAGTACTAAGTTGTATATCAAGTTTTAACACATTTCCCACACATCCATCCCATCCACACACATCTCACCACACACACTCTCACACTCTCTAGGCGACAAGGACAACTCCCTCTCGTCCTTGTCTCAGCGGCTCATAGCCGGATCCTACAAAACCCAAGGGGAGAGAAGAAAGGACTCATCTCACTACTCAAGAGAAGCGTAGGTCAAGGGAATGTCCATATCCGGGGACACGGCTATACGTATAGATCGATCAACTCTGCAGAGTGTGTGCACCTGTACCCACAATATTGCCATCATCGACGCTGTACAACGCCTAGGCTGATAACGAGTTGTCTCCCGATCCAGAACGACACCATCCTGCCACTCAGCCCTGGGGCTCCCCGGCGTACCGGCAAACTGAGACTGGGAGACGCAGCATCTGGCCAACGTGGTACTGCGCATCTAGGATGGTGCGGTCCCCACGACGGCACCACCCACCCTTATCACCTCACAACCTGGCAGTAATGGTACCGCCCAAACCGATAGACATCTGTACCCCGCCCATACAGGGACGAGTGGTGTGCACGAAAGTTCCCAAGGTTCCGGTCCACTTGATAAACAGTTCCTAGGTGGGATTAGACAGGTCATCTCCTTAATCGAGGTACTCCCCCGTGCCATCACAGCACCTCTATACCAGGGCTCGCCCCGGGATCTCCTCAGAACACACATGTACCCGCCACAGGTACCTCACGTGGGGATGCCCAGGTCGCACCCCCGGCAAGACTCGTCCCACGGACTTGTCATAAAACCTGTCTGGTCGACTCAACCCTCACCACACACCTAAGACACACGCCAAGATCTCCCTAGTTATTATCATCATTATAACGGCACACGGTGCCTAGCCACTCACAAACAATCCTCCACTCAGCATCACATCAATGACATAATGCGAAGTAGAAGTAAGCAGCGAGCAAGTAAGTAAAGCGAGTGTCTAGCCTATCAGTGGGTGTGCAGGGGTAAGGTTGTGACAAGGTAAAGGCTTTCCAAGCAAATCTACCATGCAACCTATCAGTTTAATTGCAGAAAGTAAAGCAATAGCATCTATGTATATGCATGTCTAATAGGATTCTACGAGGTTGGGTGGGACGTGGCACCTGTTCATTACAGATCCATAGTCATCCGTATCTGGTTGCTGCTCATGTCTCCTGCCTCCAACGGATCACCGGTCCGATCAACATCACCCTCGATGCAACTACCTCAACAAAGCGACAAACAAGGCGGAAACAATCAATCCTTGACCAAGATCCAAATTAAAAAGGCAGCGGCACAAAAAGAGCAGCTAACAACAAAAGACACCAAGGACTTAGCCCTCGCGGTGGTTGTCCGCTTTCCTTGGGCTCAAAATAAAACACGAGTGATTGTCTGTTAAGCATAAGCTCGAGTCACAGCCTCGAAATAGCCACACTTCCCGGGTTGATGGTGTCAACCTATATGGCTTCAAGAGAAAGGGGCTTAGACTCTAGCTTAACTTAGACACACACACAACCAACGGCTTGTGGTCCTTCGATCCGAGTGTCATGGAAATCGACAGGAACCGAAAAGATAGCAAGCGGGAAGGGAAGGCAAACACAACAGGGTTCGGCCTTTGTAGCCTTATACCCCCACAAGTCACAACTAAAGAAAGAAAAATTAACAACACAAGATTCAAGAGTTGTGACTTGGTCCCACAGACTTCGACTTGCACGCCATGGAAATTGGCACAAGCAAAAGAGAATGGGACAAGAGAAAGAGGGGGAGGGTTGGCTAGGCCGTCCATATCACGTCCTCGGTAAATATGGATTCTAACAGTCGATCGAGTCGACTCGCATGGTTCCAAGGACATGACATAGACCATAGCTTCGCTAACCAAAAGAGAGGTTGGAAACGGAGAATTAAGAAAAGGGGAAATGGTCTACTTCTCCCAATCCACACGCCATGGGAAAAGGCGAGGCATTGGAAAGAAGCGACACACAAGAGAACACACAACACTCAACCCACTTGTAGGGTACCACGACCTATGTGCACTAAATGCACTTAGGCACCCCTAGGGTCTTAGCGGTGCGGTTGTCACCGCAAAGACCTAAGAAGTGCCACGGTCTAGAAATGGGTACGAGCATACAAGGGGCTTGAGCACGAAAGAGCCCAAAAGAGGGAAAGAGAGAGAAAAGGATCCACCTTCCTTTGATCCACTCGCCATAGCATCCGACGGTAATCAAAGGAGTGGAACAAGAGGGTCGATAAATAAACACCAAATGGAAACAACCAAGCGAAAAGAGATTCGGTTCCTCGGCACTTCGATCACATGTCATGGCAATGGACATGAATCGAAGAAGTTGGAACAAAAGGGCTCAATCCGCGTCTTACTGGATCGACGAGGATCGATAAGAGAGGAACAATCCCCGCATTCTTTCAACCACACGCCATGGTAACGGGCGAAGGTTGAAGGAATAGAGACACAAACTCGCAGTTCCTCGAACCACACCAACTCGTAGGGCACCACGACCTCCGTGCACTAAAACGGCACAAGGTAATTCCTCGGGTTCTCAGCAGTGCGGTTGTCACCGCAAGAACCGAAGAATGCTAAGGTCTAGGTGGCGCAAGCATACGAAGTGGGTAGGGACAAGAGAAGCAAGGGAGGTAGAGCCCAATGGTCATGGCGAGGGAACTCGCGGCCATGAGCTTCACCTAAGAGAGTTGGCATTCGTTGATTTCACGAAGGTTGTCCCCTAACTCGAATCCGCTAGACTAGGTCACCGAGGGCTCGCAACATGTGGATAATAACCACGCCGATAACAACATCGACATCGAGTCCTCCATGGCCAATCCTAGGGACAAGGATAAGAGCTAACAATCGTGAACCAATGGGGACAACTAAGCACAAAAAAGGGATCATGCTAGGCATCACGATCATGGCAAGACAAGCTTGCGATCGCCACGCACAAACATGTCGCTCTCTCAACCGGCTTGAAGGCTCGGTCCGCAGGCAACAACAACGATAACACAAAACAGAGATGCAACAAAAATGGAGTAACTCACATCCATAGCGATAGAGATAGGTCGGCGCGAAGGCACGACAAAGGCATATATGGATATCAAATGTAAACATGAATATCATGTGCAGATAACGAGTGCGGACATGTATGAGTGATAAAGAATTAATCTGTCGGTATCGAGGACGACATCGACGAGGGTTCTAGAGACTCGACCTTGAAACGGCAGAAGGGCCACAGCTTGGTGCAGTGGGTCGGTGGAGCGTCCAGGGCAGCACGGGAGACGTCGAGGTCAGCGGTTAGGGTTCATCATCGCGACGAGCTGAGGGAGAGGCCGGTGGAGCGGCTTCTGTCCGCGGCCATGTTGCCATGGCAACAACGTTGCGGTCCCATGGTGCTCGGGGTGCTCGGGGTCGGAGCTCCGATACTATTATGGCGATGTCGTGGCCCTCCAGAGACGACATAGCAGGAAGCGGCCGTGGCTCTTCGGCAGCGTCGTGGGGAGGCCCGACCGTGGTCACGGCAGAGGTGAGGTGGAAGCGGTGCGGCCAAGCCGAGCACGAGCAAGGCCGGTCGTAGCTCCCCGCGGTCGGCAGTGTCGCAGCGGCGTCGATGGCCGTTGTCGCAACGTGGCGAGGACGACCGACGTCAGTGCCCATTGCTGGAGGAGGCGAGGGCGAGGTGGTGACCTGGGCATCTCCGGCTGTGGCACGACGGTGGTGGTGCCGAACTGGTGGTCACTGATGGCACGACATCCGACTCGGCGAGGCAGCGCCCGCTCACGGCTGGCTACGCGATGCCGTAGAGTGTCGTGAGGTCGGCAGGACGGCGAGGTGCGGGCGTGGCCGGTCGGAGCACAGCTGCAGCACGGTGGCGCGCGATGGAGAACAGCAGGGGAGAGGCGGCGACTGCGAAGAGAGAGGGAGGGAGCGGCGACGGCTTGGTGGAAGAAGGGGAGGGTGGCCGTTGTTGTGGCCTTTATAGGGTGTCAGCGCTAGGGTTCTGGGGTGCTCCGTCCATCCTAGGCGTTCGTGCCGCGGACAAGACACGCGGCGGTGGATGCGGGGCGCGTACGGACGCCGAGGCAAGGGTTCACGTGCGGAGGAGGCCAAGGTGAGGTGCGGGTCTCGGGAGCGCGTGCGTTGCAGAGCGGGGTCGTAGGAGCCACGTGTGTGTCGCGCGTAGGAGCCGAACCGAGGCACGGGCGCGCGGTGCACGACATGGGTGCTCCCCGGTGCGGGGCTGAGGCACGAGTGCCGGGAGCCGGGGGCACGGGGCGCGGGGGTTCGCGTGGGCACGACGCGTGCGCGCCCCAGGTGGTGGCGGCGGCCGTCCGGGAGAGCTGGGCATGGGACTCCCCCTAGGGTTCAGGGGGAGCGGCGTCAGTTGGGCTGGGCCAGGGAGAGGGCGAGCTGGGCTGCTGGGAAAGGGGGGGGAAGCAGGCCTGCAGTGCTACTTCTGGCCGAGTGGGCCGAAGGGAGAAGGGGGTTGCGAGTGGGCCGGGCTGCAATGCTGTTGCTGGTGAGGGTGAAAGGAGAAAGAAAAATTAGAGATTCCCAATTAAGATTTGAATTTGAGTTTAACCCGGGTTTTTTGAAAGTTTTTTGAAAGTTTGGATTTTTGGTTGTTGGAAAAACCCGGGTTGTTACATCCTCCTTCCATGGCTTCCTCTGCCCAAGCTCCTCCTTTGCCATGGCCACTGCTAAGGGGACAAGATCCGCCACGCCATGGTCGCTGCCAGACTCTTCCCCACCATGGCCTCCGCTCGAGCTTCTCCCCGCCATGTTCATGCCAACATTCGCCTGAGCTCCTCCAAAACATGCTCGTCGTCGACCTCTGCCTGAGCTCCTCCTTGCCTTGGCCGCCGCTGGGTCCTCCCCGTCGTGGGCCACTACCGATGGGCCTAGGTCCATCCTTCCATGGTCGTCGTTGACCGTTGCCCAAGATATGCCTAGCTCCACATGTGTGAGAGAGGACATGATTTTCAATTCCACATGTTTTTGCATCCAAACAGGAAATGGATTTGAGCTACTTCATAGGATTCCAAAGGCCAATTCAATGGCCATCCAAACAACAATATTTGAATAAGGGCCATTTCAATGCTATGGTTGATTTGGTATTGAATTCAATTGAATTCTATGGTCTCTAATATCTCAATCCAAATGAAACCTAAGAGAATTGACTGAAGAGATGTGGAAATCTAGAGAAAGAACTCTAATCGTTTGAACCAACCATAAACTTTGAGTCGTCTAGGAACCTTAGGCACTAAGGGTCTCGAGTCTTTCGCACACCCTATTTCATTATTTTTCTATAATGTATTTTTCTTTCTTACTATACTATGTGAACCGAGTTCATAGATGCTCATATTTTTTGTTCTAGGATTTAATGGTGCTATTTTTCCGCTGTGACAGACGATGTATCTCCTGATAAAACGCCTATGATGACTTGGTCAGTTTTGAGATTTGTTGGTGCAACATAGTCCTTTCGAAGCACTTATACGTTCAATGCGCTTAAAGTGCCTTCATATAATATTAAGATTTATCGGTTAAACTAAATTCTCTTAATATGTGAGATAAAGTGTGCTACTTATAGTGGTTTACCTCTTAATTTGTTTATAGTGGTCATGCTACGAGCGTTTGCCTGTTTGTACTGGTATTGTAAAAAAGATTCGTATCTAGTGCGACATGCAATTGCAGTGAGAAAAGAACGGTTGTCTTCCATGCTCTCTCTGGGTGCGGGCCTACTTGCGCGAGCGCGTGACTCGTCAGGCCGTAAACCCGCGGACAGCCAGCCCATCAAGCGGGATGACACGGATATTCTTTTTTTCCTCCTCACACAACGAAACACCGCCACCGCCACCACCTTAAGATCCGATCTCCTCCCCCCGCTCCCCAATTCTCCCCGCCTCCCGTCTCAATCCCAAATCAGCACGCCACGGCCGCGCAATGCCGCCCTCTGTCGACGCAATCCCGGCTCCCGGGGACGCCGCGGGCGCCGGCGACGTGCGCATGATCTCCTCCAAGGAGCTCCGCGCGCACGCGTCCGCCGACGACCTCTGGATCTCCATCTCCGGCGACGTGTACGACGTGACGCCCTGGCTCCCCCACCACCCGGGCGGTGACCTCCCGCTCATCACCCTGGCGGGGCAGGACGCCACCGACGCCTTCGCCGCCTACCACCCGCCCTCGGCGCGCCCGCTCCTCCGCCGCTTCTTCGTCGGCCGCCTCTCCGACTACACCGTCTCCCCCGCGTCCGCCGAGTACCGCCGCCTCCTCGCGCAGCTCTCCTCCGCGGGCCTCTTCGAACGCGTCGGCCCAACCCCGAAGGTCCAGCTCGCCCTGATGGCCGTCCTCTTCTACGCCGCGCTCTACCTCGTCCTCGCCTGCGCCAGCGCCTGGGCGCACCTCCTCGCGGGAGGGCTCATCGGCTTCGTCTGGATCCAGTCCGGCTGGATGGGCCACGACTCGGGCCACCACCGCATCACGGGCCACGCCGTCCTCGACCGCGTCGTGCAGGTGCTCTCCGGGAACTGCCTCACCGGCCTCAGCATCGCCTGGTGGAAATGCAACCACAACACGCACCACATCGCCTGCAACAGCCTGGACCATGACCCGGACCTCCAGCACATGCCGCTCTTCGCTGTCTCCCCCAAGCTGTTCGGCAACATATGGTCCTGCTTCTACCAACGGACCCTGGCGTTCGACGCCGCCTCCAAATTCTTCATCAGCTACCAGCACTGGACCTTCTACCCGGTAATGTGCGTCGCCAGGATAAATCTTCTTGCGCAGTCAGCTGTCTTCGTTTTCACCGAGAAGAGGGTACCACAGAGGTTGCTTGAGATCGCCGGGGTCGCCGCATTCTGGGCCTGGTACCCGTTGGTGGTGGCTTCCCTGCCGAATTGGTGGGAGAGGGTCGCGTTTGTGCTTTTGAGCTTTGCCATTTGCGGGATCCAGCACGTCCAATTCTGCCTGAACCACTTCTCGTCCGATGTGTATGTCGGGCCACCCAAGGGCAATGACTGGTTTGAGAAGCAGACGGCAGGCACGCTCGACATCCTGTGCTCTCCTTGGATGGATTGGTTCCATGGTGGTCTGCAATTCCAGATTGAACACCATCTGTTTCCCCGCCTACCGCGGTGCCACCTTCGGAAGATCGCTCCGGCAGTGCGTGACCTTTGCAAGAAGCATGGGCTGACTTATTCTGCAGCCTCATTCTGGGACGCAAATGTGCTTACATGGAAGACACTCAGGGCTGCTGCATTGCAGGCCAGGAGTGCCACGAGTGGTGCTGCTCCTGCTCCGAAGAATTTGGTCTGGGAGGCTTTGAACACCCATGGATAAATGGGATGAGGATATAAGAACGGAAGGCAACCTCTGGTGTTCAGCTTTGTGCCCATGCGATTGTCTGATTGCTTCTCAGTTATTTAGAGATATTGATCATTTAACCCGCCTGAGTTGGGTTGGAATTTTCGTGTTGAAAAGTGACTGTCTATCCAGTTGAAGAGTTCTTGCTTCAATTGTCTGGTTGTTCGCCGGCTGTTCTGTTCTCCCTATCATGGTAACTATATTAAGATCCTTGCTTTAAGTCATGAACCTGTGTTTTAAGATTGTCTATTCGATTTTGCTTGCATTGCCAAGATTGTGGATGCTTGATGTTCATGATGTTGTAAGCTTAATGAACAGCTGGTAAAATTATTTGGTACCCCTGTATTCTCAGTTGCTGTGGCAGCTAGACTTTCCATTTGAAAAACTAGTATGTATATGACAATTGATGATCAATTTATCCATATTCCTACAGCATTCCCATTTTCTGCTTTGTTCATGACCTATTTTTAGGTCCTGTAAAGTGATGCTGTCTTTGTATCGCTAAGATAGTGACCCTGTCGTACAGCCACTCTTCATAACATGTACTTCCGACAGTTTGTTGAGTGCTTTCTAGAATCATTTTTTTTTATCAATGAACAACATAATACCGGCTGTGTTGTGAAGTTTATCAGATCCACCTACTCAGCTAATCTTCGAATATACATAAGCAAGCCAGGAAGCCACTTTAGTTTCTGCATTTACTGCTACTGCTACCTTTACACAATAAGAAAATCACAAACCTGGACATGATATACAGATGTGCATTGTCTTTTTTTTTTATCACGTACCGTACCTGTCCATTGTCCGGGCCAGCTTGCATTGCACTGCTGTAATGCTGTGGTCTATGGCCCGTGGGAAACGCGTACAACTCTTGATCGTGTCCGGTTCCTGAGGTAGCCCCCCTTGGTTTCTGGATCTTGGACCATCCCCTGTCTGCCCTTTGATTCTTCAATTGTGGTTGAGAGATGCAGCACATGTAGCATGTCCTGGCATTCTCAGGGCCCCTGTCTCGTTGTGTAACAGAAATAGCTTTATGGCATGTATGTACGTAGGGCTCCATGTCTTGCTGTCAAGCTAGAATAGCTCTTTTGCCAGGTAAGGGTACGCTGTGCCTGAGAGAGACTGAGCCATGGAGGAAGCCATTTATCTTGGTCTACCTAGTAGAATTTTTGACATGCTAGTAGCTGAGAAATGGAGCATCTGCCATGACTGAATGGTAGTGATCCATGGAACAGGGGAATGAAGCTTCATCAGATGGGGGGATACACATGCCGGCTTCCCCACCTCGGAAGCTGACGACCGAATTGATGGCATCACACGCCACCATGTTGATGGAACCATGCGCATCGGCATTTCTTCTTCTGCAAAAACAACAAAGGGGTAGTTACGTATCCTTATCATACTTCAGAAGCGTACAGCATCATCACAATGTTTCAGTGGAACAAGTTTCTTTCTCCCTATGGTTTGCCTGGATACCATTGCCATGGACTACTTGCTGCCTACCCAAAGGCCACAGGAAAACCACACCACACGATCATCGGATCGATGCCTGCGGCTAGGATGGTGCTGCCAAGAGCATCCGTGTCGATGCCGATGCCTCTCCGGCTTTGCTGCTGCAGCCAGGCAGGCAGGCATTCATCGTATTCTATTCTATTCTATTGGGACGAGAGGCAAAATATCTTCTCGCGGGATGCCTCGACCTGGAAAACCAATCTTGGGAGGATCACGTCCACTTGCTCCCTAATCTTTCCAAGAATCTCTAGTCTTTTTTTCATGCCCTTGGAGGACACAGAGCATCCTATCCTACACCGACGACGGCGACGAGGCAGTGGCTGTACTTGTAAGATTCCCAGGTGACTCAGCTCGTGATCTGCTACTGCTTGCTATTTCTAGTTTCTACCTACCCACATTGTGATCTGATCTACTTACTATATCATTCACAGTTTGCCAATTGCCATGGCGGCTTGACCAAATTGGTACAAACTGATGGTGAACGGAGAAAAGGCATTACTCTATTCCTGTTTGATATATAGTATGTACTGAAAACTAGCTCAGCAACAGTATTAGCCTATTAGGTTGGTTCCTGTGTGACACACAATAGTACAGCCTAGCTGGCCCAATGAAAATAGAGTAGATGACATGTGGGTCCTGCTGTTCTCTTTTCCCATATGGCATTACTTAGGCCCTATTTAGTTTCCCATAGAATTCAAAAAAAAAAATGGATTTTGGCTTTTCATTTTGCAAAATAGAATTAAACACCACCTAAAATTTTTGGCAAAAAGTGGTCCATTCTCCATTTTAGATTTTGGACTCAAGAGGTCAAAATAAGCCAAACTTTATATTGGTTTGTGTGTCATCCTCACAATCCCCATCATTGGAATCCAAAATAAGCCAAATTTTGGTTGGAACTAAATAGTCCACTGAAATATTTTGTATTCTGCATTTTGGAATCCAAAATAGTTAGGATTTTAGATTTTATATTTCTAATGAAACTAAACAGGGCCTTAGTCAAAATGGAGCACTAGTGGTGTGGCCTAAGCTTGTGCTAGCCTGTCTCATGATCGAGAACGAAGGTAAGCAAAGAATTGGGTTTCTAACTAAAAAACAAACGGAAACATTTTCCTTTGAAAATTCTCTCACATTGGCTCTATTCGACTGGTACATAGGACGGCTGATTCCGCCTGATTGAGAGGGGATAAGCTAAAATAAGTTGAAAGTAGTTTAAGCGAACAAAGTCATTGAAACAATATTACTATTGGGTAAATAAAATAGGTGATATGAAGATGCAACGACGGCCTAGGCCTACGAGTTCGTTCTCATCGGATTTGATTAGCATGTCACCGAAGTTGGATCTAAAGACTCTTCGATATCGTTTCATCGGATTTGATTAGCAGGTCACAGAAGTTGGAACTGAAAACGCTATGGTATCGTTCTCATTGGATTTGATAAGCAGATCACCGAAGTTGGAACTAAGAAGGCAACGACATCATCGGATTGTTGTGTCACGCATGGCATGACTTCGATCCCCGGCACCGGTGTTTTTTTTCCCCATTATCCGTTTGACACAAGCACCTAATTTTTTTTTCTTGTTGCCCTTTGAGACAAGCTTACAAGCGTGCAGTTTTTTTAAGGCTCCAATTTTCTAATGCCCACTCTATGGAGTGTGTTCAACCGCAACTCCGCAAGTCCGGCCCAATCAACAAAATGAGGCAAAATATCAATGCTGAGTGAGGAGTATTTTATTGTTGGCAACAATGTATGGTTGTATAATTCTTTATATATCCGTAAACCAAACCATTGCCCGTGTGCTAGGCTCTTCATCTAGAAAAAAAATTAACTATCAAACTGCCAAAATAAATTATTGCAAGTGCAACTTATGTCAGTAATGTCCACATTGATATTGTTAGCGGTGATTGCACCAGGTTTAGGGTTTAAGGTTTAGAAATCACTGCTAATAACATCACTGATCATGTCCTCTTCTGCTTGCTCCTCTCTTCATGTTAAAACTCGCTCACATTGAAGTCATTGCTTATACAACCGACTGGATGTGTATTAAACTGCTCCTGCGTCAACTGACTGTCTAGTTCCATATTATCCTGAGTTTCATCCCCTTCGACACCAAATTTTTTGTCACTGCCTCCAACCTCATCATGAACATCCTCCAACTTGTACACATTCTCCATAACCACCTTAGGCATGGGTACATTCGAACCTTGGAGGACCTAGTATAGTAGGACCAGTGAGCAAGGTCGCGTAAGGGCATCAAGACATAGTGTGAGAAGTTTTTCCCACTGTCAAATCTCCGCTTCATTGTGAAATCACCATCGAACTTTGAATTCAAACGAATACAAAGGTCATTGAAGCTCGGTGGTTCATCAAACAATTCCAATTCCTCTTCCATATCCTCAAACATACCATCTTCTTTCCTAACACTGCCACCTTAGAAAACTCGGACACAATAATCTATCTACAAAACCATTCAACCAAACCTTACCAAGTCGTCAAAATTGCGGCGTCTATGCTAACTACTTAATTAACAATATTTCCTAAACTAACTAAGTAACAAAATCCTAAGTAACAAGAATCTATATAAGTATACTAACTTAACTAATAGTAGTCTATATAAGTACACTAACCTAACTAACAATAATCTATAATCTATAAGTATACAATATCGTAACTAACAATAATCTATAAGTATACAAACTAACCTAACTAGCAATCAAGTAAATCAAAATAAAAAAGGAAGAGATTACCTTTGCATAACAGTGCTGACCGGCGTGGATGGAGTGGCAGGCGGTGGCGGCTCAGAAACCCAAGGGGCGGCGAGGCCTCGGTCGGGGCGGCCGAGCCCAGGCAGCGGCGCCCAAGCCCGAGCGCACTCCCTGAGCAGGCGCCCACGTTGTGTGGCTCGGCGTGGGAGGCAGGGTGGGCGATGATGGGGCGGCGGTGTGGGTGCCGGCGGCGTTGGAGGCGGCGTGGGGGCGGCGTTGGGCTGGGGCAGGGCAAGGACGGCACATGGGGGTGGGGATGGCACTGGCTCGCGTAATAGACATAACACTGGCCGCTCCAAGATTTGCGGAGGATCTTGTGGAGCGGTAACCGTGCCCCATTGTACAGCACGACGCCTTATCACAAGTTTTCCACTCCCGCATGCATGGAGCGGCAACGTTGAGATGCCGCTCTATGAGTTGTGGAGTGCGGAAAATGTTAGATATGAAAAAAAAACTTTTGGTGTCAAATTTAAAATTAGTTTAAAAATAAGTGTTAAAATTAAAAAAAATCTTAAGATGAAACGAGGGCATACCAGATGTGAAAGATATTCAAAATTCATTGAAGTATCATTTGAATGTGACTACTATGGGCTACAAAAGTCTAGTATACAGTGGTGATCATGACATGGGTATACCTTATATCGGCACATAGGTCCCTCAATTTCTCTGTTGTGGATGAATGGAGACCATGGTATGTCGGTGGGCAGATGGGCATGTTGCAGGTAACGCCTTGTTTAGAATCAAAATTCTTACAGAACTATAGCGTTTCGTTTGTATTGGGTAATTATTGTCTAACCATGGAGTAACTAGACTTAAAAGATTCGTCTCACAAATCTATACCTAATAATAAAGTGGCAAAATTTCAACCTCTTTTTTTTCGTCTATCATTTTTTTTAGATATGTCTCTCTCTAACTACTCAGTAATGAAGAGTTTTTTTCCGTCTGGACTTATATATATAACACATTCTCATATACAAATTAGAATAGATCTTGTATCTAGCATGAAACAGAGTTCAGTTAGGAGTTGTAATTGTAATCCAAATATAGCTCTAAATCCCATATCAAACACGTAAGACTTCCAAGTAAACATGAAAAGAATTTTAATCCAAATAGAAATAGGATAATTAGAATTGAAATTAAGCAATAAAAAGGAATTCTAATCGAAATCGAAATAGGGTAATAAGAATAGAAATTGAGAAATTATGTGGTGTCGGTACTAATCCACAACCCATGATTTAAATGAACAACCAAAGGTGAAGCATCTGATTTGAAAAAAAAAATATTTGCAGAAACATCTCTAAGGGGAAAAACACACAAAAAAAATTGGACGTGAAACATGAGGCCTCTCAAGCGGTGGTTGAGACAAAAAAGAAATCGTTGTGACCATGGACTCAAAAAATCGGACGAGCAGTAGTTGAGACGGAAACAAATTGGACGCCGGGCTTCAGTGTCTGACATAGAATCATTGAGTTGAACATAGTATAAATGAATAATATTCTATTTAATCACCCGTTACAACGCACGGGCATTTTTGCTAGTTAAAGATAAACTATGCAATTAATTTTTTACCTATATTTAATGCTCCATGTATACGTGCAAAAATTCGATGTGATATGAAATTTTGTAAAGTTATGGAATTTTAAAGAGATCTAAACAGGCCGTAAGTCCCATAATATAATACCGCATGATTAGTCTATAACTTCTGAACCAGCTACAACTTTGGACACAAAATAAATTTCTATTTTCCTCTGTGCGTGTTGAGTATTTTTCTTTCTGTGGTGCGCAAGAGAAACTCAGATATGCAACATTCTTCCTTGAAAAAAAGAAGAGAAAAGAAAAAAACAAAGAAAAAGAAGTTACGGCCAGTCTGACATTATGTATATGTTAAGTGCAGATATACAACGTGATACTCAAATAGCCTCAAATTTGCAACGGTGAAGGTAAGAGCATTCGATGTCCCTGAATTTCATCTAGTTGGATTCGTAACACAGTTATCATTCTTCTTGGTCTGCTCTCTGTTGTATCAAATGTGATGTGTAGCGAAGTAGAGCCATACTGGCGATATATATCTCAGAGAAAGAAGACATAACTGACCAAATTGTTTTTTTTTTGAGCAGGGTACATGCCAAGGCAATGTCTTGCTATGCTTTCAAGGTGGCTTGCTGTTTTTTCCATTTGATTGCTGCATCGAGTAGCATTGCAAAATAATTGTTCAGAAATTTGTCCTAAAAAAAACTGTAACTTGTGCGTTAAGACTATGTATATTACATCTGTATAATAACTTTCTGTATATTATATGTACGGACTATATATATGATGTATTCTTTGCATTTATGGATTTGCATAATAAAATAAATAAATAATGACAATACAGCAGCAGCCGTTTCATACACCCAGTTTCATTCTTCTGCTAGCACTCTAGCATGCAAGTGGAAACCTCGGAGGTGTGGTATGCAGTGTCTGAGATGAATCTTCAAAAACAGAGTCATCTGGTGACAAGTCCAAGTCGCCATAAGCTATTTCTTCAAGGGAACGGACTGCAGAGGCAGCAGTAGTAGGAGGACTAGGCATCTGCATCTCTGGAAGGGTGGGAAGCTCGGCATCCTGACGTCGCAGGAGATCCATGGCCTGTGCGATCGGCGGTCGCTGGGTCTGGTCGTGATGCGTGCACCAAAGGCCCACGACGAGCACTCGCCTCATCTGCTGGTGGTCAAACTCACCATCCAGCCGCCGATCCGCCGTTCCAAGAACACCGGTGTTCTTGTGGTACATGGCACGGACCCAGTGAATAAGCAGCAGCACTGGAGTCGTCGTCGTCGTCGTTGCGTTTGGTGGTTGTTGCGCGGCGGTTGGCCGCCTGCCGCAGGCGAGCTCCAGAAGGACGACGCCGAAGCTGAAGACGTCGGCCTCCGCGCTCGGCCTCCCGTTGTTGACGAACTCCGGGTCCATGTAGCCTGGCGTCCCTGCGACGCCCTGCGTGGTGCGCGAGTCGGTCCCGTGGTCGACGAGCCTCGCCAGGCCGAAATCCCCGAGCTTGGCGTTGCAGGATGCGTCGAGCAAGATGTTGGCCGGCTTGATGTCGCCGTGCAATACGCACTGCTCGCACTCCGTGTGGAGGTACAGGATGGCCGAGCCCACACCAAGCGCAATCTTGTACCTGTGAGTACAAAAGATGAATACGGAGAGAGACTGTGCAGGTATAACTACAAGTCAAATGGACATGGACGGCTAGTTTGAGTACCTGTCTGGCCAAGCTAGTAGCGGCCCTTGAGGACTGTGGAGATGCTTGTCGAGGCTGCCACTAGGCAAGTATATTCATAAACAAGCATGAGGCCTCCCGAACCATCGTCACTCCAACTCCAACCCAGCAGTTGAACAATGTTCCGATGCCTTAGCCTCGTCATAACCTTCACCTCGGTCTGAAACTCCCTCATCCCCTGCGCCTGCACGGACGAAAGCACTTTAATGGCCGCGTGACAGCCGTGGTTACGCAGGTAGGCCCGGTA
Source organism: Microstegium vimineum (assembly GCA_022036555.1). NCBI lineage: Eukaryota > Viridiplantae > Streptophyta > Magnoliopsida > Poales > Poaceae > Microstegium > Microstegium vimineum. The sequence goes on from CM039119.1 coordinate 41,206,595, forward strand.
CACAGGGCCAAAGCCCCCTCGGCCGATCATCCCCTCATCAGGGAACCCTCCTGTTGCGGCAGCCAGCTCGCGGTGGCTGTACCGTCTAGGTCCCGCAGGGCAGAGGTCATCAGGCAGCAGCAGCCGAGTGGATGTCTCATCGTCTTGGAGCATATTACGAGTGCACCAAAACAGAAGCCCTGCAACTGTACAAAGAAGGGCAAGCAGAGCCGAGCAGATGGCGATGGTCGGTGCTGTATTTATATGGACAGGCGTCGTCTTGGGAACCAGCTGGGCCGCCGGCTGATGACCATGGAGGTTCCTGGTGTGACTAGCCAACAGTTTCCTGGGTTGAGCAGCGCTCACGCTCTCCTTGTACGAACACGGTTTTTTCGCTCTCCTCGATACGTTCTTGCACCTCTGGCCATCATCAAAGAAACTTGGAATGAAGGTGCCGTTGCCGTCAACGCTGCTGAATAACGACCAGGAAAGCACAGCTCGTGCGCCGGATTTTCCTACTTGTTCCCTCATGGTCATGGGTGGCGCCGGGAACAGGCTAGAACTAGCACTGCAGCAGGAACTAAATAAACCAACATCTAGAGATAAGTTTAGACCAAACGGATAAGCAGTTTGAACTGGTTCACTCCCGAGGTGAGGTACGCCGTAGGTCCACGGTTCCAGTGGAAGCGAAGAAGTACGCGGCGGCATACGATCCACATCCACCTTGTTTCCCTGATGGCCATGACGCGCCGTTAGATGATCCCCTCGGTGTGGGAGTGAAACCAGTAGTAGCAGCAGTAGAACGGATGATTCAGTTGCGTTGGCGATGCCGAAATGGCCGCTGCAGGTGCCCGCCGGCGGTGGAAGCCAGGAAAGTTGGTTCGCAGATGCCCGGTGGAAGCCGGAGTCGAGGGCGTCGTGTTGCTGGTGGTTGGATAGTTGATAAACGATCGGTTCCCAGGCGCTCGCCATGGCGGGCAGGGCTCCCTTGTTTAATTGTGCTGGTGCATAGATCGTGTTCAGAATTAGTTTGGACGGAGGGAGTATATTATTATGATAACAAAGATCGTTGACGTTGTCCGCGGCGGCATCACGGTCGCATTCGGGAGCGCAAAAGGAAGGAGCCAAGGGAACACAATTAATATTGAGCGGGTTTGAAATAGTGCTAACGAGGTGACCGCGTTTGTTCCGTCCCTGATGTTAATGGCGAAGGTACTAGGGGCGCCGCACGGCAGGACGTTGTTGTAGTTCGGCATTTTTTTGTTTTTGTTTTTTTTCGAATAATATGGAAAAGGCTCAGCTCAGAGGTACAAAATGTTTACACATTACTAATGATTAAGACTTTGTTGTGTGACTCAAAGATAGATGGGTGTTACTGATCGAACTTACGGTCTGGAAATTGGGATCCCTCTCTCACTTCGAGAAAAATTCTTGCAAGATTCGCCAATTTTGGGGTTGGATATGTGGTGATGATTCGGTCTTAGAGGATTCCGCGTTGGAATTATCGCAAAATACCGTGCTGAACGCGTTTAGCTTTGGAAGACCTGTTCCCAACTAGAATACCAGATTCCCATAGATCCTTGACACGGAATGATGTGACCTTTTAGATTTTATTCTAACGTATTCTGTAATGGATTTGTGACTTTAGCCATTAGAGGGATATTTTTAGATCTAGGCTTTGTTAATTATTGAAAAGTGTAGAGTCCTCGGTGCAAAAGTAACGAATAATAGCAAACTCTTGGAGAAGATCTATTTTTTTTATTTAACATATATTTTTTGCAAGTTGTTAAATCATAAGATTTGACCAGAATTTTTTGGCAAACTCTTGGAGATTCTCTTAGATTACGTTCATCGTTATTTAGATTTGTGGCTTCCCGTCTACTGGCAAAAGAAAAATAGGGACTATTAATACGGTATTTTGGTACGGATCTATCAATAATGCTCAGCCTCGTTCGGACGGCCCTTCCATCCGGACGCATATGGGTCTCCCTGGCCCGTGGAGTTGCCCGGCTTGCTTCTCCCTATAGCCTACCTATAAAAAAATAAACAAATGTATTTATCTTTCTCCTGGCCAGCCCATTCCTATCCATCGCATGTGCCCACTCCTCTCCATGCGTACTTCATTCGCTTCCTCCATGGTTGGCAGCAGCCCGCTCCTCTCCATTGATGCGCCGCCGACTCCCTCCATGGCCACCGCTGACATCCTCATCCTCCATTGCAACATCCTTCTCCCCCACTCCGATAGCTCCTTCACCCACTCTGGTGTCGTCCTCCTCCCCCACTCCGATGGCTCCTTCCCCTACACCAGCGGCTCCTTCACCCATCCTGGTGTCATCCTCCTCCCCCACCCCAACCTCCTTTCCCACATGGCGTCCTCCTCCCCCACCCCGGTGGCGCCCCTCTCCCCACACCGACATCCTCCCCCACTAGAAGCCCCCAATGCCCATAGATACAGTGGCCATGGCGTTCCCCATGCCAGTCTCTCTCTCCCCTTGTTATAATAGCATATTTCAATTATTTCAGACATTTCAAAGGTATGTTGCAGTTGAATCATACGGATGTTACAAAAGTAGATCGAAAGATGTTGCATATGTTGTAATTGTTTTCAAAGGCATGTTGTAAGCGTAAGTGTTTCAGATGTTTTAAAAGATATATTTCATTTGTGTTTTCTGGTATGTTGTATGTGTTTTATTTAGATGTTGTGTATGGTTGCAATGATTATCAATTGTGTTTCAGAGGTTTTTTCCCTAGTGTTTCATAATCATGTTTTAAGTGTTTCAACTACCTTCAGACGTATTTCGATATTTCAAATAAAGTAGATCAGGTATTGCATCTCTCATCCCCACCTTCTATTGCATCGTCTCTCTCGAAGCCTTCTGGGTATCCATACAACGCCACGACCGAGTCCTTCTTAATTAAAGGTGCTGCACACCCTTTTTCCTATTGTTGCTCAGACGGCACAGCCCCATGTATAGCGTGAAATGAGCGCGGCGCTACAGGGGCTGTAGAGGGAGCGCGGCGGGGGGCTTGTAGAGGGAGTGTGACTGTGATGACAACATGGTGATAGGATGGGGGTGTGGAGGAGATAGGAAGCGGATAGAGTATGTGGTATCCACACCCAAGTTTTTTTCTAGAGAAAACACTTTTGTCCATTTAATCTTAGAAAACCAGATTATAACCAAAACAACTTCTCCAGCACAAGCACAACATCGTGGCAAATCTACAAGCAAGAAGGACGACCTGGCACTAGGGCAAGAGGTGGCACAACCACAAATTAACATGGAAAAATAAGAAGACTAAGCACCAAGGCACAAGAACCTCTTCGACCGTGCCTACAGAAAGGTGAATGAGGCCATAACTTAATCATCTGTCACCTAAGTAGGAGCTTGGCAAGCCTTTTGCCCAAGTCATGTGCTAAGAAGAATTGCTTTGGTCAGGCCGATCTAAGAAAGGAAGCAGCCAGAGGTTCTTTAGCGACACCTTAGAAAAGGAAATCCATCATTGCAACTTGCAAGCCTAGCCGTGAACTGAGCAGATCGCCCATAACCCCCACCAATGCTATCGCTCTAGATCTGTTGGGGATATTACCTCGGCATATCCCCAGGGACCTTATGGGCCTACCGACCAGAAGACGGCCTAGCCCGCGAGGCCTTGCGGCACACGACCAGCCCGTCGTGCTCGCCAAGGACTCCGAAGAAGTCTTGCTCGCCAAGGAAGATCTTAGTAGATAGACTCGGATCCCTTGCCTTAAGGGACCGATCGTAATCTGTTAGGATATGGAAATTGTAACCCTGCTCCCCGGCTATATAAGGCGAGCAGGGATCCCCTCCAAAGTCGGTCTCTCAGATCATCTACGGATCTTGTAACCTAGTACTCAGATCAATCCAGCTACCAGAACATAGGACGTAGGGTATTACGGTGATTTGCCGGCCCGAACTTGTCTAAATCGCGGTCTCTACGCTCTCTGTGTTACGCTTGATCGTCATCGCCCACCTCCGCCTACAATCTACTACCGTAGGGTACCCCTAGGTAGACTGCGACGCATATTTCGTCGTCATTTGGCGCGCCAGGTAGGTGGGGGGGTGTGCATCGACTTCATGGCTCGTCAAGCGGTTACTTTCCCGGATTCGATGGTCCTTCTGGCGACCGGCACCGTTCTCCAGATCGGATCTATGTCCTAGACCGTCGGATCTACTCCACGCGGCGCAGACGCGCCGCCGCCCGTGCGTCGTTCCGCTGCGCCAATATACCGCCCGCGAAAGAAGATCGACATCGACAACCTGGTCGACGCCATCGACCGCTCCAGCAGCGGTATTATGGATTGCCTCGACCTCATGCAGGCGACACGATGCCGACTGTCCGGCCACCACGGCCGCCGACCACGCCGCCGCCGGTCCTCGCCGAAGACGATGTCCGCGACGACCAGGAACAATCGCCCTCTTCCGATGATGCCTCATGGACTCAGCAACCAGGCGGCAGTTTTTCAGCACTTAATGCACCGAGCGATCTCCGACCAGGTCCCGGCAGCTCCGATCATGAACACCGTCATCATCTCCACGGCCCCCAGTGACTCCGACCAGGCGGTTTCCCTCGATGACACAATATCTTCGGATTCCGCTGACGCCGCAGGGACGGAGGTCGCCGATTCCTCCGGATCGATCGGTGGTTTGCCGGAATTCCCTCCATGCGTCGGAGGATTAGTTTTTCAAGTCTCAGCAGACAGCCTCGCCCCCAACAACGAGACAGACGCCGAACGCGTCGCAAGAGAGCAACACAACGCCGAGCATGCGCGGAGGCGTGAATTGGAGCACCGCAAGCAAGAGAAGCGCGACGAGGAGCGCCGTGAGCTGGAGCGACTCGCGCGAGAACAACGTGAGCTGGAGCAGAGGAATCATGATCGTCCACCACGGCGCAACCTCCAGCAGGATTTCGACAAGGTGGGTGACGTTCCGGTGTACCGGACCCCTAGCGCCAATCTAGCGGTAGCCGCCTGCGAGCTCTACAAGCTCCCCCCACGCCCGAGATCGAAAAGACAGAAGCCCACATCATGGCGGCGGTGGTCCAGGTCAACAAGGCGGGTCCTCCGCTCGAATTCTCCGGCCAGTCCCACAGCAGGAACCACCCACGAAGCCCGCCAAGGGAGCCCAGGCTGGGATCCCCACTCCGCGACGACAAAGAACTCGACGGGCCCCGGCGTGATCGAGCACCCGTACCGCCGCGCCAAAGCCCTCCGAGGGAGCAAAGGCGAGGATCACCACCTCACAACGACGACGAGCGTGAAAGACCCCGACGTGATAGGTCACCACCTCCGGCGCGCCGAAGCCCCCGTGGGAACGTCGACACAGATCCCCACGGTGCAATGATGACAACCTCCGCCGTGGTCGGACACCGCCACCAGCACAAAGACCAATCGGAGGACTGCGCCCCCCCCTCCGCACGTCTCCGCACCATCCAGTGGCCTCCGAACTTCAGAGTTACGTCGGTGGAAAAGTATGACGGCAAGGCAAATCCAGAGCAATGAGTGTCCACCTACGAGATAGCCGTCTACACCGCCGGAGGAAATCAAGACGTAATGGCTAACTACCTTCCGGTGATGTTGTCGACCTCCACCAACAACTGGCTCCAGAAGATCCCGAAAGGCACCATCGACACCTGGGAACAACTAAAGGAAATCTTCATCAAGACGTACAAGGCCACATGTGTTCAGCCTGGGACGAGGTATGACTTAGAGAGCGTCCGCTAGAGGAGCAACGAGAGCCTCCGGGAATACATAAGGCGTTTTCTCCGACAAGCGGATGAACATCGCAAAGATCTCTGACCCAGAGGCCATCGCCATCTTCTCCAACGGCCTGCGGACGGACGACCTCCGAAACAAGCTAGCACGGAAAAGCATAACAACCATAGAAGAGCTCATGACGATCGCGAATCCTTATGCCAATCAAGACGACGCCACCCGCAGTAGGGAGAGCAGGCGGTGCTACTCTCGATCTCTAGAATGTACAAGGGATAACGATCGCCGACCAGACCACCGTAGCGAAGGAAGGGCCGGCGACCACCGGGACTACCGATCGAACAACTTTGAGCGTTACCTGCAGAGGTACGATTATAGGCGCGACAACCGCTATGTCGCCAACACGAACGCCCAGCCAAAGAAGAACTACGACGCCAGCTACGAGAAGATCCTCGACGGCCCGTGCCCTATACACAAAAACTCCAAACACTCCATGCGCAATTGTGAGCTCCTGGAGTTCGTAGTGAAGGCAAGAGGTGACAAGAGAGCAAAGAAAGATGACTCCGACAGGGACAAAGACCGAGAACCACCAGCCCCGGAGTTCCGACCAGCTTCAATGACGTACTCCATCTTCGGGGGCAGCGTGGTTGTGGAAGGAGAGAGGAGACGTCGCTAGGTTCGTAAGGATGTCAACTCGGTCTCAGTGACAGGAGATGATTCAACCAATGCTCGCTACCTCGACTGGTCGGAACAGCCAATTAGCTTCTCCGGAGAAGACGAGTGGACGGATTACAGATACCCCGGCCGCTTCCCACTTATCGTCGACCCAACAATCGCAATGTGCCCCTTCAGGAAGGTGCTGGTCGATGGCGGCAGCGCGCTCAATATCATCTTCGCCGACGCTTTTCGCCAACTCGACTACTCGAAGGACCTCCTACCAGCGAATTTCTCCTTCTGGGGGATCATCCCCAGCAAGGCGTCAACACCGGTAGTCCTGATCACCCTGCCTGTGCAGTTTGGCGACCAAAACCACTTCAGGGTGGAGAACATTAACTTCATCATTGCTGACTTCGAAATAGCCTACCACGCAATAATTGGTCGACCAGCAGTCCCCAAACTCATGGCTGTCCCGCACTACACATACATGGTATTCAAGATCCCGACACAATAAGGCATCCTCACCCTTCATACCAACCTGAAGATTGCATATGAGTGAGAGCAGCAGACGATAAACACCGTCGAGAGGCCCCGTATCCAGGACACGTATGATTCCAAAGCCAGCGACAACCCCGCCGCAAAGAAGCATAAGGAGCAGCGACCACCGCCGACCCCCTCTGCGAGCAACCATAGAAGACCGTCCCCTCCGGGCGACGCGAGACGACGCTCTAGCATAAACATAGTCCAATAAAAGCTTGTACTGTATACTCTTCCAATAATGAATAAAGGCTTCTCGTTTCGCATATATTTCTCCTAACAGAATTTGTTGAGCAAGCAAAACGCTCACGGCATACGACGACCTCTGCAAAACGCGCACGACATATGATGATCCCTGCAAAACGCTCATAGCACACAAAGGCCACTCCAACAACCACCGTGGCGTACGACGACCATGACAATACAACTACTAAACAATCGACGACCTCTCTAAAACGCAATAGGGCGTTTCTCCAAACAGCCTGGCCATAACCAGAAAGCACCCGAAGCTAGCCCGCCAAAGAACCATAGCGAATAGAAGTAGCTACCCTAAGCGCTATGAATTCATTGACAGGCCTCCCAAGTGGCATTTCCCCAGAAGCCGAGCGATGTCACTTGGGTCGGGAGCCGTGAGGTTGTGTGCCCAGAATCTGTATACGACCATGGTACGGTCGACGACTCTACAAGCAGCATGGCTTTCCGCCCATCGTCTGTAGGAACGGTCTCCACAGGCCATAGTCACGCCACGATCGAGCCACTAGGAAAAAGGCCCTGTCACTGACATCTCCCTAAGCGTGCATGAGCTGTTCGCCCTCTGCGCCGCGGGTTATCTGCAGCGTGCCTCCTTGGGAGTCCTTATGTATCCTACGCGTAAAGTGACGCTAGCCCTATGATCTGGACCATTTGAGACCCAAGGCCGAACGATTCATCGCTACGGCTCACGACTTAGCAGGCACGACAGGACATACAAGTGAAACAAAAGCTCACCGCCCCGAATATATTACAGCTTTGTAGTTTTTACTTACACGTTCGAACACTTGTATCCGAGATACAAATTATCGCTGTCCCGCAGCAAAATAGAGCATGACAATAAGGTCAAGACTACCAAACAGAAGGAACCACACCTAAAGACTAATCACTCCGACAATTACGATTTCATCCTATTAATACGATAAGCCACTACTTCACTAATATTCCTAGTCTAGAGATCAAACTCATGACAAAGCTGACATTGCAGACTACAATACACAATTATCCCAGGCATATTGTTACCAAAGCGGCGGCACTCGTCCCAGATGCACTGATGAGGACCGACGACGACGACCAACTCTGGCACATCCTCCGGGGCACGAATCTACCGCCGCCGCTAGATGACATGAAGATCGTCACGAGAACGCTCCCGAAGATGACGGGAAAGCTCGATCACAAAACTGACCATCTGGAAGGGCACCTCCATTGAGTCGACCGGTGATAGCTATCACCTCCGTATTTGCCGGATTCGCATAATACAACATCATTGCCCGGAAGTACATGGTGACCTCGTGTCCAGTAGCCACTGCTTGCCTGATAAGCAACTGCCCATCAGGATCTCCCCCCACAACATCAATCTCTTCGCACCACAAAAAAACAACGCCTCGGGGTGACCGGCCGCAAGAAAATGCTGCTCGAAGGCAGTCTCCAGAAATGGCTAGTAGGGTCGTCAATAATCTTGAACACGCCGAAGGGACAAGACCCGAATCGTTGACGTGTCGTCACAAAAGTCATGGAAGAGATGACAGATCGGACGAATCTTCAGATACTCACGCACATTGTCGCCATCATCGATCACACAAAGAAGAATCTGAAATATCAGATCCTCCGGCAAAGCAAGCAAGGCGGCGAACCTCGCCGCAGGACGCCCACCACCACCTTCCATCACTGTTGACGAAATCCTAGCACTAATGAATCCCCTCTACTATCTGATCACCTTTTGCGGCTAGCAAGCATGGAGATTATTGAACAATGAGGACGAAAATCCTCTCAGATCACTAGCATATATAGAATCGCCGCCTCTTCGTATCCCCGACGCACTTTTTAAGACAAGGAGACGCAACCCTTCCCGTTCCACCAACCGCCGGAGTTGTCCTTTATACCGAGCGGCGCGGCGCTTCGCCTTCTAGGGTTTTTGGGAAACCGCAACGATCAAATATGGAATCGCCACGCCACCCACTCCTTGCGCCTCAAATACGGGCCGCCAACTGCGCGGTTAATTCGGCCCATTTACTTCCTCTCTGTTCTCACCTACGTATTTACCTCTAAGTTATCTTCCAATTTACGACTAGTAACTTCCGCAGTGTCACCAACGTTACAGTCCCGGGGACTGGATGCATAATCTTCTTATAATCTATTTCGTGCATCTACAGTAACATGGCTACAGTAGTATGGTCGGTAGGATCTACAGAGCTTGCGGTATAACCACGCCATGGGACTCCGTCGACAGCAACCATGACTCGGCTGCCTGGTTGCATTCCCGACCAGGCTCGGGGACTTCGTCCAAAGTCATACCAAGCAAGGCTCGGGGACTGTGGCCACGACACTGAAGGACAACACCCGGGGACTGACGCCCGGGGACTGCGAATCAAGCAACATGACCCTGATGCAAGAACCTCCTAAGCTCCTTACATCAGGCTCGGGACTACGGGTATTCGCAGTTGTTTCTCATCAAACTCATATTTCAGTATTTCAATTTTCAAATATATGATCTTGATACAAGAAGCTTCCAGTTTCTTTCATCAGGATCGGAGACTGCGGGTATTCGCAGTTGTTTTAACCAAACTTACGCTTTAATTTACATGCCTTATATATCTTTTTTATAAAGCATGGAACCACGTGCATACTTCACCTGCTACCATGCTCGGGGACTAAGTGGGTACACTTCACCTCACGGTGAATGTACTGGTTTTCTTCTCGACAACGCTCTTCACGACAATCGCGACGCATGATGGCGACTAGCTGAATACCTCCAAGAACAATGCTGCGGGCTCGCCGGAAGAATATAACGTGCTCGGGGACTTGTTGGGGATGTTACCTCGGCATATCCCCAGGGACCTTATGGGCCTACCGACTAGAAGACGGCCCAGCCCGCGAGGCCTTGCGGCACGCGACCAGCCCGTCATGCTCGCCAAGGACTCCGAAGAAGTCTTGCTCGCCAAGGAAGATCTTAGTAGATAGACTCGGATCCCTTGCCTTAAGGGACCGATCGTAATCTGTTAAGATAGGGGAAATTGTAACCCTGCTCCCCGGCTATATAAGGCGACCAGGGACCCCCCTGCAAAGTACTCAGATCTTGTAACCTAGTACTCAGATCAATCCAGCCACCAGAACACAGGACGTAGGGTATTACGGTGATTTGCCGGTCCGAACCTATCTAAATCGCCGTGTCTATGCTCTCTGTGTTACACTTGATCGCCGTCGCCACACCTCCGCCTACAATCTACTACCGTAGGGTACCCTCTAGGTAGACTGCGACGCATATTTCGTCGACAAGATCAGCTGACACCCCAACACCGTCACCATAGACACAAGCATATGTGACATTAGGACACACACAATACAGACTGTATCATAGAATCTAAGTGTATTTATTACCTCGAAGATATCATAGACTTTGAGTCTGAATCTTATTTTTTCTTTCTCTCTCTTCAATAAATATACTGTCACATCAGCAAAATATCATAAATAAGAGAGTAATAAATAAACTTAGACTTTATGGTATTGTTTGTATTGTGAGTGCCCTTATATCTGCACAAATGATGATGTTTCGTTCCCCATCAAGAGGCGGAATTGAACCTCATTAGCCACGAATGGCCAGAGAGAGAGGCACACGAGGAGGGCACCCGTGGTCAAGCAGCCCTGCCGTCGGCACGACCATGGCCAAATTGCATGCACCGTGTACACGCTCGTAGAAGAACACCATGCATGGCCAGAGCAGCAACTCAACCAGATTCAGGCGTGGGGTTGTTGGAAAACCGGTGAAGGGTCGCCTATGGTCACCAGCTCTGCCGCCAACTAGCCCGCGGCCAAACCATGCTCCTAGGGTTCATCTCAAAAACATCTGGCTAGCCAACCACCGGCACCACCCGCACTGGACAAGTATCCCAAGCCATAATGTTGTAGCTGACACCACCGGCTTTCACTACGCTAGCAAGCTTTTTCATGATGGTCAAAAAAAGCTTAATCGTAGCAGGCAAAGGCATCGGTTGCGATGACAAGGTCATGATAAATGTGTCATTTACCATGGCGGTCGCCAGCGCCCGCTGCGGAAAAATGATTAACCGCAGTGGGCACCCTACAACGCCCGTTGCGGTTAATGCCATTTACCACAACGGTCACTTAAGCCGACCGCTGCAGTAAATGCAATAACCACAGTGGGCACACTACAACGCCCGCGGTAGTTAATGCCATTTACCGCAGCGGTCACTTAAGCCGACCGCTGCAGTAAATGCAATAACTCCAGCGGGCAGTTTATAATGCCCACCACTATTGTTTTTTTTATATTAATAGAAATAAAAATGTAGTTTCAGAATCTGAATTCAATATGTACAGCTTACATACAATAACCAGAATTTATTCATATCCAGATTTCATAGCAGAGATAAACAATATATATATATATACATATAACATCCCTACACAAATTCAAATTCACATACACAAACATCCATACACAAACACATAAGTTGTCCTCATCTACCATATACACAAATGAAACGAAGGATTATATATCAAATTCAAATTTCAACTTGGCGTTTGTATTCTATGGGATGGAGCATGGTGTCCCATTTCCTGAACTTCTCGAACTCAGGTAGAATCGCCAGGTTACCCTCATCGTCGAAGAATTCTTTCCCTTCGAGCACACATTTCTCTAGTAGGAACTTACAGATGTCCGTCTTGAGTTGCTGGAAAGCAAGATGGTCTCTCGTAATGCTTTCCCAATGCTTGACTCTCGCCTTGAGCTTCTTCCAGCTGTTGGTGTACTCCTTGCACTGCCTTAGGTGTGCACAGGTGTACAAGCCACATGCCTTTGATCCATAAGGTTGTTTAGCACACTGCACGATCGATACAGAAGCATTAGAACAATACATATATAGGAAAACATGACAGAATCTTTGAAATACTTACGGGGAATTCGCGTTGGATCTTTAAGTGGTATGTATGTTTCTTCTTAAACTTTTCACTTCTTCGATCCTAGCATTGGGGTTCCTTTAGGTATGCCCTATAAGTACTGTACGAAATGCATTAGTGTTAATTAGAAAAAATTTGAATACGTACGATATAACTGTAAATGATAAAAAGCTTGGTGACTTACGCTTTCAAGGAATCTTCGAAGGCCTTGTACCCTTGTTACCCACAACGAGTCAAATATACATGCCCTGCCTGTCTAGCATGTTCTTGTGCCCGCCACCTGGGCCTATGACCAGCAAAGCCAATCATGCCCAAGTGGTGGGGATGCTTGTTCTTCTTCGCCAGCACGCTAAACTTGGCGCTCTTTTCCTCTGCTTCAGGTGTACTCCTCATCTTGATGAATTCGTCCCATACGTGCGCCTTCACCATGGTGTATTTATGTATAGGTGACTTCCCCCTCTTCAGGAAATCCCTAGTAAGCATGGACTTGAAGTTGCGAAGCGAACAGGACGCCACGTGCAATGCCCACTCCTTGCACTTGGCCATGTCGGCGCCTTCTGGATACGAGAATTTCCTAGTCACCTCACCCCAGACATTTTCCTTGATGTCATCTGGGACAACGTGCCAGCTCGGCCAACTGATGAGCACCTTCTCCATGACTATGCAACCCACTTGATTGTTGAATCGACCGATTACCTCAAGCGGCATCAATGGGTTTCCCTCTAGCCCCACCTCAAGGATCACGTGGATATCGTCGTTCAACTCCCTCTGGTGCCTCCGATGTCCCCCCTCCTTCGTTTCACCCCCTTAGATTTTGCTGAGGATGATGTCGTGGAGGCAGCGGGAGCGGGGTCTTCTTCATCCCTGACCCCTTCTGCATCATTGAACTCAAACTGATGAGGCGCAATCGGGATCTGTTCAGGGGCACTAGAATCAAGTACTTCACATACTAAATTTAACATGCCAAAATACGCCCTGGACCATGTTTCTACCTCACACCTGATGCCTACGTTGGTCCTTCAATCCGTGGAGCTCTTCTTTTATACTCGTACTTGTTCTCTTTGTGTGAATTAGAGTCAGCCTCATAGGATGGATCATCGTCCTCCTCTATACAGATCTTGTTTGGCCGTGGTGGTGTCACGGACACTTGGCTCTCGTAGCTAGTCGAATTAGATGGACTAGGCCAGGGTAGGGTCCCTCCATTCCTTGAACGGGTCCTTTGCTTCCATTTGAAGTTTCACTAGAGGTAACATATACACATGAGATGTTTCAGTAAAGTAGTAGAGTACAAGTACAAGTAGTAGAGTATAGTAGTAGTAGACTAGTAGAAGTAGTAGAGTACAAGTAGTAGATTACAAGTTGAGTACAAGTAGAAGTAGTAGAGTACAAGTAGAGTAGTAGAAGTAGAGTAGACAAGTAGAAGTAGTAGAAGTAGAGTAGACAAGTAGAAGTAGTAGATGTAGAGTAGAGTACTAAGTAGTAAGTAGTAGAAGTAGAGTAGACAAGTAGAAGTAGTAGAAGTAGAGAAGACAAGTAGAAGTAGAGTAGAGTAGTAAGTAGTAAGTAGTACAAGTAGAGTAGTAGAAGTAGTAGAGTACAAGTACAAGTAGTAGAGTACAAGTAGAGTAGTAGAAGTAGTAGAGAAGTAAAGTATTAGATGAGTAGTAGAGTACAAGTGGTAGAGTACAGGTTGAGTACAAGTACAAGTAGTAGAGTACAAAGTAGTAAGTAGAGTAGAGTAGTAGAGTACAAGTACAAGTAGAAGTAGAGTACAAGTAGAGTTGAGTACAAGTACAAGTAGAGTACAAGTAGAAGTAGAGTACAAGTACAAGTAGTAGAGTACAAGTAGAAATAGTACAAGTTGGCTCAAACCCATGAGATAAAGTACAACATACATGAGATAAAGTACATAATTCAAATAAAAGAAAAAGTTGGCTCAGATTCAACCCATTATACGAGCCATCCAAGTTTAGGACGGGGGGGGGGGGGGTATTTGATCATCATAGCCGCCGCTGCCTCAACATATAAGTAGTATTTCACATCATTGCATATGCCACTAGTAGTAGAGTAGTAGTATTTTACATCATTGCATAAGTACTAGAGTAGAGTAGAAAGTAGTAAGTAGTAAAGTAGAAAGTAGAAAGTAGTAAGCCATGCTCAAACCCATGCTCAGTACAAGTAGAAAGTAGTAAGCCATGCTCAGTAGAAGTAGTAAGTGCCATAGTAGTAGAAGTAGTAAAGTGCTATAGTAGTAGAAGTAGAAAGGAACCCATAGTACAAGTAGTAGAGTACCATAGTAGTAAAAGTAGTAGACTTCAGTAAAGTGACAGTAGCATAGTAGTACAAGTACAAGTAGTAGATGTAGTAAGCCATGCTTAGTGAAAAATAACAATTCATCAGGCAATGATTTCAGTTTAGTGGCATATGCTCAGTGACAGTTTTGACAGGCATCATAGGTAGCATCACAAAAGGCATCACCGGCATCATAGAAGAGAAGGCAGTTCAAGCAAACCGAGGGGGTGGAGCACCGAGGGGAGAGGAGCACCAGGCGAGCACCAAGCACCAAGCACCGAGCACCAAGCACCAAACACCAAGCACCGAGCACCGACTGAGGCGAGCACCGAGCACCAAGCATCGCGGCGGGGAGGCGCACCGGCGGCGGGGTGGCGACCTCCGAGGCGGGGAGGCACACCGGCGGCAGGGAGGCGAGCTCCGAGGCGGGAAAGACCACCGACGGCGGGTGGCGAGCTCCGAGGCGGGGTGGCGAGCACCGGATGTGGGGAGGCGAGCACCGGAGGCAGGGAGGACCACCAGCGGCGGCGACAGATTTGGGCAGCCTTTCGGGGAGAGAACCCTAACCGCAGCGATGAAGAAACCGCGGTCTCTGCCCCCTATTTATTAACCGTGGTGGTCACATTAGGGTGACCGCTGCGGTTAATCAATATTAACTGCAGCGGTCGTTTTATGCTGCCCGCTGCGGTAAATGATTAACCGCAGTGGGCTTTGACTAACCGTGGCGGGCAGAAAGGGTGTCCGCCACGGAGGGCTTTTAGTCAACGTTGCGCAAAATCATTTTTGACGTAGTGTTTATCTAACGCTATCGCAGGTACCATCGCGTCAGCGATGGCCCACACCGCAGCACGCTGAGCACAACCTCTTTCCCGAGGAAGACACCAACCTCTAGCCATTGCCCACGCCGGGTGCTCCCCAGCCGCACCCAAGTAGGTGGCACTAGATCTAGCCGCTAAAGGACCATCCCTATGCCTGCTTGTCCCCGGACGACCCCTTTATACCTGCCGGAGTTGGAGAAGAAAGGGGAGAGGCTCGTCGGAAACCTAGCCATCATATCTTTATCTCCGATGCTTATAGATCCAGGAGGAGGAGAGGCCTACCTCGCTGGCACCGCTGCCACCGGAACCCGCTGTCACCGCCGCCAGAGGGGAGGGAGGGAGGAGCTCGCCAGTGCAGTTTGGGGTGCATGCGCGAGGAGGGTGATGGTTGCGTGCTTCACCGTCGTGCATTAGAGTTTGTGAATTTTTTTGTTCTAGACCAAATATACATTTCAGGTTCCAACCCACGATTTAAGTTCTCTATATATTGGTTCTTCTTATTTTATAGTCATCTGATCTATCGGAATGGATGACTCCAATTTTTTTAAGCATCATACAAATTCACTCCCATATATATATATATATATATATATATATATATATATATATATATATGGAGAGAGAGAGAGAAAGGTACAACGCCCATCAAACAGAAATCCATTATAGGACAAATTAAAATAGTTAGTCGAATCCTAATTCCAGTTGGGAATTCCATAAACTAGCGTAATGTTGAGACTAGAACTGACGGCAAGGTTTATACTTTCCCAAATTCTTTCAATCTGGATTTGCATGTTCAGTTCCACGTACCGGTTCCCGGGATGAAAATGGACTAGGAATTCCTTCCAAAAAAGCCAGGAGCTGACCGGTGGTGGGGATCCGATCTCTGTGGAATTCGTGTTATTCCCGAGCGTGGAATTGAACGACCAGCGCAGCACGTTATGCAGTTCAATTGGCTGACCGGTAGTGGAGAGGAAGCCAACGGATGCATCTTTTGGTATGGTTTTTGTCAGGTCAACGCTTGCGTTGATGTGGTGAGAAACATTGCCGATTCGGATGCTGGTGTCTAACCTCTTCGTTCGGCTGTTGTAGTCCATCTCCACTATCATCATGGTGCATCCAGATGGCTGGTTCATGGTGTTGCTCGGGGAGAGTGTCGTGTTCACCTGCACCATGGAATCGATGTAGTTGACGTTGACGCTGCTGATGGCGCGGCCGCGGCCACTCTCCTGCAGGTAGGCGTCGAACTCGACCTCGATGATCTCATCTTTGCTAGTCGTCGTCGCGTTGACCTTGCTGTGGTTCATCACGCCGTTGCTCAAGGGAGGAAGAATGGTTGGTTGATCATATCGCCCAAGGAAGAAGGCCAACCTTGCGGCAGTGGAGTTCTTGCCCGTACTGCCTTGATGAATTGGGAGGCAGAAGGTGATGCCAATGCTGAAGTTGGCAGCCTCGCCGGCTTCGTCCCAGAGCGGCACCGGCCGTGAATACAACACTCGGCCGATACTTTTGCTGGCCGTCTCCATGCTGGGGTAGGTCATCTCTATCTTGGGATCGACATATGTATTTGCAGGGCCCTCCTGAGAATTGGGATGTGTTGAGTTCAGATAGAAGAAGTTGAGATCCGTGTTACTCATCAAGTTGCCGGGCTGGGAGAAG
The DNA here is from genome assembly GCA_022036555.1 of Microstegium vimineum. Taxonomy (NCBI): domain Eukaryota; kingdom Viridiplantae; phylum Streptophyta; class Magnoliopsida; order Poales; family Poaceae; genus Microstegium; species Microstegium vimineum. The sequence continues at coordinate 41,223,428 of CM039119.1, forward strand.
TTGAATTTGAAAGACACCGAAAGCGAGAAAACACCCGGCAAACACAAGAGCGAGAAAAGAATGGGTACTAGACGGTGAGGTTTCATTGAAGTCATTTGGGGTTTTGCGTTGTAGTAACTTGTAAGCAGGGCTTTCATTATAAACAAGCCCACGGTAGTCGAACATCTGCAGGTTCCTCGCACCTTCCTGTTCGTATTTTTCTTGGGGTGGGCCCTAACGATTGTTATTAGCAGTGTCCGGTGTGCTCATGGACCATCCGCGAGAGCATGCCCAAAGACAATGGACCATTCGTATTTTTCTACGTTGTTAGCAGTTGTTTTCACCAAGTCAATGTCGCTGCAGACCATCCGATGCATTCCCGGGCCGTTCACCACATCACTTCGTGCACAGAAGTGAGCTATCTCTTTGAAGAGACCGTGAAGCCTAATAAAAGAGGCAAAATATACAACTTAAAATTTACTTCTAACTTTTTTTTTGTGGGCACCAGACTCCACACCACATAGGAGCATCAGCCATGTTAGGTGGTTCAATGAGTGTCACCTATGTCTTTTTTTTTTAGATTCGGTGTCACCTATATCTTGTGTGCACCAAATCTCTGCATCAGATAGGGGCACCGGACATGTTTGCTGCTAAATTTTCAGCACGACATATATACTTTTGTATTTTTGGCATAACTTTTAACTCTGAACTCTGATTTTGATGATTTTTGACTCTTTGAAAAGCTAACAAAAATCTCACAACTCTAAACTAATGTCATGAAATTTTGAAATAACCCAAAATCATGATACAATTCCAATTCATCCACATCTTTGTCTTGGCTTTAGTGACTTTCATTTTGTTTGCGTCTTTGCATTCTGGCTTCTACTTCTTGGTGTCTTATACTTCTAGCATATCTTTTAGGTCTTCAACATGGCTTCTAATGTCATGCTTAAGGTGTTAATAATTTATACTGTCATTTTGACTAAGTCGAAGTTCACCTTGCATCAATTTCAACTATACCTTTTATACTAGTGAACTATACCTTATATATACTAGCTAACAATATTAATCCAAATAATCCTCTTTATCACCAAACTCCAAAATCCAAACTTAATGGTCCATGATATCCATTTGGCTTAAGCCCTTTCAAGTAAAGTCCACACTATGTTCTCTTAGATAGTCTTCTTGACTCTTGATAGATGTTTCTTGAAATACGTGAAATATTCTACCATATATTAAATTAAGGCACATAAACAAAATAAATTGATATAATAAACAAAGAAACACATTCAGATCGAAACATTGTGAAAAAACATAAGGCGAAACATAGCTATATTCTGTCTTATCTATGAACCAACAGAGTAGCGCTCCTTTCTCGTGTAGACTCGATAAAGAAGTCGTGCATAACGTAGAAGATCAGCTTTGAGCGGTTGTGTAGTTCTGCTGCCCAAAAACCTTATTATCGCCCCTCGTGCGGGCTTCATGATGGCAAGGGCTCAGATATATGGTTCACTCTCCTCCTTGGTGCCAAGGAGAAGAGCCGGCAAGATTCGATAGCCCAGAATTATAGCACAAATCACCCAAAAAGAAGTGGAGAGTTGTATCATGGATATTTTTTTATCTTTCGTGGACGTCTCCATAAATTCTTATGGAGAAGATTTTCGCCCTTTACTGCCATCTTCCTCTATAATGACGCCCCACTAAAGACACGTCAATTGACGCATCAATTAAGGTAGTAAACTACCCAACAAACAAATATTTTGGCATTGATTACAGAATTAATTTGTTTAATGACTGTTACCAAAAGATAAACGCAAATTTAAATAACAAAAGAATTTACACTATTTTGACTGAAGTCACGTGTTTATTCGTGCATAAAAAGCACAAATAATATATGTGCACGCTGTGTAAACCGTCGTTAATTCTCTTTTTTTTTGCATCATTCAATAAAGAGAAATAGACTTGTTATTTTAAGTTGGCTTGCATCAACTTTTGTTAGCAACGTTGCTTTGGCATTTCATAAATAAGCCTCTTCATGGGCCAAATTCCAACAGTGTTTATGGGCTTGTGAGCTGAAGAACAAGCATCAAATCTGTACAGCCATCCTGCTGGTCGGCCTTGATGTTTTTTTACCTCTTTTCTCAATTTGCTATGCTGCGTATGGCCTCAGGCAAGCTGGTCCTTATTACTGATGTGTGACTGCATTTCAGGTCAACAACGGGCTTAGAAGAGGGGAGTCCATCTATGGGTGACCCGAATAAAATGATGATTGGGCGGGTGAGAAGTCATCAGGAATTCAGGATTCAGCTAGATATAATTCAGTATAGGGCTGATTGGTTACTTGCATTAACTTGCGTAGTGTACATATCCTATACTGCATACCTAATCCTAAATTAGCCAATGCATTTTGGGGCTTATTGATTCAACTGCGTAATAAATTGTATAGTACTATGTGCTTGATTGGTTGTATGCATAACCGTTTAGCTTACGTAGTGGAATGCAAGTGTGGGTGATTGGTTAGCTGCGCTAACAGGTGATGGAGCCGGTGGTGATTGCAACCAAACAGGAGAACTCATGCATGTGCAAACAGATCATGTTGACACGACAACATTATCTCAAAATATCAGAACTGATTGCACTAGTGGGTAAGAATTAAAATGATATAAAACTCAAGAAATGACCATGGATGTTTCTAGGGCTAAAGAAATTAAAATGGATCACATTACAGTTAGCATTTATAACATTTAAAGCATCATAGTAAGTGGAGCATTATCACCGTGCCCTTAGAACTGCACATCAACATTTATGAATGTTGATAGAATATCACAATAGTGAGTCTAACATCACATTGAGTCTATAGAAAACTCCACAACCACACTACAAATTCCAAGCATAGCAACATCTTTAAGAGATCATTTATTACAACATTTGTAAGCCCTTTGAACTTAGAAGTCTACAGAAATTAACTTGAACTATGACATGATGATTTGCTTATGTTGCTCTCTTCCTTGTGCTGCTCTTAGAAATGTGTGTGTTAACACTTCCATCCACTTTAGTTGTAATGTTTGGCAAGGAACCTCTTCACCCATAGTTTCCTATCAGTCTCAATCATATCCAGAAAAATCAGAGTTGTCCCTTTCCTCTACATGAAATGGTCAAGAGCGCACATCAGTTCATCTTTGCTGAATCCAAGGACATCCATGACAGCCCTGTAGATCCCCTTGCACCCTTCTCCCACAGTATTGTTGAGTCCAGTGATAGCATCTGCGAGACCGCCGCTACTTGAGCCTCCTTCTTCATTGCTCTTCCTTCTCTTTGGTGTCCTCTTTGGTCTACTATTGTCTTCCTCATCTTTGTCAACTCCAGGTCTCTCCATTTGTTCTTCACCTCTCTCATAGGTTTCGACATCCATTGGAGCATTTGCTTCTCCTGGCCTTCCCAATGGTTCAGATGACCCCATTGCATACTTACCAGTAGCCACTCCACTTCCAAAGATCACTTGCATCTGATGATAGTTAAGTATTGTTCTGTTTAGAAACTCTGCATCTTTAGGGTGGGCCTATATAGCATGAGACAGAAAACGATGCAGAAAGCATTAGAACAGCAACAAATATGAATTTTCAAGAGAATAAAAGATAAAAACCAGCAAGAAACAACAACTAGCATACCTTGACGACTCCTTCATATTGATCGGCATGCACTGTTATCATGTAGTTCTCTTCATCCCATCCCGCACCACTCATTTGCTTGAGCTTGCACACCTTCACCCATCTTGCGCGCCAATACCTCAGGTGATTGTACACTTGTTGTCCTGAGCAAAGTCTTCCGTTGTAGGTGGTCACTAGCCTTGCAACAACATTCAGGTGGACATCCTTGAACCCCTTGTCAGTCCTCTGACCCTATGCGACAATTTCCACAAACCGACGTAGCATGTAACCAGAGCTTGCATCATTCCAGTGAAACCTAGCTGCAGCCACTTGGTCACCAGTGGGGACATTGTTGGCAGGATGGTTCAGGTAGACCTCCTCAGGATTGAACACTTCTACATTGGCTGATTAACAATAAATGACAGGGAAAATAAGATTTACAACTATAAGCATGAATAATAGTTGTGATTTGCTGATTAGCTAGCTGTGAATAATATAGATGAATAATAACTGTGAATAACATGTAGTCACACACATTAGCTTTGTATAAATGAGAAGCTAACAATATAAATGACACGATATGTAGATAAATTCATCATTGCTTTCACAATTGGCCTCATGATTGATAACATGAAAGTCATTTCATACCAGAACAGAGAGAATAAGTAAATAATTCATCATTGCTATCACAATTGGCCTCATCATTGGTAACATAAAAATTATGGAGATAATCCATTGCAGGTGTAAAATAGAAGGAGAACAAATTCAAAAAACAAACCACAACAGAGAAGTATTATAATCCATTGCCTCATAATACTGCTAGCTCCAAATCATTGCTTAATAGCTGGGTCCACCCATAGAAGGTTTAATTTATTACAATACAACAAGAGAAAGAAACACAAGTAAAAAATATGAAAAACAACAAGTTCAACATGACATGCAATCTGCCCTATCCCGACCAGCACCCCTATTTGCCCACATTTGGTTAGCCCAAATGTCTCTCATTGCAGCCCATTCACCATTGTCCATGTGGACATCATTAGGTATCAATTCATTACTAGAGTTGGCATTCCAGGTTTCTTCAGGAGGAACAAAGGAATCTATCTCATGCCTAAGGATCCAATTATGTAGAATGTAACAGGCTAGGACCAACTTCACTTGGGTAGGAAATGGATGGAATGGCTTGTTATACAAAATCTTGAACCTATTCTTCAATGCACCAAATGCCCTCTCGACCGTCACCCTTAGAGCGGAATGCCTGAGGTTGAAAAGCTCTCTAGCATTGCCTGGCCTCCTAGTTCCATACTCCCTGAGATGGTACCTTGTTCCTCTATAGGGGGTAAGAAACTAGGCCTGACAGCATACCCAGCATCCACTTAAAAATTTTCCTACCAATCGGAAACAGAACATGCATCATTTAGGGTCATACAAGATTTGTTAGATATACATGAAGGCTATCAGATGATCATAATACCTTCTAGAACTTTTAATCCATCTTCTCGCTGAAGGGCATCCTCAAGGATTAAGGCATCATGAGCAGAGCCTACCCACCCAGCAAGGACATAGGTAAATTTGAGGTCAAAGTCTACTGCTGCCAAAACATTTTCGGTTGTGCTTTGCTTCCTACCGATGAAAGCAGGTCTCTGCTCATTGGGCACCCTAGCTAGGACATGAGTACCATCAATTGCCCCTATGCAGTCCTACAATCATTACACTCGAATTGTCATATGCATTCTTAACAAAAAACATACTAGAAAGTACTGAACCATGACACACCTTGAAGTATGGATTCCATTTGTGGCTATGGAGGATTTTGGTTGGGGGTAGCAGTGGAAGGTGGAAGAATCATTTCAGTCCTTAACTTACCCATAGCATACGTCACTTGTCTGAAATACCTACTTATGGTTTCAACAGATCTAAGAAAAGAGTGTTTAATTACTCTAAACTTTGTGTTGTGGCCCACAACTAGAAGGAACATGGCAAGTTGTTCCTCTATAGTGCAGTGGTTGGTATCATTCAGGAGTTGACGCGTCCGAAAAAGGTTGCAAAGTTGGAAGAAAGGGGCTCTTTTCATCCTAATGAGGTTGTTGGTATTTCTTATGACTATTGGATAAATCCACAAGTGCATAGATTATACCATTGTAGCACTTCTCCTAGAAGTATTCCAAGGTATCATAATTTATATTTTCCCAAAGGAAAGCGGTAGCTAGAAATGATAATTAGAGAGACATCCTAGAGAGCACCTCAACTTAGTATCAACTAGTATATGGGGGTAACGTATAATGTGATAGGAAGGTGATGAATGAACAAGCCAAGGTAAAAGATAACTAAGGATAACTAGTAAGTATAGCTAGGTGGGAGGACACCGAGAGAGATAAGGACTCCTATGTTATTTACTTCTACTTCAATGTACTTAGCTAATTAATTAGTCTAAACACAATAGCTTGCCTCCTCAAAACAAGTATGCTAGGTGAGAGGATAGATCAATAGGAGATAAAACTCATACCGGACCGCACTCTTTTTTATGGGGTCTTACCTTTTAAGAACTTGCCTAAGAACATGTGGTGGGATACAAAGACTAGACAAGAATGTCACTCTCTTGCTAGCTACCACAAACAATCCGTGCGACAAGCGGTAACCAAAGGTAAGATGATGTATAAGGACCATGCTTACACGCAACTCACTACTTTAATTGTGATCTACAACCAAACCACCCTATGACAGGCAATGATCGCATACAAGAATGGCCATGAAGGATCACAAACTCTTGATATAAAGGCTAATAATAAGCAAAAGAACATAACAATACTATAACAAGTATAGTAATGCTCAAAGTAAATACTAAATAAAGTAGAGGAAAATTAATATATTATAAGATAAGTCTTATAGAAAAGGAATGGTACAAGATCTATACCAGACTCTCTAGGAGACAATTCCGAAAATCTTGAGCACAGCTCAATTCTACTCTTAACTCCCACACTAGACTAACTACTAAGATAATTCACTAGTACGTGAATCTTATTGAAGGTGGTCGTTTTTGCTTAATGGAGGCGGGCAAACACGACCGCCTCCAACAGAAGGCATCGGTTAATCACCAAATAATGGAGGCGGTTGCCCTTGCCCGCCTCGTTTAATCTATTTATGGAGGCAGACACCTTACATACGCCCGCCTCGGTAAATCGATAAAAAAAAAACCCACGAGCCCACCAGCGAGCCCATTCCCAAGCCCACTGGTGAGCCCGTTCCCCACGTGTCGCCACCGTGGATCCGACCACCCAACGCGTGCTTGGCCACTGGAGATGGAGGAGGGAGCCATGACGCCGTGGATCCACGCCTGCTGCCACCAGATCCATGCCCTCCGCAACCCCCACCACCGGATCCATGCCCTCTTCCACCGGATCCACGCCCTTGGGGGTTGAGAAGGGGCACCGCCGCCGTCGTTTCTCGTCGTATGGGGAGCGGCACCGCCGCCGTTCGCCTAGATCGCCTCCGCTCGCTCAGATCTGCAAAGGGTTGAGAGAGGAGTGTTGGACATGAAGATAAGAAGAGAGAGAATGATGAGGGAGAGGCATACCTAATGAAGAGGAGCACCGGATGCACGATCGTTGCCGCTGCTCGGTGCTCACCGGATCCTGCTCGCCACCAGGACCACGCGCAATACCTAGAGAGGGAGAGGGAGGATGGAGTGAATAGGGTGAGGAAAGCCGGAGTGGAGAGAGAGGGAAGCAAAGTGGAGAGGGAGACGCTGGGAGAGGGAGAGCCGCCACCACCGTCGTCACTGTCTTCTAAGAGAAAAGAGAGAGTGAATGGTCAAGTGTGAGACTCCTGAACCTAAGTGACGCTTATATACATGGAATGTATTAATGGAGGTGGGCATCTTAATATGACTGCCTCAATTAATCATTAACGGAGGCAGTCATCTTAATACGATCGCCTCCATGATTAATGAAGGCGGACATCTTAATATGCCCGCCTCCGTTAGTCCATTAATGGAGGCGGGAACATTATAATGCCCGCCTCCATTAAACATTAACGGAGGCGGGCGCCTTTGACGATAGATGAAGGTAGTCTGATAGGGATTAATGGAGGCAGACGGGAGATGTGCCCGCCTCTAATCAAGAAATCGCACCGTCTCCTAAAAGGAATCCTGTACTAGTGATTCTAAGTGATTGAGCTTGTAGGCTTGTCCACCATGTGTGAAGAGGGGGTGAGCCTCTATTTATAGTGGGAGGTGGAGTAGGGGCTACTCCACCACCACTTCATCGATCCAGGAGAGCTCCACCTTGAGCCCTTGGATCCACCGCCTTCAAACCACCTTAGATTGGACGACTTTCATCTCCATCACATGGGAAATGTGATAAGAAGTCACCTGAGCCTTCGGACGGCACTTATGGGGTCGGCCGACCCCCCAAGGAGGCCCCACATCTCAGGGAGGAGATGGGAGGCTCTAGGCCTCTTAGGGGGGTTGGTCGACCCCCCTAGGGGTCTTGGGCCCACCACCACCTTCTAGAAGGTGGCCCCATATGTCATGGAGCTTGGTTGACTCTTTTGAGGTTTTTGTCATGTTGATTCTCTTGTTGTGGGCCCATGGATCCTTGTGCACAAGTTGCAGAGGGAACTTGTTTGTTGAATGAAAGCACAAGTTGCATCCAAGGGTTATACTCCTCTTGGGGTGGATCATGGTGGCTTGGCTGGCCAGAAGGCCCCAAACCCAGGTCGGCCGACCTATGTTTGGTGTCTTTGGAGCCAGGCTTCTTTGTGGGAGCTCCTAGACATGTTAGGAGTCTCATGGTGCAGAGGGACTGGAGTTTGGATCCAATCACAGGTCGGCCGACCTGCAAATGGAGCTTCCAACACCCCTGTTTCTCTTGAAATATCATCTCCTGCAAGCAAAGTCTTTCCAAGTACATGTGGAACCAATTGTGGATAAATATGTTCATGAAGTGTTATTCTTCCCTTAAAACCAAGGCTATTGATGGTGTTTTGAGTATGTAAAAGTATGACATTTTTAGCGTCAACAAGATCCCCCAAGCTTAACCTTTGCTCATCCCGAGCAAACAATCAAACTTAGCCTCGGTGGATCAGGAGTTTCTACTATGCTTCATATTTTGAAGAGTACTAAATCTACAACAAACATATTTCTCTTTCAAATGGAAAAAATAGCAATGAAAACTCACCCATATTACCTTAGTCCTTCATGGGGCTTATGGCCTTGTCCTTTTTCTTGGGTGGTTGAGAGATAGAACAACCTAACTTGAGCACTAGTTTTCTTGTTCATCACAAGTTTTCATATTGGAGGTTTTGCAATGTTTTGTAAAAGAAAACTTAGTGTTACTCAAATGGTACTCTCGAGTCGCTCATATGGTGTATGATTCCTCACCAAGGCACATATTTAAAGTTGCCTTCTTTTCATTCTACCTCTAAAGGCTTATGTGGAGCTATAGGCAAGGATAAAAAATGTAGCAAACTTACCTTGCATATGTTGTAAAGTCAAATCTTGGATCCAAGGAGGGAAGTGTCATACATCTTAGGTCAAGATGTGCAAGTGTGTGGAACATGGTAAATGATCAATACTCCTTTATTAGATATGATCTCTCTCTCTAATTTATTTTTGAGACATAGCTATCTCTATTTTTTCTATGAGCTTTCATATGCTCATCATTTTTCTCTAAAACTTGGGACCTTCATGTGTCCTCTATTTTTTTCATTTTGCATAGTCTATGTCTCATTTACTAGCAACATACTAAAGAGAGATAACTCTTTTAGAACATGGAGCATGAATTTGTGGAAAATAAAAGGCATGTTTGTGTGTACTTCCAGTGTAGAAGCAACATGTATGTGTGGTGTGTACGTGATCTTGATCTTTGGAGCATGATCAGTCTCTCAACAAGGGTCACAAAACTTGACCAGACTCAACACAAAGCAAGTAACTTATGTAGAAAGCTTATATCATGAAAGAGCTAATATGCATTTGGTAGGAATTCTCACCATTGAGGAACAAACAGTGTTTTTATCCTTTTTAAGAAATAAAACTCTGATAGTCATTCTTATTTGGAACAATATTATAGCAACTCTTGTCTTGTTATATCATGTCTCACAACAACTTAGACTTAGTTACAACATTTGCAACCCACAAAAGTTTCAGGTTCATGATGGTTTCATTTAAGCCAAGTAATCCATGTTTGGAGAAATACCAAGTTGTAAACTAAGTACTAGAGAAACATTTAGCAGAGCAACTATTCATCATTTCCATAAGGGAGATAAACATTCATGAATCATATATAAGTAAAGGGAATTTTTTTGTTTCTTTTATCATATTCAAATTTTTTTAGATGCAAGCAAAGATAAGAAATAAAATGCATCAATGTAAATGCTAAAAATAAACACTTACCTTAGTGGGGGAGGGAACCTCCCCCAAGCTTATCTTTTGCTCATTAGTGTGGTGGCTGATATAGATGTTGTTGTCACCACATTCTCTATCGCTGGGTTTCTTCTTCTTGAAATGCTTGGAGTTGTTTGGTGGTTTGTTGGACTATATCTACTGTCACACCATGCTCGACGCGAAGCTCGCCTATGGCATTGGTGAGATTGTTGTAACACCCCTAGTGTTTAACTTAATTAAAAATTGATCATATCATCATATGCATTAAGCATCATTCACTTGATTGAGAACCTTGTCATGCATTGAACTAAAATAAGTTTATTTGGTTGTGCTTGTATCAATTTGTGAATGCTTGTTATGAATTCAAATTCAAATTTTCAAATCTTGTTTCCAAACCCTAATTTCTAGAAGGGGTAAATCACACCCTAAACATGGTTTTCAAAATCTAAAAATAATTTGCATATGGTTGTTAAAGCATAGTTGTAGAGCTCTATTTCAATTGCAAAAGTCATGTTTGGAGTTTTTCAAGTTTTATTCAAAAAACTTGAGCATTTAAAAAGGGGGTAATTCGTAAGGTTTTTCAAATTCAAAATGCATTTCAAAATCTAGGCCGAATTTCAAAACCCGGCGCAAGAAGCGCATATCTCCGCCGTCCGCCATGGTCGTTGGCGAGGTCACCCCGTCGTCTTGTTGTTCCGTTTTTGTTGCGCTTCGTGTTCGTGTGACCACCCTCAGTCCGTCGGTGTCCTTTGTTGAACCGGCGAGGGTCTGTCGTCGCCGGCGTACGTACGATAGTGCTCGGGTCACCGCCGTTGCTGCCGACGAGGTCGTTGCAAGGGATAGATAGGGCGTGTCACACCTCGTTGTGTTCGGGGTGAGGTGTAGCTCACGATGCGAGAGTCGGTTGTGTCGTTGGGTCACCGACGGTGATGCGCCGCCGTGTTTTGTGGTCACCGACGCCGCCGCATCGGTTGAGGGGAGCTGACAGGCCGGCCCCGCCTGTCAGTCTCTGTAGTTAGGGTTTTGTTTATTTCCTGTTTTGCATAGTAATGAGTTTTGTTATTTTTGTATCTTTATTTCTGTGCATGTATAAATTCTGGAAAAATTTGTGTATGCTCTCTGCGATGTGTAGTATTTTATAAAAATATAATATGCATGTGTTAAGTACATTTTTAATCCTGTATAAATGCTTACATTAATTGAAAAATGTGTTTTCCATGATTTTTCATGCTCTGTGTGTTGCTTCAAAAATTATGAAATTTTTTATGTAACCTTTATACACTTATACATCGCTGTACAAAAAGTTTGAGAATTTTTGGATGAACGTTTACACATGTCTATTTAGATAATTAAGGATAAAATTATTAGAAACACTAATGACTTTAGGATTTGTGTGAATTTGAATTGTTTGATGCAAATGGCCATTGTCCAGTGGCAAACACAACATGTACATGTATGTTTGGTATGTTGTATGCTCAGTTCTATTGGATATAATTATTAAACTAGTTAATCACTTTAATCATGGTTTAATTAATTACTTTATGCTCTAGTTTTGTTTACCTTCATGAAGGTAAGTTGTACTCAAGGTTTCGAATCTGAGTTGTTCATCCTTTAAGCTCTTGTGTTTATGTTATTCATCATCATGTCTTTTAATTCAAGCATCATCTAAGCATGTCATTATATCATGTAGATATCTCGTTGGTTGGGTTGGATAATCCCTTTAGTGAAGAGGTTTTCTCTGTTGTTGATTCTGAACATAACCTTTCCTTGTATTTAAATATTTGCCTTAAATACACTTATGGTTATTATATTGCATTGTTCATTCTTTATTAAATTCCTACTTATTGCATGGCCTCTATCCTTGTGTTATTGTATCCTTTACCTTGAGACTTGTTTAAAAATGCAAATTTTGCTAAAATTTCTTAGTATGCTTAGAGCTTTTCTAGTAGGTGATTTCCGGTCACCTACACATAGCGTATTGCTTTGGCAAATGGTTTTGCTCTTCTGAGAAAGGAATGGTTTGTTGGAAGTAATAATCGGAACCGGACGGACACGGTGTTTGGGAGCCACCAGTGCTGACTGGTGAGCGGGTTCTCTCCGCCTGTGTCATTAGGGACTGTCTGTTGTAACAAGTCCATGGGTTGTCACTTTGGAGTACTTATCACATACTTCGGGAAGCTAGACTCTGGCTAATTCAGTTTTAAGAACGGTTAACCCGCACTAGGAGTGGAGAGATGGCGAGAGTAGTGTGTACCCTCCAAGTTCGAGGAACTGGATGGAGGTGTACTGTGCTCTTGGGGAGTGGAACCCTGGTCTTGGCTGAAAGATCTAGGGAAAGGTAGTCATATGCGTGCTTTCAGGGTTGCATATGGCATGTGGTTGGGAAGCCCCAGCTGGGTTTAACCGGTTCGAATCGTCGTGTTCCTCGGATATGGAAACATAACTCTATCTTTTACATTGTAGTTAATGAAACTTAAACTGGATACTTGGTAATAACCTTTCATGGATGTTGTATTACCTCGTTATCGATCATACCTCTAGATCGGTACTTGAGTAATCTTAAGAACGAAATAAATGAATTTCAATTGTCTTATGAAATGTTCATTTATGCAAAATACTTGATTCTTGTATACCCACCTTGACACCTATGACTTGCATACCTTTTGTCCACCATATACTTTTATTTGTCGGATAAGTCTTGTTGAGTACTCCCGTACTCAGGGTTTGTTAACCCCTGTTGCAGATGAGGGTTCTAATCCGGTCTGTGTAGCTTCATGCTGCATGACCGTGGTTACAGTGGATGAAGATGAGGAATAGATGCCTTTGCTTGACTCTTGGGCAAGAGTAATTCGGTTGTTTGTTTTTACTCTATCACTAGCTTGATGTAATAAGACCGTATGACACTTAGGTTATGTTTCAAAAACCTATGGTTTGTAATATGACTTTAAATTCTGCTACTTTGATGTAAACTAAATTATTGTATTACTTCTACAATGTTTTTCATAAGGATATCCTGTTCAGAAAGAGGTGGATGACCCGCTGCAAAGTGGTGACACCTGACGGACCAATTAAGACTTGGATCATTCGCTTTGGATTAAGTTAGATGGACATTAATCCTAGCAAGTGGGCCCTGTTCTTAAGAGGTTCTGTCATAGTTGGTATCAAATCTATCCTTATTACAAAATTTGCAGTCGTAAAAGTTTCAAAAATGTTTTGGATCTTAAATTAAAATTTGATTTGAGTCTAGAAATTTCTTTAACTTATCTTTTCTCTTATTCAAATAAATAGGAGAGTAGTCTTTAGGAGTATCAAGCTTATAGTGATATGAATATGGTTTATTTATATGCCCTATGTATATGCTATGTAAATATTATCTTATTCGTAGGCGCGTATCATGCATCATATTATACAAACTTGGGATGGGTTTAAAATTTGTTCTTTTAATCAAACTTAAACCTAACATGTTACTCACTTGCCTCTTTTAAAATCTTGTCTATAGGATGGCCAGGACTAAGCACACGCCTCGCAAGCATACCAGACCCCGTGGTGTGCCCTGCTACTAGTTGGCACCTCGTGGAGACGGCAGCGAGAGCAGCCAGCAGGGTGCTAGTCGCAGCGATCGTCGCAAGGCGAAGATCGAGTACCTGAGGACGGAGCTGGCGAAGATGAAGGCGAACAGGGACAAGTTTGTCGACAGGACTGACACACTTGAGGATCAAGTTGAGGAGATGGAGGCTAAGCTCAAAGAGTGTCAGGAGAAGCTGGCAGAGAAGGAGACCTAGGTGACTTTTGCTGAGGGTCTCATGTACCAGTTTCTAGGAGAGAGGAATGAAGCCTGGGACCGAGAGTAACTTTTGTCCGACATGTACCTCAACTTGGGGCACTATGCGGGCAATCTCGAGGTGTACAACAATGTGCTTCATGAGGAGGTCCATTGCCTCAACAACTTGATGAACCCCGAGTACCAGCAGTAGGCTCTTGCAGAGGACCTTGGTGAGCTTATCCAGGATCAGCCCATCCCTGCACCTGCACCTATGGGAGTGGATGGGGTCGAGCCCAAGCCGATGGTGATTTCCGAGAACGAGGAGGAGGAGGTGGAGTTGGTGGTCCTTAGTGACGACGAGTAGATCATGTTTCGCCTAGCTATCTAGTTTCGGATGCAAGTAGTGGATCTTGTGTAATATAAGTTACCTTTATTTATCGCTTTCTAGAACTCTTTAGCTTTTAGCATATTTATGTTATGTTGGGTCATGTAATATAAGTTTGTGCACTTTGGTACTTTTATGCTAGTAGTTTTCAATAAAAGTATGTTTGTGCAAACAGATAGCTGAACATAACAATGCTGGGGTACGTGATGGAGATGAGGGGGAAATTCCTGTTCCACCCCCTGCACCGCCAACCTTGGCACAAGCTTTAGCTGCGTTGATCACTGTGTCTGCTGACAATGCTCATCTCTTGAGCGAGATCGCTCAGAATAATCAGTTAGGCGGTCATGGAAATCATGGTCGCAATAATCAGGAGACGACCTATGTTGACTTCACTGACACGCGTCCTCCAGTTTTCATCAAGGCAGATGAACCTTTGGAAGCTGATGATTGGCTCCGCACCATGGAGCAAAAGTTTGAGATGATCCATTGCACAGAGGTGCAGAAGCCTGTGTTTGCAGCTCAGCAACTTCGTGGAGCAGTGGGATCATGGCGGTCGACCTTTGCCGCTATGCAGCCAGCTGGTCATCGTGTCACCTGGACGGAGTTTTGTGAGGCTTTCTGTGCACACTATATTGCTGATGGTGTCATGGAGTCAAAGTTAGAAGAGTTCCTGACTTTGAAGTAGGAGGATTCCACAGTCATGCAGTATGTGGGCAGGTTCAATCATCTTTCACAGTATGTTGTTGAACATGTATGCTAAGAAGAAGAGGTGGTTTATCAGGGGGCTCTCAACTAAGCTGCAAACCATGCTTAATCACAATCCCAATGCTACCTATCATGAGCTAGTGAATATGGCTATCTCCTCTGAGAGTTCGCTACGTATCCGTAGGGAGGCGAAGAAGAAGAAAGCTGTTGTTGGGTCTTCTAGTGGTAATCAGAAGAGGCAGAAGATTATCTACCACCCTCAGAATCACAACCGTTTTCAGTATCGTCCTCCTCAGCAGCAGTCTGGTCAGCAATCTTCTGGGGGTTACCAATACCCTAGGAAGAATGCTGGTCCAAACAATCAAGTGGCTGCAAAGCAGACCAGCAATGCTTGTTTCAATTGTGGAAGGCTGGGGCATTATTCTAATGTGTGTCCTCTTCTGAAGTAGTACAATTAGAACTATTAGAAGTTCACTGGGAATCAGCAGCAGCAGAAGTAGGAGGGCAATGCTGGGAATCAGAAGGATAAGAATGAGAAGAAGTCTGGGCGGGTGTTTCATGCCTAGGGTGAAGGAATACTAGAAGGAGAACCAATGTTGCAGGGTATATGTTCTATCAACGATCACCCCGCAGTTATTCTCTTTGATTCTGGTGCATCACATTCCTTCATTGATAAAGCATTTGTGCTTAAGCATAATATCCCTTTGTCTGAGTTGAAAATGGATTTTCATGTGCAAACACCGGGTGGTCGTATCTCGACTAGAGAATTGGTATATCGAGTATCTTTGAGTCTGGGTGGGCATATCTTTCCCACGACCATGGTAGTACTTCCGAACCAGGGTTTAGATGTGATCCTAGGGATGAATTGGTTGCAGCAGCACAAAGCTGTGATCGATGTGTTGAATAGAACTATCAAGGTAGATGTGTCAAACAGTAAATCTCAGCTCTTGATTTAGCTTTCTATGCCTAAGAGGGAAGTGGAAAAACTCTGTGCTACAACTGCCGCTGGGGTACATAATATTCCCGTAGTGCGTGAGTTTCCAGACATCTTTCCTGATGACTTACCTGGCTTACCTCCCAATAGAGATGTTGAGTTTTCTATAGAGCTAAAGCCTGACACAACACCTATCTCTAGAAGGGCCTATCAAATGCCTCCTAAAGAGCTAGCAGAGTTGAAGACTCAGTTGAATGGGTTGCTCGATAAAGGTTTCATTCGGCCTAGTTCATCGCCATGGGGTTGTCCTGCCATTTTTGTGAAGAAGGATCGTACCCTCGGTATGTGAGTTGACTATCGTCCCTTGAACAAGGTGACCATCACGAACAAGTATCCTTTGCTACGGATTGATCTTCTCTTCGATCAGCTCGCTGGAGCTACGGTGTTCTCCAAGATTGACCTGTGGTCGGGATACCACCAGATCAAGATTCGACCCGAAGATATCCCCAAGACGGCGTTTACGACTAGATATGAGCTTTATGAATATCTGGTAATGTTGTTTGGTTTGACCAATGCATCGGCATACTTCATGTATTTGATGAACTCAGTGTTCATGCTGGAGCTGGACAAGTTCGTTGTCGTCTTCATTGATGATACTCTCATCTACTCCAAGAGTGAAGAAGAGCATGCCTATCATCTCAGAATCGTCTTGACTCGGTTACGAGAGCATCAGCTTTATGCTAAGTTCATTAAATGCGAGTTTTGGTTGAAGGAAGTGCAATTCCTAGGGCATGTTTTGTCCAATGGAGTGGCAGTTGATCCTAGTAAGGTGAAGGACATTCTAGTTTGGAAGCCACCAACGACAGTCCATCAAGTTTGAAGTTTCCTTGGTATGGCTGGTTATTATCGTTGGTTTATTCCAGACTTTTCTCGAGTCTCGAAGCCCATTACCAGTTTGCTGAAGAATCAGACCAAGTTCCTATGGTCTGCTGAGTGTGCAGAAGCTTTTCATACCATGAAGAAGTTGATGACTACAGCTCCAGTATTAGCTCAACCTAATATTGAAAAGCCATTTGATATATATTGCGATGCGTCCGGTATTGGTATCGGGTGTGTTTTAATGCAAGAAGGGAGGGTTATTGCTTATGCTTCTAGGCAATTGAAGAAACATGAAGAGCACTACCCAACTCATGATCTGGAGTTAGCGGCAGTTGTCCATGCTTTGAAGATTTGGCGGCATTATCTTCTAGGAAACCCTTGTCATATCTATACAGATCACAAGAGTTTGAAGTATATATTCACTCAGTCTGAGTTGAATATGAGGCAAAGAAGGTGGTTGGAGATTATTAAAGATTATGATCTTGAAGTACATTACCATCCAGGCAAAGCAAATGTTGTGGCTGATGCCTTAAGTCGTAAGGGAAGTTGCAATTGTCTGAGCCTGAAAGCGGTAAGTTCCACACTCTGCCATGAGTTAGAGAAGTTATACATATCGATGGTTCAGCATGGCAGTCTAGCTAATATCTCTGTGGAACCCATCCTTCGCGATCAAATTATCGAAGCTCAGAAAGCTAATAAAGGCATCACTCATATTAAAGCAAAGGTTAAGTCTGGGATACCCACTTGTTTTAAGTTAGATGAAGCCGATGTGCTTTGGTTCAAAGATCGTCTTGTGGTTTCTAAAGTATCGGAGTTGCGACAAGCTATTCTTGATGAAGCTCATTCTTCCCGGTTGACTCTCCATCCTGGAAGCAACAAAATGTACCAGGATCTAAAAAGAAAGTTCTAGTGGACAAAGATGAAGATTGAGATAGCAGGCTATGTGGCTAAGTGTGATACTTGTCAAAAAGTGAAGGTAGTGCGTTTGAAATCGGGAGGTCAACTTCAACCCTTGTTAGTTCCAGCTTGGAAATGGGAAGACATCAGTATGGATTTCATAGCAGGCTTGCCTAAGACCTCTAATGGTTATGACTCCATGTGAGTCATTGTTGATCGACTTACCATGTCCACACATTTTCTACCAGTTAAAACCATACACCCTACTGCTGCTTATGCCAAGTTGTTCTTATCGAGGATAGTAAGTCTTCATGGTATTCCTAGGACCATCGTATTAGATCGTGGAACTCAGTTTGTCTTAGCTTTCTGTAGGCATCTTCATGAATCCCAGGGTACCAAACTCGTGTATAGCACAACTTATCATCCACAAACTCAGATTCTTGAAGATCTGTTGTGAAGTGGGATGAATGTTTACCCTTAGCAGAGTTCTCTTATAACAATAGTTACCAACAGAGCATAAAAATGTCACCATTTGAAGCTTTGTATGGTCGAGGTTGCAGAACTCCCCTTAACTGGTCGGAACCTGGAAAATGTGAGTTCTTTAGTATTGATTTAGTTAAGGAAGCTGAAGATAAAGTCAAGCAGATTCACATCAATCTTGAGGTAGCTCAGTCTAGGCAGAAGAGCTATGCCGACAAAAGAAGAAGGCCACTACAATATCATCCAGGAGATCACGTGTACCTAAAAGTCACAGCTATGAAAGGGGTCTCTCGGTTCGGAGTAAAGGGTAAGTTAGCACCTCGCTATGTCGGTCCATTCCCAATTCTGGAACGCATTGGTAAGGTGGCTTATCATCTTAAGTTGCCTGAAAATCTTTCGGTAGTGCACGATGTGTTTCACGTATCCCAGTTGAAGAAATGTCTTCAAGTTCAGGATACGATCGTTGAAGTTGAAGGAGTGTAGTTGGAACCTGATGTGACATACTATGAGTATCCCGTGAAAGTTCTTGAGCGAAAGGATCGAGTTACTCGTCGCAAGACCATCAAGTTTTACAAAGTTCAGTGGAACCATCACTTGGAAGAAGAAGCTACTTGGGAATCTGAAGATTATCTTTTAGAAAATTTCCTAGACTTTTATGTTTCTATAGCTTGAGCTGGGTTGTAAACCCTGGTCATAGTTGTAATATAAGAAACGAGGAAAAGAAGGTTCTTGACACATTTCCTTTTTCGTTACTTTGTTTACACTCCTAAATCTCGGGACGAGATTTCTTTATGGGTGAAGGGTTGTAACACCCCTGGTGTTTAACTTAATTAAAAATGGATCATATCATCATATGCATTAAGCATCATTCACTTGATTGAGAACCTTGTCATGCATTGAACTAAAATAAGTTTATTTGGTTGTGCTTGTATCAATTTGTGAATGCTTGTTGTGAATTCAAATTCAAATTTTCAAATCTTGTTTCCAAACCCTAATTTCATGAGGGGATAAATCACACCCTAAACATGGTTTTCAAAATCTAAAAAGAATTTGCATATGGTTGTTAAAGGCTTAGTTGTAGAGCTCTATTTTAATTGCAAAACTCATGTTTGGAGTTTTTCAAGTTTTATTAAAAAATCTTGAGCATTTGAAAAGGGGGTAATTCTTTTGTATAAGGTTTTTCAAATTTAAAAATGTATTTCAAAATCTATGCCGAATTTGAAAATGTGCATGTTGATAACTTTGTAGAACATGAAATTTTGGACATCTTTGGTATTCAAAGTTTTTCATGAAAACCAGCAGAAGAGGGAGTTTTTGTTCTTTTTGTATCAAGGGTAATTCAGTCATTCCATCGACCACCTGCATGTTGGTGCAGTGCAGTCGCCGCCGACACCTGGCCGGCCAGCTGCCGATGCCGCCGCGCACCTCCTGGGTGCAATGCACGTCCCGTCGTGTGCGTGGCAACGCCATGGCTCCGTTGCCGTCTTCAAAATGGGACGCCGTGCTCCCATTCTTCCCTTTGACGCCCGCGCCATCGCTCTGCTCTGCTCCGCTGCGCGCACCATTCACGCCGACGAGCTCGCGCGCGTCAACCAGCCACTGCCAAGCTCCCAAAGTGCCACCGACGAGTTCGCCTTGACCTCGCGCACCTTCCGCGTGAGTTGGTTGAAGTCGTCGACCCGCCATTTGCCCGACGCAACCCCATATTCCTCGGCTCTGACAGAAGCGCCGCCGCTCTGGTTTGCGGTTGCAACAGCTATCCAGGAGCCACATTGCTTTTCTCTTCTTTGTTTCATCATCCTTGTCACTCACTAATAACGGTGTTCTTCTCCGTTTTGCAGATGGTGGACCGTAGCTCCGGGAACACTTCGCGTCGTTCGGTTCATCGTATCCGCCGGAACTGTCTCCGACGCTAGTGCCTTCTTCTTCTTCTTCGGCCGAGTTAGCATGTGCTTCGTGTTCGGGGTAAGCTCCTGGTGCTCATAGAGTAGCTGGTTGTAGCTAGTTCCGAACCATAGTCGTGGTTCGCGTTGCTCCGGTGTGTTCGTGCCGCCGCGTCGGTGTTCACCGCCATCAGAGCTCGGTCGTCGTCTTTTTCTTCAATTGATGGGTGCGGTAGCTTTGCCTAGCTTTGCTGAGTTTTGTTTGGGTGTTGGTTGTTCACGCGAAGTCGCGGTTTGTCCGGCGCAAGAAGCGTAGATCTCCACCGTCCGCCATGGTCGCCGGCGAGGTCACCCCGTCGTCTTGTTGTTCCGTTTTTGTTGTGCTTTGTGTTCGTGTGACCACCCTGAGTCCGTCGGTGTCCTTGGTTGAACCGGCGAGGGTTTGTCGTCGCCGGCGTACGTGCGGCACTGCGGCAGTGCTCGGGTCGCCGCCGTTGATGCCGATGAGGTCGTTGTGAGGGATAGAATAGGGCGTGTTGCACCTCGTTGTGTTCGGGCTGAGGTGTAGATCGTGATGCTAGAGTCGGTTGTGTCGTTGGGTCAGCGACGGCAATGCGCCGCCGTGTTTTGTGGTCACCGGCGCCACCGCGTCGGTTGAGAGGAGCTGACAGGCCGGCCCCGCCTGTCAGTCTCTGTAGTTAGGGTTTTGTTTATTTCCTGTTTTGCACAGTAATGAGTTTTGTTATTTTTGTATCTTTATTTCTGTGCATGTTTAAATTCTGGAAAAATTTGTGCATGCTCTCTGAGATGTGTAGTATTTTACAAAAATATAATATACATGTGTTCAGTACATTTTTAATCTTGTATAAATGCTTACATTAATTGAAAATGTGTTTTTCATGATTTTTCATGCTCTGTGTGTTGCTCCAAAAATTATGAAAATTTTTATGTAACCTGTATACACTTATACCTTGCTCTACAAAAAGGTTGAGAATTTTTGGATGAACCGTTACACATGTCTATTTAGATAATTAAGGATAAAATTATTAGAAGGGAACGTATGCTATGCAAACCTACTAGCTATGTAAACTACGCAAACTCTAATCAAGCGCACACAATTCTAATCCGATGGTCAGATGGAGATGGGATTATTCACTTTAACCCTCCCACCAAAAACTTCCTAATCCCTTAAACCCAGCCTGGACTGCTCCGTTACGTCGATCTCCGTTTGGTCGACTCCCCTCGGCACCGCGACTTGACTCCCCTCAGCGCCGCGACTCGTGGACTGCGCCGCCCCGCGAGAAGGTCTCCTTCTGCCGGTTCCCCTCGGCGCCGCCCCATCGTACTGTGCCTGCTCGATCGAGCCTCGATCGTACTGTGCCTGCTCGAGACGCGAGACTCCAGCAGGTCGGACATGCAGTAGTATCGATCGAGACGTGAGACGCGAGACTCCAGCAGGTCGGACAGGCAGTAGTATCGATCGAGACGTGAGACGCGAGACTCCAGCGGGTCGGACAGGCAGTAGTATCGATCGAGAAGCGAGAAGCGAGACTCCCTGTTCAGCCAGTATCAATCGGACAGGCAGCAGGTCGGATTCAGCCTTTGGTTACAGCAGAAAAATTCACATGTAATTCCTTGAATACCATGGATGTTCTGGAGTCCATTTATCTTCGTATCCTCCAAGCCAGTATCCCACAGCAGGTCGTATCCTCCAAGCGAGTATCCCACAGCAGGTACATCTGCAAGATGTAGGTGATCTGGTTCTATGCCATAATCAGTCAGAAGCCGTTGCTCAATGGCAGAGACGCGTTCAGGAGGGCAGCCAGCTTCATCGCGGGATCAGCGGAGGCTCGCGTTTCGAGCAGGCACGGTACGATCGAGGCTCGATCGAGCAGGCACAGTACGATGGGGCGGCGCCAAGGGGATCCGGCCGGAGGAGACCTTCTCGCGGGGCGGCGCAGTCCACGAGTCACGGCGCCGAGGGGAGTCGACCAAACGGAGATCGACGTAACGGAGCGGTCCAGACTGAGTTTAAGTGATTAGGAAGTTTTTGGTGGGAGGATTGAAGTGAATAATTGTCCCACCTCCATCTCAAACCATCGGATTAGAATCGTGTGCGCTTGATTAGAGTTTGCGTAGTTTGCATAGCTAGTAGGTTTGCATAGCATACGCTCCCTTATTAGAAACACTAATGACTTTAGGATTTGTGTGAATTTGAATTGTTTGATGCAAATGGCCAATGTCCAGTGGTAAACACAACATGGACATGTATGTTTGGTATGTTGTATGCTCAGTTCTATTGGATATAATTATTAAACTAGTTAATCACTTTAATCATGGTTTAATTAATTACTTTATGTCTAGTTTTGTTTATCT
This sequence comes from Microstegium vimineum, assembly GCA_022036555.1. NCBI lineage: Eukaryota > Viridiplantae > Streptophyta > Magnoliopsida > Poales > Poaceae > Microstegium > Microstegium vimineum. The sequence goes on from CM039119.1 coordinate 41,245,738, forward strand.
TCATGAAGGTAAGTTGTACTCAAGGTTTCTAATCTGAGTTGTTCATCCTTTAAGCTCTTGTGTTTATGTTATTCATCATCATGTCTTTTAATTCAAGCATCATCTAAGCATGTCATTATATCGTGTAGATATCTCGTTGGTTGAGTTGGATAATCCCACTAGTGAAGAGGTTTTCTCTATTGTTGATTCTGAACCTGAGTTTGTTTATCCCTTCAACTAAGGCAAGCCCCGGTACATTTAATCTTTCCTTGTATTTAAATATTTGCCTTAAATACACTTATGGTTATTATATTGCATTGTTCTTACTTTATTAAATTCCTACTTGTTGCATGGCCTCTATCCTTGTGTTGTTGTATCCTTTACCTCGACACTTGTTTAAAATGCAAATTTTGCTAAAATTGCTTAGTATGCTTAGAGCTTGCATTTTGCTAAAATTGCTTAGTATGCTTAGAGCTTTTCTAGTAGGTGATTTCCGATCACCTACAGATAGCGTATTGCTTCGACAAATGGTTATGCTCTTCTGAGAAAGCAATGGTTTGTTGGAAGTAATAATCGGGACCAGACGGACACGGTGTTTGGGAGCCACTAGTGGTGACTGGTGAGCGGGTTCTCTCTGCCTATGTCATTAGGGACCGTCTGTTATAACAAGTCCATGGGTTGTGACTATGGAGTACTTATCACATACTTCGAGAAGCTGGACTCTGGCTAATCCAGTTTTAAGAACGGTTAACCCACACTAGGAGTGGAGAGACGGCGAGAGTAGTGCGTACCCTCCAAGTTCGAGAAACTGGAAGGAGGTGTACTGTTGAAGGATCTCTAGTGTTTTGGATAATTGATGAAACCTAAGTACTAACCTAGCTCTAAGTGATTGAGTAGGTTTAGTACACTAAGGTGAAGTGAGGATGACAAGTGGTGGAGCAAGGATGGAGGCTAAGGAGAAAGCCAACAAGAGCTCACACATGGAGAATAAGAGAAGGAGGAGTCCCTAAGCAAATCAAGGCAAAGGTATAAAAAGCTAGGGCTTTTCTTTTGGTGATCAAGACACCAAGTGGGTGTGATCACATTTAGGATAGGTAACCGTACTATTAAGAGGGGAAAATAGTATGTGGTTACAATTATCAAGTGCCATTAGGTTGATCATGAGTTGCATTGCATCTAAACCTAATGAGCAACCCTTGTAAAACTTGTTAAAATATGTCAACACATGAGCATAAGCAAGTGGAACACTTGGTGGAGGCACATGAGAACAAGGGGAGAAGTGAGAAGTGAATTCTCAACTGATAAGAGCCTCCAGACCAGTTTGCTAGGTAGTTTCGGACCATTGAAGGTAGTCTGATGGCTTACCCTAAGCACTAGGCGCTTCACTAGAAGCTCCGGACGAGTCGACAGGTGGTGCTTCGGACCAATCTTCATTTGTCCGGTGGCCGGGTCTCAGCAAGCAGAAGACAGACAGAGGCGTCGGACCAGGCAGATTAGTCCGATGGTGACCTCCGGACCAGGTGTCCGGACCCTGGGTGCTTACTGCATAAATTGCGAGCTCTTGGAAGAGCGTTGGACTAGGCGTCGGACTAGGCCTCCGGACCAATGGAGGTGGTCCGACGGTGCTCTGAGCTGCGCGCCAATGGTCAGTTTTGAAAATGAGAAGGACGCGTGGCAGCCAGAGGAGGCGTCCGACCAAAGCGTCGGACCAGGTGCTATGGTCTGACGGTGCTAAAAGTGGTCCGACGGTTCGTTTTTCAGCAGCCCAAGTGCATAACAGCTAGTTTATTTTGAGGGGCTATTTAAGGGTGTGTGGCGGTTCAAGGAGGCTCTCTTGCTCATTCTGATATTGCATACTCTTGTGAAGCTTTTGACACACACTCCCACTCATCTCCTAGTCGATTGATCATCCTTTTGAGAGATTTGAGTGTTCTAGCGCATTGCATGAAGTGAGTTCATCTAGTGGCACTTGGGAGTTGATACCGCTGCAGTTTTCTTGTTACTCTTGGTGATTGCCATCACCTAGACGATTGGCACAGCAGTGTGGATTCGAGAAGCTTGGTGATTGTGCTTCGTCGACCACAAGTGTGATTGTGAGGGGTTCTTGTGCCTTCCCCGCGGGAGATCGCAAAGGTAACTCTAGTGGATTGCGCGTGTCGTTGAGTGCCCTCTCTTGTGTTGGTTGTGCGGCACCCAATGATGGGTTTGGCGTGTGATGCCAATTAGTGCGTGAACCTCCAATTGAGTGAGCCAACACAACGAGGACGTAGCTAGTTGGCAAACTAGTGAACCTCGGGAGAAAAATTAAGTGTCAACCTCTTGTTCATCATTGTGATTGATTGGGTTTCTTGGTGATCACTTGATTGGCTCACTACCTCTACACGGCATTATAATCACCCTACTCATCTCTTGCATTACATTCTTCATACTTGCAAGTAGTATATTAGGTTGTGCTAGATAGCTCTTAGTAGCTTATGTAGGTTTTGTGTGAGCTAGAGCTACTAGGTTAGCATTTGTGGTTAAGAGGCTTCGCATCCCTTAGTAGGCTAGTGCAATCCTTGCTTCGCCTCGTTATTATCTAACTTGTTGTTGAGTTTGTTTTAGAGTTTTCAAATTAGAATACTCACCCCCTCTAGCTTTGGATTAGGACCTTTCAAGTGGTATCAAAGCTAGTACACCGTTGAATTGAGGCTTAACAACCTACGGTGTGATCATGGCTCAAATCAACAACATGAAGAAACCACCAAGATTTGATGGTTCCAACTATGGGTATTGGAAGGTCAAGATGACCGCACACATCAAGTCAATTAGCCGGAAGGTGTGGCTTGTGGTGGACAAAAAGTTTGAGGTTATGAATGTGGAGGCTCCTACTCCACAAGAGGAAGAGAAGTTGCAACTCAATGACATTGCTCTTAGTGCCATCCATGAGGCTCTTGATGAGAAGGTCTTTGAACAAATCAAGAATCTAGAGAGTGCTCATGAGGCTTGGAAGAAGCTTGAGGAATCATTTGAGGGCACACAAGCCGTCAAGGGGGCCAAGGCATATATTCTCAAGGAGAAGTTTGCAAGCTTCAAGATGAAGGATGATGAAAATGTGTCGGATATGTTCCATAGGCTCCAAGTGCTAGTCAATGATCTCACAACTCTTGGTGAGAAGGTTGAGGACAAGGACTTCTCTCACAAGTTCTTGAGGTGTCTTCCGTCATGATTTGACACACTTGTGACTTTAATTGTGAGAAGTGGACTAAACACCATGACTCCTAATCAAGTTTTGGGGGATGTGATGACCGAAGACACATACCGGGACAACAAGGAAGAAGATGTGAAGAAGGAAGACAAGAAGGATGAGAATAAGAAGAGTGTAGCATTCAAAGCTAGTTCATCACACAAGAGCAAGACCAAGATTGAAGAATCTAGTAAAAGTGAAGACCGAAGTGCTAGTGATGTTGATGAAGAGAAAATGGCTCTCTTTTTGAAGAAAATTGGAAGATTCATGAAGAAGAAGGGCTATGGTGTTAGAATAAAGAGGACTTCATCCAAGAACCATGATGAACCAAGAAAGTGCTTCAAGTGTGGAAGCTTTGATCATCTCATTGCTCATTGTCCTTACAATAGTGACAAGGATGATGATGATCACAAGAAGAGAGGCAAGAAGGAAAAGAAGCCCACCTTTGACAAGAAGAAGAAGGGCTACTCTCACATAGTGACTTGGGATAGTGACTCTTCTTCATGTGATGATGATGACCAAGAAAAGAAGACATCTACCAAGAAGAAGGCTTTTGCAAGCATTGCAATGAGAGACAAGATCTCTCTATTTGACACTCCATCATCATGCTTCATGGCTAAGTCCACTAAGGTCAATTACAAAGCCGGAGGAAGGCATTGGTACTTGATAGTGGGTGCACTCAACACATGACCAGTGATGGAAGGATGTTCAACTCAATCAACCAAGATAACACTCATGGCTATGATAGTATCACATTTGGTGACAATGGCAAAGGCAAGGTGAAAGGGCTTGGAAAGATTGCTATCTCCAATGATCTAAGCATTAGCAATGTGCTTCTAGTTGAAAGGCTTGAGTTCAATCTATTGTCGGTTGCCCAATTGTGTGATCTCGGTTTCAAGTGCATATTTGGTGTTGATGATGTGGAAATCATTAGTGTGGATGCGTCAAACATGATTTTCAAGGGATTTCGGTATGAGAACCTCTATCTAGTGGATTTCAATGCTAGTGAGACTCAACTCTCAACATGTCTCATCTCAAGATCTAGCATGGGTTGGCTATGGCATAGAAGGCTTGGTCATGTTGGCATGAAGCAATTGAACAAGCTAGTGAAGCATGATCTAGTGAGAGGCTTGAAAGATGTTACATTTGAGAAGGACAAGCTATGTAGCTCATGTCAAGCCGGAAAGCAAGTTGGTAACACTCATCCAAAGAAGAGCATCATGAGTACAAGCAAAGATTTTGAGTTATTGCACATGGACCACTTTGGGACAACAACATATACAAGCATTGGTGGCAACAAGTATGGATTTGTGATAGTGGATGACTTCACAAGATACACATGGGTATTCTTCTTGAGTGACAAGAGTGACACTTTTGATATCTTCAAGTCATTTGTCAAGAGGTGCCAAAATGAGTTTGAAACAACTATCAAAAGAGTTAGAAGTGACAATGGGAGTGAGTTCAAGAACACAAGAATTGATGAACTTTGTGATGACTTTGGAATCAACCATCAATTATCTCAAAAGTACACTCCTCAATCCAATGGTATAGTTGAAAGGAAGAATAGGAATTTGATTGACATGGCAAGATCAATGCTAAGTGAGTACAATGTTAGTCATTCCTTTTGGGCCAAAGCTATCAATACGGCTTGCTACTCTAGCAACCGTCTCTATTGTCATGGAATGCTTGAGAAGACTCCCTATGAGCTATTAAATAGAAGAAAACCAAACATCGCCTATTTTTGGGTATTTGGGTGCAAGTGTTATATCTTGAAGAAAGGAACAAGGTTGAGCAAGTTTGAGAAGAAATATGATGAAGCTTCTTACTTGGCTACTCAACAACTAGCAAGGCTTATAGAGTATGGAACTTGGCTAGTGGCATTCTTGAGGAAGTGCATGATGTTGAATTTGATGAAACTCAAGGCTCTCAAGATGAAGAAGAAAACTTGGATGATGTGAGAGGTGACAAGTTGGTCAATGCTATGAAAGATATGGATATTGGTGACATTAGACCAAGACAAGTGCAAGATGAAGACGAAGACCAAGTGATCATTCCAACAAATGAGCAAGCTAGTGATTCTCCAACTCAAGATCAAGCAAGTACAAGTGAAGATCAAGTGCAAGCTAGTTCATCATCTCAAACAAATGACATCAACATGCAAGTGCTCCAACCTACCAACATTGCAAGAGATCATCCTCTAGATCAAGTTATTGGAGGCATTCAAAGTGGTGTGCAAACAAGATCAAGATTGGCTTCATTTTGTGAGCATTATTCTTTTGTCTCATCATTTGAGCCAACCAAGATTGATGAAGCTTTGAAGGATGTGGATCGGCTAAATGTTATGCATGAAGAGCTTAACAACTTCACAAGAAATCAAGTTTTGGAATTAGTTGAAAGACCAAAGAAGCAAAATATCATTGGAACCAAATGGGTTTTCAAGAACAAGCAAGATCAAGATGGAATAGTGGTGAGGAACAAAGCAAGACTAGTGGCTCAAAGTTACTCTCAAGTGGAAGGTCTTGACTTTGGGGAGACATATGCTCCAGTGGTAAGATTAGAGGCAATTAGAATTCTATTGGCCTATGCTTGTGCACACAATATCAAGCTATACCAAATGGATGTCAAGAGTGCATTCTTGAATGGGTATATCAATGAGGAGGTATATGTTGAGCAACCACCCGGTTTTGAAGATGCAAAGAAGCCCAACCATGTGTTCAAGCTCAAAAAGGCTCTCTATGGATTGAAGCAAGCACCTAGAGCATGGTATGAGAGGTTGAGAAGCTTTCTACTCTCTAAAGGGTTCAAGATGGGTTTGGTTGATACTACCCTATTCACCAAGAAGATTGGAAATGACTTGTTCATCTTGCAAATCTATGTGGATGACATTATCTTTGGTTCTTCAAATCAAGACTTTTGTGAAGAATTTGGGGAGATGATGGCTAATGAATTTGAAATGTCAATGATTGGTGAACTTAGTTACTTCCTTGGACTTCAAATCAAGCAAATGAAGAATGGTACATTTGTGAGTCAAGGCAAGTACATCAAGGATATGATCAAAAAGTTTGGGTTAGAAGAAGCTAAAGGCATTAGTACTCCTATGGGGACTAATGGACACTTGGATAGTGACACAAGTGGCATGATGGTAGATCAAACACTCTATCGGTCTATGATTGGAAGCTTACTCTATGTGACCGCTTCAAGACCGGATGTCATGTTTAGCGTATGCATGTGTGCAAGATTTCAAGATTATCCAAGGGAGATTCATTTGAAAGCCACAAAGAGAATCTTGAGATATTTAAAGCATAAATAAGAGGTTGGACTTTGGTTTCCCAAGGGGTCAAGGTTTGAATTGATTGGATATTCGGACTCCGACTATGCGGGTTGCAAAGTGGATAGGAAGAGTACTAGTGGTACATGTCAAATGTTGGGAAGGTCACTAGTCTCATGGTCATCCAAGAAGCAAAATAATGTGGCACTCTCTACCGCTGAAGTCGAATACATTAGTGCGGGGAGTTGTTGTGCACAACTATTATGGATGAAGGCCACTTTGGAGGACTATGGAATTCAATTCATGAAAGTCCCATTGTTTTGTGACAATGAAAGTGCGGTGAAGCTCACCAACAACCTCATCCAACACTCAAAAACAAAGCACATAGATCTGAGACACCACTTCATAAGAGATCATCAACAAAAGGGTGACATTTACTTTGATAATGTGGGCACCGATGATCAATTAGCCGACATTTTCACCAAGACACTTGATGAGAAGAGGTTTTGCAAGTTGAGGAATGAGTTGAACATCTTAGATTTCTCCAACATGAGTTGATGCACCCCACTTATGACATGCCTCTACTCCAACATAGCAAGGTAAAATTGATTGACATATGCATTCATCCCTTGTTAGACTTGCGTAGAGAATATAGACATCACTTATAATAGACTCATTCATGAAAATCAAATGATTTCTATGTACATATGGTACCACTATTGCTTCTATGAGTTCTTTGATCTAGTGGTAACATATGACATGTTGATAAGCTTGCAACCTCACATGTTTAGTCTAGAATGCTTATTCTTGTACTTAACCAACATGGCTAAGATAACCATTGCCAGATGTGTGAAGAAGCTTGTACATGGTTTAAACCGTGTTAAGTATATAGGACAAGTGATCTCGATTGAACTATAATAGTATTCACCCCACTCCTTTTTAAATTGACTTGATACAAATCTTCCTAAGTATCCTCAAGAGATACATTTTACTACAAGTGGTTTCCTTTGTGGTAATGTGTGACAAAGGGGGAGAAATTTTGATAAAATGATTATAATTTGGAAAAAGGGGGAGAGGATTTTGAAAAATGAAAAATTAAAATTTGAGCACACAAGAAGGGGGAGCAACCAATGAACAATTTGTTGCATTTGAATGTGCATTCACTCATATGCTTGCTTGCATTAAAGTTGAAAGTTTCCAAGTGGTTTCATGCTTGTGTGATGTATGTCTAGTTGTAATCTTGATTGATGAGTTGATTACTAGCATGCATAGGAAGTTAGCTAGATACCCTCTCTTGTTTCTTGTGTATTCCAATTGGTATCAAGCTAACCATGTTTCTAAGGAAACTATGAAAGGCGCACTTCGATTGATATCACGCTTCAAAGATCTTTTCTTAAAACCTTAGCATCATGTCATAGTTTGCTAGTTGTTGACCCCTCCATAAGGTCTATCTAAGCATGTGTGCAAAGCTTGATTCTTATTCATAGAAGTGCACACATGTAGGGGAGTTAACACTATCAAACCAACTTATAAATGATTGTCCACTTTCTATTGTTAATTTTCAAGTGGTATCAAGCATTTTGGGTTGAAATCAAAATCATATTTCATATCATTTTATATGAGTTGTCATCAATTACCAAAAATGGGGAGATTGAAGGATCTCTAGTGTTTTGGATAATTGACGAAACCTAAGTACTAACCTAGCTCTAAGTGATTGAGTAGGTTTAGTACACTAAGGTGAAGTGAGGATGACAAGTGGTGGAGCAAGGATGGAGGATAAGGAGAAAGCCAACAATAGTTCACACTAGGAGAAGAAGAGAAGGAGGAGTCCCTAAGCAAATCAAGGCAAAGGTATAAAAATCTAGGGCTTTTCTTTTGGTGATCAAGACACCAAGTGGGTGTGATCACATTTAGGATAGGTAACCGTACTATTAAGAGGAGAAAATAGTATGTGGTTACAATTGTCAAGTGTCATTAGGTTGATCATGACTTGCATTGCATCTAAACCTAATGAGCAACCCTTGTAGAACTTGTTAAAATATGACAACACACGAGCACAAGCAAGTGGAACACTTGGTGGAGGCACATGATAACAAGGGGAGAAATGAGAAGTGAATTCTCAGCTGATAAGAGGCTCTGGACCAGTTTGCTAGGTAGCGTCGGACCATTGAAGGTAGTCCGACGACTTACCTAAGCACTGGGCGCTTCACTAGAAGCTCCAAACCAGTTGACCGATGGAGCTTCGGACCAATCTTCATTTGTCTGGTGGCCGGGTCTCAGCAAGCAGAAGACAGACAAAGGCGTTGGACCAGGCAGATTAGTCCTACGGTGACCTCCGGACCAGGTGTCTGGACCTTGGGTGCTTACTGCATAAATTGCGGGCTCTTGGAAGAGCGTTGGACTAGGCGTTAGACCAGACCTCCGGACCAATGGAGGTGGTCCAACAGTGCTCTAAGCTGCGCGCCAATGGTCAGTTTTGAAAATGAGAAGGACACATGGCAGCCAGAGGAGGCGTCGGACCAGGTGCTATGGTCCAACGGTGCTGATAGTGGTCCGACGGTTCATTTTTCAGCAGCCCAAGTGCATAACGGCTAGTTCCTTTTGAGGGGCTATTTAAGGGTGTGTGGCGGTTCAAGGAGGGTCTCTTGCTCATTCTGATATTGCATACTCTTGTGAAGCTTGTGACACACACTCTCACTCATCTCTTTGTCGATTGATCATCCTTTTGAGAGATTTGAGTGTTCTAGTGCATTGCATGAAGTGAGTTCATCTAGTGGCACTTGGGAGTTAATACCGCTGCGGTTTTCTTGTTACTCTTGGTGATTGCCATCACCTAGACGGTTGGCACAACGGTGTGGATTTGAGAAGCTTGGTGATTGTGCTTCCTCGACCACATGTGTAATTGTGAGGGGTTCTTGCGCCTTCCCCGCGGGAGATCGCAAAGGTAACTCTAGTGGATTACGCGTGTCGTTGAGTGCCCTCTCTTGTGTTGGTTCTGCGGCACCCGGTGACGGGTTTGGCGTGTGATGCCAATTAGCGCATGAACCTCCAAGTGAGTGTGCCGACACAACGAGGACGTAGCTAGTTGGCAAACTAGTGAACCTCGGGAGAAAAATCAAGTATCAACCTCTTCATCATTGTGATTGATTGGGTTTCTTGGTGATCACTTGATTGGCTTACTACCTCTACACAACGGTATAATCACCCTACTTATCTCTTGCATTACATTCTTCATACTTACAAGTAGTATGAGCCTGTTTGGCATGGCTCCAACTCCACTCAGAGCAGCTCCACTCCAGAAATCCAGCTGGAGCTAGCTCTGAGTGGAGTTGGAGTTGTTTGTTCGGTGTGTTTGGCTAGAATGCTACTCTAAGCTCTAGAGTTGTCTATTATCAGTATGTACTTCATTGATGTGTCATATAAACAAATAATAAAAGTTCCATCGACTTACAAGATAATCTTAGATAATAATTCAAAGATGATTCAAATAATCCATCAAAGCAAATAATCCGACATACAATTCTAATCAATTAATCCAAGATACAAAGTCCATAGTATCCAAAAAAATGACAACACTAGTGTACTTCAATTGGCGGAAGAAGAGCAGAGGAGAAGCAAAGCAAAGCAAGCAGGCTTCAAGAACAAGGTACTGGATCGCCAACTCCCAGCTGCTTCTTGTGTTTGGACACCAGAAAACCCGCCGCAGGCGGCTTCTCGTGTGGGAAAAGATGCGGGCGTGCTAGTGTACTAAGTACACAAAATAAAGGGAAGAACCAATAATTTATTAATCATCACGAGTATTAAATACAAGTTCCTAAAGAAAACGCGCTCCATAGCCTGCTGGCGGCGATCTGACTTGGGCGACTGTGGTCTTCATGGTTCCTGGGGCCTCGGAAAACTCCCAGTTAATTACGGGCGTGCCAGTGTACTAAGTACACAAAATAAAGGGAGGAACCAATAATTTATTAATCATCACGAGTAATAAATACAAGTTCCTAAAGAAAACGCGCTCCATAGCCTGCTGGCGGCGATCTGACTTGGGCGACTGTGGTTTTCATGGTTCCTGGGGCCTCGGAAAACTCCCAGTTAATTATCCCTGTGAAGTAGCCACAAAGTACCTCCGATTCTGCTGCTGTGGTCGTCGTCTTCAATCTTCGCTTCACGTCTCTATGCATGTGTGTTACTGTAGATGTAGATGGCGTCGGCGGGATGGCCTCGTCGGTCCATGTGCCAGTCAGCGGAGCTGGGGAAAGCAACTACGCCCACCTGCGTCGTTCGCGTCGTCGGTGTCGAACGACACGCGGTGTTGTTGTAGTGGTTGCACTTGCATGGTTGGTGTATATCAGATTGCTTCGGGCTTCCCGGCAGCATCGTCGTGGTACGTTGTACAGCTTGATCAACGGGGTTGTCGGTGTAGTCGTAGTAGTGGATGAAGACTTGCAGTCGACGTGGTGGATGCATCTGACGCCGGCGTGATGGATGATTTGCTTGGGACACGATGACTCTCGTAGTCTGGCGTCATCTTGATCATCTGGCTGCCGCGTTCCAATCTGCTTAGCCGTGATCGTAACGACGGCCAACGTGCATGCTGTTGTATAAGACTAGACAAGAGAAAGATTAGATTAGTTTCTTACTCATGGATAACGACGTGAACGTCGTCTCCTCGCTGGCTCGTGATCTCTCGCTCCTCTTGAAAAAGAGCGTGTGCGGCTCTCTGGACGAGATGCCTCGGCCTCCTCTCCTCTGAATGCCGATCTCTGATGAAAGCACAAAGCTCTGGCTGCGCTCTCTGAATGCCGATCTCCCTTGCTCCCAAGAGAGCCTGGCGGCGCTCTTCTTCTTTTTTTCAGATGCCGATCGTGACTCTCCGATCAGATGCCAAAAGCCAAAAAGAATCCCCCCTCTGGAGTGCAGGAGGCTTGTTTATATAGGCAGCCGTGGATATATACGCCGCCAGAAATTTGTTGGCCCGCGCGAGATACCCGGTGCTGTCTCTCATTCGTACGTGTACGCAAAGTAAAACTCGTACTTATCCATGTGTTGCAGTTATCCCCGTGGAAACGCTTCTAGAAGATTTCCAATTAGTTGAGATATTCACTGGCCGTACGCATGTACATGCTGATTACTCTGTCTAAAACCAAATTCACTTGGCACTCTTACACCGTCCATGACATATGGACCCGGCTAGATTACCTGTATGTATTTGATTCAACAGCTCATGTCCGGTAGACATACGTACGTCGCTTGGCAATTCACGCATCTGCTATCGGTACATACTAGATGGTTCTAGAATATTCTAGACCATGCATCGAGTCGTGCTGCGTCACGCTGACCCAATGGATATACAATATGTATAGAAATACATGACACCGACCGGCGTAAATACGGACTCTACAGCCGGAAGAGATCAGATACGAGTGCATGTACATAATTATTGTGACTGCTCCTGCTAGCTCGTCACGAGCACACCTACGTCTACATGCATGGACATGTAGCAAGCCTATACCACCGTTGCTTTCTTTTTTCCTTGAATGTACGGGACACAAGTACATGTATCTCCGTGTATATTTTCCTTTTTTATATACTCAACAGTACACACAAAAATAGGTGTACACATAGATTTTAGTCTGACAAACATCCTGTTCTAGGATCTTGATCTTGTTTCTTTACTCTACTCGGGCCTCGAGCTTGTTCTGATCTGATCTGATTCTCCCTTTCTGCTTAGCGCCCACCCACCACAGACCACACCACTTACTAGATTCCATCTCGTGTTCCTCTGTGGTCTTGTGCTGCTGCAGGGACAGGACCAGCGAAAGGGGAGCTACTACTGCGTTGTCACTGAACCAGCTTTGCTATGATCGCTGAAAGGATATGCATTTCTTGCTTTCAGGTCACTCGGCGCACCTGAGATGTTGAACTATTGAACATAGAGCATAATCAGGCAACTGGTTTACCAGGTATAAATTCATCCTTTCCACAAGACGAGTGTGTATTTTCTTGAATACAGTGAAACCATTTTGCCTCGGAGACCAACACTAAGAGCAAGTATAATAGCCGGCTGTAAGCGGGCTGAATGCTGAGGTGGAGGAGAGAGAAGAGGAGAGAGAAGAGAAGCGGGCTGTAAGCTTACAGCCGGCTCAGACACAAGAACCAAAGAACTATATGAAAGTGACAAGTGGGTCATGTATTAATATTAAAGAGCTGACTACTATATAAGTGAGCTGAGAGGTGGGCTGCAAGAATCCTTACAGCCAGCAGCAGGCTGTATTATTAGCCTTGCTCTAATAATAACATCATAAGTGTGGATTATTAACTATTGTGCATGTGAATTTAACCTACTACCCATATGACATAACACAACTTAGGCCCTGTTTAGTTCCAACCAAAATCCAAAATCTAAAATTCCAACTATTTTGGATTTCAAAATCCATAATGCAAAATATTTTGGTGGGATGTTTAGTTCCAACCAAATTTTAGATTCCAATGATGGGGATTGTGAGGATGACACACAAACCAATGCAAAGATTCCCTTATTTTGACCTCTTGAGTCCAAAATGCAAAATGGGGAATGAACCACTTTTTGCCAAATATTTTGGATGGTGTTTAGTTCCATTTTGCAAAATAAAGAGCCAAAACCCAAAATATTTTGGATTTCATGGGGAACTAAACAGGGCCTTAGTCCAATCGTCTTTTCCAGAAGAGGGCCAACGGACAAGGTCAGACTAGCAAAACCTGACCATCAATAGGTATCCATATCATCTCCATTTAACTTCATTCTAAATTCTAATCAATCCCCACAGCAACACGTGGGGTATCTTCTAGGAATCACATATGTATATGTCTGTGCAGGTGCATGGAGTTGGGGATGGAGACAATTTCGTGAGAATCATCCCAAATTGAAACACAACAGCGGAGATGGGGATGGAGGAATACCTTGAGACCTTGCTGGAGATAGGGGTGGAGGCGCCCTTCTTCCCCTTCTTCTCAGAGTCTAGGGTTAGGGTTGGAGATGCCGGACACCTGCTCTTCTTGCTCGCAGCGGGGGAGGAGAGAGGCGGGGGAGGAGGGAGGAGCCTCCCTGTGCACGACATGGTGGCGGCTGAGCAGCGCCGCCGGCCTGTAGGTCCGGCAACCGAGTGCCGTTCTTGCTCGAGGCGGGGGAGGAGGGAGGAGTGAGGGCCCTACGCGCGGCATAGTGGCGCGGGAGGCTGGGCAGCGCCGCCGGACTCCGGCACTCTGCAGGCGAGCGCGCGACGAGCGCCCCCGGCTGCGTGACGAGTGCTCCCGAGACAAACAGAACAGGTGGAGGGGAGGGGTGGGTCCTGACGGGTGGGAGGCGGATGGAATAGAAAGACAAAATGGTTCACTTGTGTAATCAGTGGCAATTGCGGGTAATTTCACCCCAACTCTAGGTCTGAGTCTATTTTGGCCAATTCTGGAGTAGGAGAAGAGGTACTCTGAAAAATTGTACAACTCCAATAACTCCATGGTGTTGGGCTGCTCCAATATTTTTCGGAGCTGGGGTGTTTGGCTAGCTCCACTCGACTCTGGCCTAGAGTTCAGCTCTAGAGCCATGCCAAACAGACCCTATATTAGGTTGTGCTAGATAGCTCTTAGTAGCTTGTGTAGGTTTTGTGTGAGCTAGAGCTATTAGGTTAGCATTTCTGGTTAGGATGCTTCGCATCCCTTAGTAGGCTAGTGAAATCCTTGCTTTGCCTCGTTATTATCTAACTTGTTGTTGAGTTTGTTTTAGAGTTTTCAAATTAGGTATTCACCCCCCCCTCTAGCCTTAGATTAGGACCTTTCAACAGTGCTCTCGGGTGGCGGAACCCCGGTCTTGGCCGGAAGATCTAGGGAAAGGTAGTCATATGCGTGCTTTTGGGGTTGCATATGGCGTGTGGTTGGGAAGCCCCAGCTGGGTTTAACCGGTTCGAATCATCGTGTTCCTCGGATATGAAAACATAACTCTGTCTTTTATATCATAGTTAATGAAACTTAAACTGGATACTTGGTGGTTACCTTTCATGAATGTTTTATTACCTCATTATCGATCATACCTCTAGATCGGTACTTGAGTAATCTTATGAATGAAATAAATGAATTTCAATTGGTTTATAAAATGTTCATTTATGCAAAATACTTGATTCTTGTATACCCACCTTGACACCTATGACTTGCATACCTTTTGTCCACCATATACTTTTATTTGTCGGATAAGTCTTGTTGAGTACTCCCATACTCAGGGTTTGTGTTGACACCGTTTTTTTTAACACGTGTCAAATGAGCTAAGGCTTGACTGGTCAGCGGCCGTTTTCTATCGACATTGGGAAATTTTGGGCCAGTATTGCCAATGGAGTATACTGCGGAGAGACTAAGTATGCTGCCGATGGAAGCTAGATGGTCCTTGTCGACAGCTTGAGCTATAAAGTCGCTGATGCCGATTTCCGACGGGGGACAGATTATCGATTGCCGATGAAAAGGTATGCCGATAAAGAGGCATCGCCGTTTGTCGATGAAGAGTGGTTGCCGGTTGCCGATAGGGATTGATTGGTGAAGTCAGTCACCGATAGAAGGTCGCCGATCGGGAAGTATTGTCGATGCCGATGGGCATGAGATGCCGATGGGTACATCATAACTTAGCGTGTGATGCCAGTAGGAGACTGCAGGTGGCCAGAGAAGGAAGTCGCGGATTGGAAGGATCTACCGATGGAAGGTTTTTCATCGAAGAGAAGTATAAGGAAACTGGTGTTTTGTACCAGTATTATTATGGTAGTTTGAGTCCGACTCTTGCATGAGTCGTTTATTTTCCTTTAAAATAGGTGTGTTTGTTTAGGGAAATAAATATTATTGTTTTAGATCCGACTCCTACGAGAGTCAGTTTCCTTAGAGTTAGGAGTTTGTTTTAGGAAGGATATGAGTCGTGTCCTTGTACAACTCTCCATGCGGGAGTATAAATATGTACCCGAGGGCTACGAAAATGAATCAATCCAATATCAAACAAACCAAATTTTATCTTATTCTACTTTTTACCGCAATTTACCCTTTACTGCATTAGCTGTAGTTATCAACGAGTTCTTTCAAGTTTCGACGGGCTGCATCACCTTGATCTCCGTCAAATCTTTGCAAGTTTCGCGTGGGAGTACCTCTGAGCTTTGGCATTCCGGGCGCATCGCTGTTTGCCTCGTTCAGCTCTGCTCTAGTTATCCTGATCAAGCCTCAATCCCAGCATTCGAGCGCATCGCCGTTGTCTGGATTGAATCTTGTTCTAGTTACCCTTGATCAATCTGAGCCTTGACATCCGGGCGCATCGTTGTTGTCTCATTCAGTTTTGTTCCAGTTATCATCCTTGTTGATTGATTGGTCGAATCGACTGGCACGCCTCCGAAATACCGAGCTTTGGGTAATAGCCCGAGGTGTTCGCAAATCCTGACGCTTTTTGTGTCAACACCTCTTTTGGCACGCCCAGTGGGACCCGATTATACAAATCTACACATCTATCATGGGTGATCACGCCGATGTTAACCAGAGGAATGTCATTGAAGTCTCTGAGGCCGATCTGAAAGATGATCAGAAGCAGGCCATGGAGCGGGCTATGGAGGAATACAAGCAGTTATATCTCAAATCCTTCAGTCTCAGCAGGAGCGGCAAAGCAATCCAGAAGCAAGATCCGCCGTTGTCACGACAGGTCATGTACGATGCCAATCTTGGTAAGCTACAAGAGATGGTTAATGTTGCTGTAAGTCAAGCATTAATTAGCCACTCCAACGTGATGTCCAATACTATCTACAATGCTGTCACGCAATCATTCAAAGAAGGGCATGCACCATGTTATGTTGGTCCAGCATACCATCAACCTGGATTGGCATCTACAAGCCCATCGGCAGCCCCAATGGCGTCTTCCACACCTGTGGAACCATCTGCCGATGTGGCTGCATCACCAAGACCGAACGCTGGCGGCGTCACCAAGCTCAACCCAGATCTAGCCGCGTCGGTAACTTCAGGACCAGCCCCTGCTAACTGGTGGGGATACGGTATGCCCCCGAATCTATATGCTGGTTCTAATCTGGTGCAGGGAGACAGTTCAGCTTGGAGGAATTCTATGGCATCGGCAACGCCGTCACAGCCGATGGCCCCCATAATGCACAACTCTGCGCTTGCTCCAACCATGCAAGTGCCATCGGAAGATCTTCAGATGATTCCTAAGATACCTCTGATGCCACCATCGGCAAGCTCTGTGCCGATGCAACACATTATAACCACCGGCAGTCAATCTCTGGTGGCAAGTTCTCAAGCTGGAGTGCCGGTCCCCCAAGGTAATCTGGTGATTGATTGCTCCAGAATACAAGAGCCACATGCTCCGGTCAGCTATCATCCATCGGTAAGTCATATGTCGATGCTTTATAATCCTGGATGGGTCAACCAGCCGCCAGCTCAGCAGCCTGGCGTGTCAATGTATCATTATGGAGGCCCAGTGAATGCTCAGAGCGGACCATCGGTATAGCAGCCGATGAATACAGGGAATCAGCCTAATCCGCCAAGTGTGCAAAACTATCCATCGGTAAGTCAACCGATGCATAGTGTTCAGATGACTGGTGCTGTGCCCGTGACTACTACACATCATCTTCAAGAGGCGCATCAGCCGGCTCCGCCAGTCAACAACCAGCCAATGAGTCGGCAGGAGCAGGATGCATATTGGGTCGGTAAGATTGCCGAAGTTATGAAAGAACAATTTGGCATCAAACCCAAGGTCAACACGTACTCTTATCGGACTCTGTATCCTCCTGCATATGACTTGATTCCTCTTCCAAATCGGTATAAAGTGCCCGATTTTACCAAGTTCTCCGGCCAAGACGACACGTCAACAATGGAGCACATCAACCGCTTCATTATCCAGTGCGGGGAAGCTGCCAACAAGGAGGAGTTAAGGGTGAGATTGTTCTCTTCATCATTGTCTGGATCGGCATTTACATGGTTCATATCACTGCCTCCAAATTCTATAATCACATGGGCCGATCTAGAGAGGCAATTTCACAAGTATTTCTTCGCTGGCATACATGAGAAGAAGCTTACCGATTTTGTCAAAATGAGACAACACAACGATGAATCGGTAGAGAGCTTTGTTCAGAGGCTACGGGACATGAAGAATAAGTGCTATAGTCTGGTGCTTGATGATCGGCAACTGGCAGATTTGGCCTTCCAGGGATTACTGCCGCACATCAAGGACAAATATGCGTCCCAGGAGTTTGAGAGCCTAAGTCACCTGGTGCAAAGGATTGCCGATCAAGATATCAAAACCTTTGAACCCAGGAAGACTTGAAACAAGAAGGTGACCTTCATTGGGAAGGAAGAAGACTCTGGATCAGATGAAGAGCTGAATATCGATGCGGCCGAATGGGTGAAGGATAAGAAGCCCGTGTCTTGTCTGTTCGGCCAAAAAGAGACCGAAAGGTACACCTTCGACATCACCAAGGCCGATAGGATGTTTGACTTATTGTTGCAAGAAGGGCGAATCAAGTTGACGCCTAACCAAGTGATTCCATCGGCCGAAGAGCTCAAGAAGATTAGGTACTGCAAGTGGCATAATGCAACCTCACACAGTACCAATGACTGCAAAGTATTCAGGCAGCAGTTGTAGTCAGAGATTGAATCTGGGCGTATCAAGTTTGAAAACTCTAAAGTCCAGAAACTGATGAAGATAGATCAGCACCCGTTCCCAAACAATATGGTGGAAATCAGCGAAAAAACCAGAGTGCTGACATCGGGAGCTGCCAGGAGGAACTCATCGGTAGACCCCAACCACCAAGTACCTGAGCACGACGCAAGGAGGTTTGCCGATGATAGAAAGGGTAAGAAGGTTGCCGATGAAGGCAGCAGCGCCAACAGGGCTTTTGGAGTCGTGATCACACACAACCGACCAGGGCGAGATCATCGGCAATCACGTGAAGAACGGTATCGCAAGAAGAAGAGGAGCATCGGGAGTGGCTTCGGCATAAAGACCACTGGAAGTGCCCCTTCTTCGTTCACTACTGGGAAGAAGGCATCAAGCTGCCCACTGCCGATAACTGTCCAGAGTGCAATGGGTATTGCACTGCAGATCGGTCAGGTAAGAGACCTTGTTTTGATGATCAGGCACCCAGGTACGCCAGGCCACTCAGAGAAAACAGATCGGCACATGACCGACTGGGGGGCAAGCTCAGTGCCCATGACAGGCTTGGCAAACATGTTGACCAAAGGGAGCTGGAGGAGATGGCCAATGCCAGAGTACCTAACGAAGAGATATTCTCCAGAGATCCCAACGTCGGAAGAAGTGCCGATGCCAGCAGGGGAAAGCAGCACCAGCCCGTCTGGAAGACTAAACTTCCCCAATGGTGCCCTAAGGGTCTGACCAAGACCCAGAAGAGAAGAATTCAGCGCCAGCGCCGTGACGACCTGTATGAGGAGGAAGAACCCTCAAGGGAGAAGCAGTGGAAGCCCAAGCGCAAGGACAGGGATCCATCGGCGGACATCAACATGGTCGTCATGTTGCCGATGGAGTTCATGGCACCCGTCAATGACGATGAAGAGGCTGCCGATATGGCACAATTGGTCCTAGATCTGATGACGGCTGTCTTCGAAAAGCCTGCCGATGATGACAGGCAGCATCTGAGGGCTCTTTTTGTTAAGGGCAAAGTGGATGGTCAGCCGATGACCAAGATGCTGGTAGATGGTGGCGCGTCGATCAATATAATGTCATATGTCGTGTTTAGAAAGCTTGGTAAAGGTGACCAAGACTTAGTCAAGACTGACATGAAGATCAAAGACTTCGAAGGCAACGTGTCAACAACTATGAGGGCCATATGTGTTGATTTAACCATCGGCAGTAAGACTTTGCCGACAACGTTCTTTGTGATCAGCGGCAAAGGCACTTACAACTTGCTCCTCGGAAGGGATTGGATCCATGCCAATTGTTGTATCCCTTCTACTATGCATCAGAGTTTGGTACAGTGGATCGGGGATAGAATTGAAGTTGTCCGAAGTGAAGCCCCATCTACCGTCGCATCGGCAGAATTAGAGACGTACGAGCAGACCAGGTGCATATCTGGTGAAGCCTGGGACAAAGAGTTCCTTAAAGTTGCCGATTACCGCATCAAGCCGATCCAAGCAGTCGGTGCTGAAGAAGAGTTTTGATGGATTGGTTCGCCGATGATGGAAAACTGGGGCAGGGCTTCACGTCTGCCGATGACTTACTCGAGGTTGACATCGGCGATGGTAGTAAACCTAGGCCTGCTTTTATTAGTGCTAAGTTAGATTTCCAATGTAAGCAGCAGTTAATTGATTTATTAAAAGAGAATAAGATTGTTTTGCTTGGGATTATACAGAGATGCCTGGTTTAGACCGATCGATAGTTGAACATCGGTTACCCATCAAGGCTGGTTTCCAACCACATCGGCAACTTGCGCGCCGATGCAATCCTACTATTCTGCCCGACATCAAGGCTGAGATTACAAAGTTAATCGAGGCTGGATTTATTCGGCAATGCCGATATGCCGATTGGATTTCTAATGTGGTTCCTGTGTATAAAAAAAATGGAAAACTTCGTGTTTGCATTGATTTCAGGAATCTGAACAAGGCTACGCCGATGGATGGCTACCCGATGCCCGTTGCCGATCTGCTGATCGATGCTGCTGCTGGACATCAGATCATTAGCTTCATGGACGGTAATGCTGGGTATAATCAAATATTCATGGCTGAAGAAGACATATCCAAGACTACTTTCCGATGTCCGGTCATGTTGGCTTATTTGAATGGGTAGTCATGACTTTTGGCTTGAAGAATGTCGGTGCTACTTATCAGAGAGCAATGAATTTTATCTTTCATAAGTATATCGGCACAATAGTTGAAATTTACATTGATGACGTGGTGGTTAAGTCTGGAGACTTCAAGAAGCATCTTGCCGATCTGCGGAAAATATTGGAGTGCACAAGGGAGCATGGGTTGAAGATGAATCCTAACAAGTGTGCATTTGGCATATCGGCGGGACAGTTTCTGGGTTTCATGGTGCATCAGAGAGGCATTGAAATCGGCAGAAAGTCTATTGATGCAATTAACAAGGTGGTTGCTCCTACAAATAAGACTGAGTTGCAGTCCTTGATCGGCAAGATTAATTTCATTAGAAGGTTTATATCAAATCTGTCTGGTAAGATCAAATCTTTTAGTCCTCTATTAAAGTTGAAAGCCAATCAAGAATTTAAATGGAAAGCAGAGCAGCAGTCAGCCTTAGAGGAGATTAAGAAATACTTAGTAAATCCTCCAGTCTTGGTTCCACCTCAACACGGGAAGCCTTTCAGGTTATATTTGTTTGCCGATGACGGTGTTATCGGATCAACCTTAATTCAAGAATTTGAAGGGAAGGAACGTGTAATATATTACCTGAGTAGGAGATTGGTGGATACTGAAACCAGGTATTCGGCCATAGAGAGATTGTGCTTATGTTTATATTTCTCTTGCATTAAATTGAGGCATTATTTACTGTCGGCTGAATGCACTGTCATCTGCAAAGATGATGTGGTTAAATACATATTGTCAATGTTGATTTTGAGTGGACGAATCAGTAAGTGGATTCTGGCGCTTTCAGAGTTTGACCTAATGTATGAATCGGCTAAGGCTGTCAAAGGGCAGGTAATGGCTGATTTTGTTACTCAGCATTGTAATGTGGTGAGCTCTGTTGAAATTGCTCCTTGGACTTTATTCTTTGATGGGTCTACATGCAAAGATAGGGCAGGTATCGGTATTCTCTTGATTTCACCCCGAGGACAAAAGTATGAAATCTTGTTGCCGATTGTTGCTACTTCGACAAACAATCAGGCTGAATACTAAGCTTTGCTTAAGGGGTTAGAATTACTCAGGGAAGTGCGTGCCGATGCTGTTGAAATCTTCGGTGATTCCATGTTGGTGATTAATCAGTTGATAGGGACATATGAATGCCGAAGTGAAGTTTTGATTGCAGCCCATGGACGGTGTTTGCAATTGTTAAGGGAATTCAAAGAGTATCGCCTTGAGCACATTCCAAGGTTGCACAATGAAGAAGCCAATCGGTTAGCACAGAGTGCCTCGGGGTATCAACCGATTCAAGTCACGACATCGGTAACAGTTGCCGATGACTGGAAAAAGGAGATTGCCAATTACTTGGGGGATCCATCTAGGAAAGTTGAGAGGCGTCTAAGGTTCCAAGCTACTAAGTATGTGCTCCTCGACGGTGATTTGTATTATCGGACGGTTGATGGAGTTTTGCTTAGATGTCTCGGCAAAGAGGAATCGAAAGAGTTGATGGGTGAAATCCATGAAGGTGTGTGTGGAGCGCATCAATCGGCATTCAAGATGAAGTGGATGATTAGGCGGAATGGATATTATTGGCCGACAATCCTTGAAGATTGCTTCAACTATTTCAAGGGGTGCCAGGACTGTCAGAAATTTGGTAATGTGCAGAGGGCACCTGCATCGGCAATGAATCCGATAATCAAGCCTTGGCCGTTTAGAGGATGAGCTATTGATCTCATCGGCCAGATTTATCTGCCATCAAGTAAGGGGCATAAGTTTATTCTTGTTGCTACCGATTACTTCACTAAATGGGTTGAGGCAATTCCCTTAAAGAAGGTGACATCGACAAATATGGTGGATTTCGTTAAGGAACACATTGTTTACCGATTTAGCATACCGTAGACCATTACTACCGATCAAGGAACTATGTTCACATCGGGAGAGTTTGATGAGTTTGCTGCTAGCATGGGTTTCAAAGTGTTAAACTCTTCCCCTTATTATGCCCAAGCTAATGGTCAGGCTAAACCTACTAATAAAGGGGTTATCAAGCTTATTAAGCGCAAGATTGAAGAGAACCCTAGAAGGTGGCATGTGGTGCTAAATGAAGCCTTATGGTCATATCGGATGGCCTGTCATGGTGCAACCAAAGTATCACCGTACCAGTTGGTTTATGGACACGATGCTGTCCTGCCTTGGGAAATTAAAACTAGTTCTAGACGATTATCCTTTCAAGATCAGTTAACGACCGATGATTATGCTACTCTGATGAAAGATGAGTTAGAAAATTTGGCAGGTCATCGGTTGAGGGCATTGATTAGCATTGAAGAGAATAAGAAGAGGGTTGCCAGATGGTATGACAAGAAAGTAAAGGTAAAAGAATTTGCCGATGGTGATTTGGTTTGGAAATTAATTTTACCGATTGGGACTAAGAACTCTAAATTTGGAAAGTGGTCCCCTAATTGGGAGGGTCCTTATCGGATAAAACAGTCTGCTCCTGGCAATGCTTACATTTTGGAAACTCTCGAAGGAGTAGCGTTCTCTAGAGCGATCAACGGCAAATACTTAAAGAGGTACTACCCCAGTATATGGGTGGATGCATAGTGCTCAGTTGAATGCCGATGAACGAAAAGTTATATCGGTAATCTTTCGATATGTCTCTCGGGAATTGTTGGGCAAACAGATCAAACTGAAGAGCCCTGTGCATGTGTGCGTTCAACCACAGATTGACAAACCACCAAGGGCCCCCAAGATTGCCGATGGGTTCTCCTAGCAGTAGCTTCTGGGATACTTGATGTAGCAATCGGTATACTGATCCAAGAAGGTACCTGCCTAAAGGAAGCCTTGTTCCATCGGCAAGTAGTTCAGCCGCTGGAAGGTGCATGGTGGTCGGGCCGATGGTTTTGCCGTAGAAGACAAACTTCTCCAACCACATGTTCAGGAAAATGGCGTGCTCCCGTTGGGTTACAGATCCGGTTTTCTAGTTCTCTTTGATGTAACCCGTCCAACCGCCGATGTTCCGGGTGTTCACCTTGTGCTCGGCTTTTCTGTTGAAAAGGGTGAACGTATCGGCAGAGGTGATGTCCAAGCCGGTCAGCATGTGGACATCGGCAAGGGTTGGGGTAGCTGGTCCATGTCTAAAGAGGAAGGTATTCATGCTATCGGACCAAAAGTATGAGGCTGCCATCAACAAGTTCTCGTTCTTTTCCATATCGGCAATTGAAAGCCTGATACACTGATCCAGGTTGCGTTCTTGCTAGTACACCTGCTGTGATCTGACTACCCTCAGGTACCAATTCTTCCATCCCTTGGTAGGCTTGGGCCATGAGAGAAAGGTGTCCTTCCACAGTCCTAGATCAAAACACTCGGATCTAAATGGTACCCGGTTGGTTTCTGCATTGATGATGAAGGTGGGGTCTGGATTGCCCATTGGGCCTAGGCAGCTGAGGTTGGAACTGGCGAGTGGGATGACTACCTTATTGTACAATTCCTAGGGTTCGAAGAAAAAGGGACGAATCAGAAAAAGAATGGGGATAAATCCAGATTTGTGCGAGGAAAAGAACCATGCAGAAGGTTGGATTAGGCGGGGAATAAGCCTTACCTTTGGAATGTCGACTTGGATCGCCATTAGAGTCAGAGGAGTGCTTGTAGTTCGTCCTTGGATTACAGAAGAGTACTGTTGCTTGAGCTCGTGTTCTTCAGAGCGGCTGGAGGTTGAAGACGAAGGCAGGAAGGTGAAAGTGAAAATGAGCTCGGGTAAAAAGGCAGTGTGGATCCCGGTAACTTTTATAAGCTTACTCAGAGGCATTTTGGGGTTCCGTTTCACACTGTGCAGGAATGTGGAGAGGGCCGCGGTACATACGCGCGGTGATCGAGGTGGTCTGCAACTGTTTGTGCTACGATCGAGGGATTTTATTATTAAATTGTAGTTCCACACGCGGGGATCAAGGAAACTGCACATCTATCTCGGAGGCAATGGCTACAGCAACGGCTACAACAACGGCTACAGTGGAGAGAATTTCGGCATGTAAAGAATTATACATCCCAAAACTGGGGGGCATGTGTTGACACCGTTTTTTTAACACGTGTCAAATGAGCTAAGGCTTGACTGGTCAGCGACCGTTCTCTATCGACATCGGGAAATTTTGGGCCAGTATTGCCGATGGGAGTATACTGCAGAGAGACTAAGTATGCTGCCGATGGAAGCTGGATGGTCCTTGTCGACAGCTTGAGCTATAAAGTCGCTGATGCCGATTGCCGACGGGGACAGATTACCGATTGCCGATGAAAAGGTATGCCGATAAAGAGGCATCGCCGTTTGTCGATGAAGAGTGGTTGCCGGTTGCCGATAGGGATTGATTGGTGAAGTCAGTCACCGATACAAGGTCACCGATCGGGAAGTATTATCGATGCCGATGGGCATGAGATGCCGATGAGTACATCATAACTTAGCGTGTGATGCCAGCAGGAGACTCCAGGTGGCCAGAGAAGGAAGTCGCGGATTGGAAGGATCTGCCGATGGAAGGTTTTTCATCGAAGAGAAGTATAAGGAAACTGGTGTTTTGTACCAGTATTATTATGGTAGTTTGAGTCCGACTCTTGCATGAGTCGTTTATTTTCCTTTAAAATAGGTGTGTTTGTTTAGGGAAATAAATATTATTGTTTTAGATCCGACTCCTACGAGAGTCAGTTTCCTTAGAGTTAGGAGTTTGTTTTAGGAAGGATATGAGTCGTGTCCTTGTACAACTCTCCATGCGGGAGTATAAATAAGTGCCCGAGGGCTACGAAAATGAATCAATCCAATATCAAAAAAACCAAATTTTATCTTATTCTACTTTTTACCGCAATTTACCCTTTACTGCATTAGCTGTAGTTATCAACGAGTTCTTTCAAGTTTCGACGGGCTGCATCACCTTGATCTTTGTCAAATCTTTGCAAGTTCCGCGTGGGAGTACCTCTGAGCTTTGGCATTCCGGGCGCATCGCTGTTTGCCTCGTTCAGCTCTGCTCTAGTTATCCTGATCAAGCCTCAATCCCAGCATCCGGGCGCATCACCGTTGTCTGGATTGAATCTTGTTCTAGTTACCCTTGATCAATCTGAGCCTTGACATCCGGGCGCATCACTGTTGTCTCGTTCAGTTTTGTTCCAGTTATCATCCTTGTCGATTGATTGGTCAAATCGACTGGCATGCCTCCGGAATACCGAGCTTTGGGTAATAGCCCGAGGTGTTCTCAAATCCTGACGCTTTTTGTGTCAACAGTTTGTTAACCCCTGTTGCAGATGAGGGTTCTAATCTGGTCTGTGTAGCTTCATGCTGCATGACCGTGGTTACAGTAGATGAAGATGAGGAATAGATGTCTTTGCTTGACTCTTGGGCAAGAGTAATTCGGTTGTTTGTTTTTACTCTATCACTAGCTTGATGTAATAAGATCGTATGACACTTAGGTTATGTTTCAAAAACCTATGGTTTGTAATATGACTTTAAATTCCGCTACTTTGATATAAATTAAATTATTGTATTACTTCTGCAATGTTTGTCATAAGGAGATCCTGTTCGGAAAGATGTGGATGACCCGCTGCAAAGTGGTGACACCTGACGGACTAATTAAGACTTGGATCATTTGCTTTGGATTAAGTCGGATGGACATTAATCCTGGAAAGTGGACCCTGTTCTTAAGAGGTTCGGTCACAATTTTCCATTTGTTGCCACCGGTCGCGATGCTCCCTGTCTCGTGAGGACGAGAAGGATGCTCTTGGTCCTTGAGAATGTGGTGGTCGAGGAGTCATGCCACTGGAAGTGTCCATGGCATTAGAAGTTGCATCGTCTTCCTCCTCACCAATAACTCCTCGGGAAGGACCACCTTGCTCAAAGTGAGCAAAATGTGGTCCCTCACGTGCTCTCCTGTTTGAACCTGCAACACCTCTTTGCCTACTTCCTTGATCCAAATCAAAGGTTACTTGATGGGTCCTATACAACTAACGTTTCTCATTTGGGAGAGGAACCTCAGTTGTATGGCCATGATAAATCATTTTAAGGCCACCTATTGGACCTCTCTTGAGCATGTGAGCAAGTGAAAGATATTCTTCAGAAATTATTGCTCTAGGTGCATTAATATATTAAAAGGATAGGTTCCATCTAGCAAGTTCATAGATTCGATCAAACACGTGATTAAGGATGTGAATTGAATGGGTCCATTTCTTTCAACCAATCTTTGCCAAAAAGCTACTACACATTTTACAGGAGAGACAAGAAGTTTATGAACCATGGCATATAGCAATTTTAACTTTATGGCTCTTAGCATATTAACATCATTTCTAGGAAACATAGTCAAGCTCATCCATTGGTGAATAAAGCAAAGAGTTGGGTTGTGAATTTCTTCAGGTTTAGGATTGGAGCAACCATGTAAAGTGGATATAGACGCCCAAAATTCATTCTTGTTAAATCTACTTATGGCAGAGTCTAAGTCTAGCAAGCATGTGTCATCAAAACCAAGAGCAACATTTAGTTGGTTCCATGTGAGATTAAAGCCTTGGTTGAACATGTGAAAGGATATCTCATCATGAGAAACTTGTAAAGAGCACAAGAACTCTATGGTGAGCAATTTAATTCCTAGTTCATCGGATACTTACCAAAAACTAGACCAACCAATGGTAGAGAAGATGTTATTAAATTCGGTGTCCATACCTGCGTTGTGGAGGAGAGTAGGATCCAAAATCCTGGTATGCTCGAAGGAGCATTCCTGAAGAGAGAGATACTTCTGGTACTCTGGTTGGTTAAACCAGAGACCACTTTCTGGATTATATGATCTCATTGGGGCACCATGAGTGCACCAAGATGAGGCACCTCTGTTGGCATTTCTTGCTCCGATCCTCTTGAGGTTGTTCTTTGCTTGGTTGGTTCTCCTAGGTGTATCGGGCAGAATCACCCCTCCTCCTTCCTTGAGAAGTTTCATCGGATTGGTAGGAGCGTCGAGATGAACTCCCACTTAGAGCTTGCTTCACCTTCTTGAATACGAACTTCAAAGGGTTCTTCATTTCCTGGAAAAACAAGAGAGACACAAGAACAAGACTAGGACAAGTATTAGTGTTAGCGTTAGTTCCTAGTTTGCCTTGGGATTGAGACTTGAGCTAAGAGAGAAGCTTGATGAAGACAAAATATGGGTTTTTGGTTTTGTGGAATTGAGAGAGAGCAACACCACTTCTACAAAGAGCTAAGAACTTCACTTGAGAGATGTGGAGAAAGAGCAAGGGAAGAGCAAGGAAGAAGTGGTTTGAGCTCGAATGAATTCTGGTTGGAGATGTGTGAGTTTAAGCTCTCCTTGCATGGGCTTTTATAGGGGGGAAGATGGAGTGGTGCAAGCACCATGGAGGGGTCAGCCGACTCCTCCTTGTCTCCTCTTTGTGCAAAAGCACCTTGGATACTTTTCTTTAGTCCTTAGTGGAGACATCAAAGTGATGGGGCGCCAACAAGGGGTCAGCCGACCCCATGATGGTCCTTGGCCCCTTTAGACTTTGGGTGTGACACCCTATGCTCATGAGTGGGAAACAAACAAGCATGGGGACATTAGGAATCTCATAATGCTTGAGCTATGCTTTCACTTTGAACAAATTGTAGTGGGAGACAAGAGCATGGCATGCTTTATTCAAAAGATGTTAACAAGCTTTTAGTTTAAAGCATGACAAAACTAAAGTGATGTCTCCTAAAGCAAATTCTGAAATTTGAAATTCACACTACTCAAATCATGAGATTCTTAGACAAAGCATGATGTGTGAAGAGATGTGACCAAAGGGTCCTAGATTGGTCAATCGACCAACTCTAGGTCTCCTTTGCTTTTCTTTTTATTCCACTACAGTCACATCTTGTTCCCCATTAAAGAAAACAAGATTAGGGTCCCTAAGGGGGTCAACCGACCCCACCTAGG
Organism: Microstegium vimineum; assembly: GCA_022036555.1. Lineage (NCBI taxonomy): Eukaryota > Viridiplantae > Streptophyta > Magnoliopsida > Poales > Poaceae > Microstegium > Microstegium vimineum. Next base: position 41,273,927 of record CM039119.1, read on the forward strand.
GCCTAAACCAGGTTAGGTTTTCGTGCTAAACTGTTCTCAAGGTTTTATTCAATCTAAACTTTATTCTGCTAAATTTTGAGCATGATGAAAAAAAATAAAGAAAAGAATTGAAAAAAAAGATAAAGAAAGAAACTAATTAAAGAATGCAAAAAGATAACTACCGATTTACCTTTCGGCGAGGGCTCCTTGATTTTAAGTCCTTGGAGCAGGACTTCTCCTTCTTGTTCATTCTTCGGGTGCACTTTCGGGTCTCGGAGATGGAGACCGGGGTGTGTGCACCTCCTTTGCTTTCCAAACCTGCCTTGATTTGGCGGGTTCGTCCTTCTTGAGTTCATTAGTCTTGGCCACCGGTATTGTTTCTTTTGGCATGGAGCTTGAACTCTTCTCCTTGGTTGATGCACCTTCACCTGTTTGTTAGTTTTATAACCATTGAAAGCACATTTTACCTTATGACTTGGGAATTGGAAATGGATTTGGCCCGATCCCACATAGATGACCGCGTTGGTAGTGTTGAGGAATGGCCTTCCCATGATGATGGGAACATCCACATTGGCTCTCATGTCCAAGATGATGAAGTTGGTAGGGATGTATTCGTCTTGGATGTTCACCGAGATATCCCTAACAAGTCCCTCGAGAAACCGTATGGTTTGATTCGCCATCTGTAACCGAACACATGTAGGGAACAAGGGTCTCCATAATATATTATCATAAGTTACCTTGGACATGATGTTGACACCCGATCCAAGGTCGTAGAAGGCATTGTTGAAGGTTTGTTGTCCAATTCAGCACTTGATTATCGGATGTCCTGGATCTTCCTTCTTGGTGATGAAGGGAGGATCAAGAAGATAGCCCCAATTGGAGCGAAGTGGAGGCTTACCAAACCTCGTTGTGACCAAATTGACAGTCTCAATTGGATCCTCATGTTTCCCAGGGATCTTACCCTATTCTATAGATGGCATAGCTACAACTAATTGAGCTAGTTGTGTTTCTAACATTTTATTAAAGCTCAATTGATTTTTCATAGCAGAAGCAAAGTTATGCATTTTCTCACTAAGGTTTTCAAGAACTTTATCATTAGCCATCATCTTTTTATTTATACCATCATTAATTTTAAATTGGCCAAGAACAAGATCTTTCAATGAAGGCTAATTTTTATAGAATTGTAATTATTATAACAATTACCTCCATTACCTTGGTAGAAGGGGCATGAATTCCAACTTCCTTGTTGCTGGGATCGATACCCGTTGTTGTTGTTATTGTTGACAAAGTTCACATCCTCCTTCATTGTCTCGGGACAATTGTTGCCCAAGTGATTATTTCCCCCCACACACCTCGCACCATGGATCGGCTTCGATAGCTCGTGCAGCGACAATGGGGTAGATGGCCTCGTGTTCTTTCTTGGAACCTTCTTCTATGTTCTTCAACAAGAGGTCCATCTTGGCAGAGAGCATGTCCACCTCATTGACAGTGTGCATACCTCTCTTCTTTGGCTGAAGACGTTCCTCACCCCATCCTTGGTTGATCACCATCTTTTCGATGAGGTCCTTGGCATCCCTCATTGTGTGTTGAAGGAATGCCCCTCCAGCAACAGCATCAAGATGAACACGAGCAATATTGGATAGCCCGATGTAGAAACCTTGAATCAGGAGCCAGTCTTCTATCCCATGATGAGGATAGGCACAAATGTACTTCTGGAGACACTCCCATGCTTTGGGAATCGTCTCGTCAAATTGTTGTTGGAAGCTCAAAATCTTTCCACGAAGGGCATTGGTTTTGCCCGTCGGGAAGAACTTCTTGAGGATTGCATTGGCACACCTCTTCCAGGTGGTTGCTTCTTCTTTATGGGAGTAGAACCATTGCTTCGCCTTCCCCAATAACGAGAATGGGAAAAGGAAAATACAAATGGCGTCAGGCGCCACTCACTTGATTGTTGATGTGTCACACACCTCCATGAAGTGTTGGAGATGGACATTGGCATCCTCATGGGGCTTTCCACAAAACGGGTTGGCTTGCACCATGTGGATCAAGGCGGGCTTCAGCTCAAAGGTGACATCCCCTATGTTAACTTCAGGGCCCTGAGCTACATGGGTAGCGGACGGGGCCGAGAAGTCAGAGATCGCCTTTTGAGCCATAGCTTCCTTGAACAGTGGTGCGGAGCCTCCTTCTTGGAACGGATTCAGGGTTAAGATGATCCTCTGAGGGGGACTCGACGATGTCTAGTCCTCCTCAACAGTTGCTCAGGATCTTCTATGAAATTTCCTGGTAGTTGAAAACCGCTCATACACTATCTGACTTCACAACAAAGGAAGACACAGACATGGGTAAGCCCCTATAACTAATTGATAATTAAGTTAACAAGAATCTCTGGATTCAATCTAATTAAAATTTCTAGGCTATGCTTTCCCCGGCAACGGTGCCAGAAATGTTTGTTGGTATTTCTTATGACTATTGGATAAATCTACAAGTGCACAGATTATACCATTGTAGCACTTCACCTAGGGGTATTCCAAGGTATCGGAATTTATATTTTTCCAAGGGAAGCGGTAGCTACAAATGATAATTAGAGAGACATCCTAGAGAGTAACTCAACTTAGTATCAACTAGTATAGGGGGGTAACGTATAATGTGATAGGAAGGTGATGAATGAACAAGTCAAGGTAAAATATAACTAAGGATAACTAGTAAGTATAGTTAGGTGGGAGGACAACGAGAGAGATAAGGACTCCTATGTTATTCACTTCTACTTCAATGTACTTACCTAATTAATTAGTCTAAACACAACAGTTTGCCTCTTCAGAACAAGTATGCTAGGCGAGAGGATAGATCAGTAGGAGATAAAACTCTTATCGGACCGCGCTCTCTTTTTATGGGGGGCTTACCTTTTAAGAACTTGCCTAAGAACACGTGGTGGCATACAAAGACTAGACAAGGCTGTCACTCTCTTGCTAGCTACCACAAACAATCCGTGCAACAAGTGGTAACCAAGGGTAAGATGATATATAAGCACCACGCTTACACACAACTCACTACTTTAATAGTGATCTACAACCAAAGCACCCTATGACAGACAATGATCGCATACAAGAATGGCCACGAAGGATCACAAACTCTTGATATAAAGGCTAGTAATAAGCAAAAGCACATAACAATACTATAACAAGTATAGTAATGCTCAAAGTAAATACTAAGTAAAGTAGAGAAAAAGCAATATATTAAATAAGATAAGTCTTACAGAAAAGGAAAGGTACAAGAACTATACCAAACTCTGCAGGAGACAATTCCAGAAATCCCGAGCACAGCTCAACTCTACTCTAACTCTCACACTAGACTAACTACTAAGATAATTCTAAGTGATTGAGCTTGTAGGCTTGTCCACCATGTGTGAAGAGGAGGGTGTGAGCCTCTATTTATAGTGGGAGGTGGAGTACGGGCTACTCCACCGTCACGACATCGATCCAGGAGAGCTCCACCTTGAGCCCTTCGATCCACCACCTTCAAACTGCCTCAGATTGGACGGCTTTCATCTCCATAACATGGGAAATGTGATAAGGAGTCACCTGAGCCTTTGGAGGGCACTTAGGGGGGTCGGCCGACCCCCCTATGACATGTGGGCCATGCCACTTCTTCTAGAAGGAGGCCCCATAGATTAGGGAGGAGCTGGGAGGCTCTAGGCCTCTTAGGGGTGGGGTCGGCCGACCCCCCTCATAGGGGTCTTGGGCCCACCACCACCTTCTAGAAGGTGGCCCCATCTGTCATGGAGCTTGGTTGACTCTTCTGAGGTATTTATCATGTTGATTCTCTTGTTGTGGGCCCATAGATCCTTGTGCACTTGATCTAGTTCGTTGAATGAAAGCACAAGTTGCATGCAAGGGTTATACTCCCTCTTGGGGTGGATGATGGTGGCTTGGCTAGCCAGAAGGCTCCAACCCAGGTCGGCCGACCTGTGTTTGGGGTCTTTGGAGTCAGGCTTCTTTGTGGGAGTTCATGGACATGTCAGGAGTCTCATGGTGTAGAGGGACTAGAGTTTGGTTCCAATCACAGGTCGACCAACCTGCAAAAGGAGCTTCTAGCACCCCTGTTTCTCCTAAAATATCATCTCCTGGAAGGAAAGGCTTTCCATGTACATGTGGAACTAATTATGGATAAATATGTTCATGAAGCGTTATTCTTTCCTTAAAACCGAAGCTGATGACAGTGTTTTGAGTATGTAAAAGTATGATATTTTTAGCATCAATAGAGGTCCATACAATCAACATCAGTGGAATGGTAGATCCTACGAAGGTTAGCTATCCTTTCCTCCTCCCTAGCTGACATTGGAGAATAGGTAATCCTAGGCCTATGAAGAAGGAACTCTCTTTCACTATCAACTACCAATGCAGCAGCAGCACTAACGAGTGCTCACGGCAACGGGGACGCCTTTCACAGTCCAGGTCTATATAATAACCAAGAAGATGACATTAACAACTGTACAGATGTAAAAAACATCTACAATCTCATGTTACTACAATGAAAAAGCACAGTAGTAGAATAATTTCAAATTAGCATAATACAATGCCTAGTAAGCACAATAGTACAATGAAAAAATGTCTTGTAGTATATTATGGACCCAGCAGGAATGCCTAGTAAGCACAGAAGTAGAATAATTTCAAATTATCAATCATCATAGTTTTTTATCAATATAAAACTACCAAATTCAGTCATTGGCCAATTGTGAAAGCTTAGTACAACTATAAAACTGAATATAGGACAACCGCAAATCAAAGATTTGCCACCCAGAACATGTAAAACAGAGTACAACCTCTGCAATCTCATGTTACTACAATAAAAAAAGTATTAATAATTGGCCAATCGTGTTAGCTCAGAGATTATCATGTCTGTTCAACATCAAGTTTCAGAGATGACTAATTCGGGCCTGCATATATACAACTATACAAGCAATTCTACTCATGAGCCATGACTGCGCGCAAGTATGCATATGTGTGTGTGCTGAAATGAAACAAATAGAATGATTAAAACATCTGTCGTCTCATATGCATGCGTGTGCTGTCTACCTGTCCATACATCAAGTATATAGCAAGCTAGTATATAGCAGAACACTGTGCGTGTGTTTGTCAAAAGCTAGTGATTAAAATATCCGTCTCTGCAATAGCAAAGCTAGTCTGATGCAGACTAGTGATCAGCTGGCTCAAGGATTAACAAATCCCATCACGTGTTCGCCTTTGATGCTGGGTAAAAGAAAACAACATCAATTCTTTTGTCAAAATCACACGACCATTTACCACTTCCCCAAAAGCCTGACAACTGACGGCATCTCGCCTCAGCAAGGCAAGAACTGGATGAACTCTCTGCCATGCTGCTATAAAACACAAGACCTATGGAGAAGCCGTAAAGGGGATCCAAACGAGTCAAAGTTGCAGTAGATCCACAACAACGCATCATATTTTTAGACATAAGAGTGAAGGGATAGGAAGGGATATGGATCTAGCGGAGCAAGGTTACTACGATGGGGCTCCATGGCGATGGGTCTGAGATGAGGGCGCCTCGAACAGTGAAGCAGCAGTGAAGATGGCGGCACCTTGACGTAGGTGCTGCAGTTCACCACACGCGTGAGGATGGCGGATGCAGCGGGGACGGATCCGGGAAGGCGGTGCCTCAACGGGTCCCGCACCCGTGAGGACGAGGCGGCGGCGCTCGATCCCAAAACCTAGCCGCGGGTGCGGAGAAGATGCGGGGCTGAGGAGGGAGGAGGGCAACGTGGGTGTTATCGAGCGAGTGCGGTGCTGGGTGTATAGCGGTGTGGGCCGGGGCAGAGCGGATGCAACAGGCCAGCTATGAGCTGCAGAGTGGATGTAATGCAAGGATTGCATTGGTGGATACGACCAATTTTCATCGTATTGTGGGATGCAAGCCCAGCCTACTTTAAGGATGGTGCTAACCTGCATAAAACTATATACAATCAACCCAACAGACCCAAATTGTATTCCCTTAGCCTGGAGGAGTTACGCAGTCAACCAAACAAGCCCGTGGTTCAGCTTGCCACCAAGCCTTACCTAAGTTCATGTTATTGAGGTACGCCACACTAGGCTCGGGCTCACCACACAAGGCTTCCTTTTTCCTCGTTCTCAAGTCAAGAGAGCGAACTCTTGAAGTGAGGGGTAATCTTACTAGCTCAATGGTGGTTTTACAAACCTCCCGGAGCTGCCACAAGTTTGACAAGCTTCACGGGAGACGCGCTAGCCAGCTAAGAGCAAGCTCCAAGAGTAACAAACTCAAACCGCCAACCACCATGTGAACCAAGTGTTTGAGGAATTAGTATATCCGGTGGAGAAGCTTTTGCTGATGGTTGGAGGCTCAATCTCTCAAATATTTGAGTGGAAATCGAGTGGAAAGGATTGGGGAGCTCCAAGGGAGAGAGGGGAGCAAGGGAGAGCTTCTCTTGCTGTTCTGGAAGAATTCTGAGTCGAATGGTCAAGTGTTACCGTTGGGGGAGAGAGGGGATAAGGTTGTTGGGGGAGAGAGGGGATAAGGTTATACCCCTTCTCTACCAACAGGCAGAATTCAAGTCACGGTAGAGCCGCCCTGAGGCGCGTCACTACCGGACCGCGGCACTGCCGCCCTGCCTGAAATAGCAAGAAGTATGGATCTGTGATGCTGGCTGTTTAGACAAAGTAAGAGGAGGTGTATAGTGGATAGATGTTGCACTTGGTTCACATGTTGGCATACGTGTTGAGTCCCCCTTAATAGTATGACTTTTCCTAACTCAATTTTAAAATGCAAATGAAATAAACTATTTGAACTTGTTCCCATACACTTTCGTAGTGGGGGGGTCCACCAAACTATTTATCAACCTTCATAAGTTTGACCTGCTTGTCATCTCGATGAATCTCATTAGTTCCCTAATTATGTTGTCATTGTCACCAAAACCCACTTAGGGCTTGATTGCACTTTCAATTGGCTTTGCCTAGCTACCTTAATTTGCCTATAAACTAAAAGCTAAAGAGTGTACTCTTTACATTTTTTGAGGCCAATGATGGTGCTAAAACAACCTCATCTGATATATTAAGTATTCTGATCCAAGAATCCAGAACTTACAGGGACGAACGATCAGCAGAATGGCCCTCCCTAGCTACCTTAATTTGCCTATAAACTAAAAGCTAAAGATTGTACTATTAACTTTTTATTTGAGGTTAATGACGGGGCTAAAATAACATCACCTGATATATTAAGGATCCCGATCCAAGAAACTAGAAACTATGAGGATGGACGTTCAACTAAACAAAGAGGGGAGTTCATCGGATGATCTCACCAAGAACCCTAGAATAGCAGCGCACTATCCCATACCACTCTTTCTCCATCTTGTTTTTGTTATTGTAAGAACTCTCGGTTAAGAATTACTAACACGAAGAATATGATACTGCTGCACATAGGGATTAGAAGCTATAACTAGGATAAATTGCATGTGTCATTGAGTGTTTTGAGTGCTCGAGCCACCGGAAATCCACACAAGGACCTCCAATGAAGAACACGATGCTTGTCATGGTTACAAGCCCATGACACTTGGTTATTGCCCCCTTTTGGGTTTTTTGGTCATTTTGATAGAGTCCTTGAGGTTGTGATACATTCCAAATGAACTCACTCAATTGGAGCTGTAGTCACACATGGATTCCGAGGCGTTACCTTACCTAGGCACCGCTTAGAGCAACCACCATGGGAGATGCGAGTAGTATGTAGGGCACAGGTGCTCCAATAGTGAAGGATGAAGTCAGGGGAGATGAAGGTGATGTGGGAGAAAAGACGGGAGGGCAAATAGTCTTTTCATACGGTACATAACAGCAATTCAACAGTGCATTCACAACTAAAATTTGACACTTCTTCTATTGATGTGGGGTTCTTCTAGTGTTTAGTATTAGTTTTTGCCTACCAAATGCCTCATGTATAGTGAGTATTCTCATGTGCTAGGACTAGTGTGGTAGTATTCTTATTGCTATTTAAACACTAGGAGAACTCCACCATCTTGACGGTAATAAACCAAAGTGGTGCGTTAGCCCTATAAGGGCACTCACAATGCAGACTCTATTGTAGAGTCTAAACCTATTTATTAACTCAAATATTGTAGACTTGAAATCTAAATAAGACTTGGAATCTTGTTTTTTCACCTCTCTCTTCAATAAATATACTATCACATTAGCAAAATATCATAAATAAATGGTAATAAATAGTCTTGGACTTTATGATAGAGTCTCGCATTGTAAGTGCCCTAGAAGCTGAAGCAATGGCTCAAGACTTTCTAGTGATATGTATGGAATCGAGAACTTGTCTAGTGGCGTGTTCAGACTTCAGAGTTGTCTTGTGTAAGAGCGTCGACGACTGGCCACCATTCTACTATATGAAATAAACCATGGTCGGTACGGTACAGGGTATAGATTGAATCCAATCAATTGACAAACGACTCGGAAGAGCGAGTCGTGATGGTAGTCGCCGAAGAGCGGACGCTGCTGGAGAAGGAGCTTTGAGAGGCTCCACGATCACCCACAGTAAAGCTTGTTGCCGAGGCCATCCTGTACATCAGCGATGGCAGTTCCGGAAGCTTGTCCTCGGACTGCAGGATGTACATGGCGTCCGCAACGGACGGCCGTTGGTCCGCCTCGCGGAGCGCGCACCAGAGCCCCACGACCAGCGCGCGCTCCATCTGCCGCTCGGCGGCCTCGTCGCCCGTCCTCACGCGCGCGTCAGCCGCGTCGAGAATCTTGCCCTGGCTGTACAGGCTCTCAACCCACTTGTTCAACGCAAAGGACGGGTCACACCGGCTCACGGGGGGTCTCCCGGAGACGATCTCAAGCAAAACGATGCCGAAGCTGTAGATGTCCGACTGGGTGCTCCGCCGGCTCGTGTTGACGAACTCCGGGTCTATGTACCCCATGGTGCCCCTGACCTGCGTAGTCTGCGGGCCGCTGCCGTGGTCGCCGAGGCGAGCCAGCCCGAAGTCTCCGAGCTTAGTGCTGTAGGAGGAGTCGAGCATTATGTTGCTGGGCTTGATGTCGCCGTGCACGACGCATTGCTCCCACTCTCGGTGAAGGTAGCGCAGTGCAGATCCCAATCCCACAATGATCTTGTACCTGTACAGTATATATATGTTCATAATAATGAGTAAAAATAAAAGTTAGCAGGTTCCTTTCAAGCTAGTAGCAAATTTAAGCCACAACGGACAAAAAGGTACCTCTCGGCCCAAGTTAACACTGTCTGGGTGTTATAGATGTGTTTATCTAGGCTGCCTTCTGGCACGAGCTCGTAGACAAGCAAGAGACCTCTGCGGCTGTCACACCAGCCCAAGAGCTGCACAAGGTTGCGATGCCTCAGCCGGCCTATAACCTTCACCTCGGCCTCGAACTCCTTCCTGCTCTGAGACGACTCCGGCGAGAACTTCTTGATGGCTACCAGCTGCTCGCCGCTGCCGTCGTCGCTTCTCGGGAGACGGCCCTTGTACACGCTACCAAAACCTCCTCGTCCGAGCATATTCTCCTGCCTGAAATCGCCTGTGGCGGCAGCAAGGTCACGGTAGCGGTACCGTCTCGGTCCCGCTACGCCTCTCTCGAAGTCGGCTTCGTCACGCTGCTCGTCGGACTCGCTGTCCGTGGCCGCGTTTGCGTTTCTTCTTGTGCGCCTTTGCCTCCATGCCCATCGGAGGAGGAGACCCAGAATTATTGCACAGGCAGAAACAGCAAGAACAGGAACCAGTACCTTGTACACCAACTTCGCAGATGGCTCCTCCGGTGTCTTAGTTTCTGGAGCTGCAGGTGGTGGCTGAGGTGCCGGTGCAGGCGCTCTACTCATCTTCTGTCTCTGTTCAAGTGTGGAATTGAACGACCATGACAGTACTCGGTGCAGCTCGGCGGAGGAGCCGGTGGCCGCAGAGAAGCCGACGGCCACCTGCGCCGGCAAGACTAGCTTCAGGTCAACGGTACTGTTGACGTAGAATGGGGTACCGTCGATTTCCAGATCCACGGCTAGCAGCTTCGTCCTGTTGTTGTATCTGACGGTGGCGGTCATCCTGACATTGGATGTGAGGTTCTTGTCGCAGTAGTCGTCCATGCCTGTGACTGTGTACGTGGACGCCACCGAGCGGATGGAGTTGACGTCGATGCCGACGTGCTGGGAGCTGGTGTCCCATTTGTTCGGGAACGTGTCGAACTCGACGGCGACCACCCGATCGTCACCCGTGGCGTTGAGGTGGTTGCTGTCGTTGAAGAGGCCGAGGTTCCCGCCACCGCCACCGGTGTTGTTCAGGACGCCGCCGCCGTCCGAGTAGCTCGCGAGGAAGAAGGCCATCCCGTCGCCGGTGTTGAAGCTCCCGTCGGGGTTCATGTAGTCCCTGTCCGGCGTGATGAGGAAGGAGAAGACGGTGCTGAAGCTTGCCAGCTCGCCGGTGGCCGCGTCCCAGAGCGGCACCGGGTTAGCGTACCACACGTGACCTTGGCTGGCGTTGCTTTCGCGGGAGCGGTCGTTCTTGGTCAGCTCGATCACGGAGTTTGCGAAGTAGGCGTCGCCAACGCACTTGAGCGCCCTGTCGCAGGGGTTCTCCTCGCCGGGGATGGAAAAGTTGAAGGCCAAGGAAATTGCAGAGGCACATGGTACTATCTGGATGCAAAGCACAAAAACACTGAAGAGGAAAGCGGGTGCAAAGTTGCCGTAGTTCGCGGTGGCCATTGTTGGAGCTTTGGAAGAATAATAATGCTTAATGGAGAGAACGGCAATAGCGCGTACAGCCGCTGCTCTGCCTTATACTACTGGGTACTGGCTTGGCTAGATGCGCCGCACTGCCGCTTGAGGACTTGGAGTCAAATAAGTCTTCGGTTTTGGACCCTTGGCGTGTTAGTTGGTTTGGTCATTGACGTACGCTGTGGGCAAATACGGAAGTGGTGGGACCTACAATTCCGAGTTTTTTTTTTATCTTTATAAATGAAGACCGGCGACTTGACCCGCCAAGTTCGCCATCCCTAATAAAGACCGCCGTCATCAGTTCACCTTGTTTAGTTCCAAAATTTAGCGTTTTATTTCTATTTGATAATTATTATTTAATTATAGAGTAATTAGATTCGAAAGATTTATCTTAAAATTATGAATAAATTATACAATTAGTTATATTTTTTATTTATATTTAGTGCTCAGTGCATGTATTCAAAGATTCGACGTGACAGATAATCTGGTAAAGTTTTGAAATTTTGAAGGGAACTAAACACAGTTATATTAACCATAGTCTACGCATTATGAAAACTACGGTAGCCACAAAGATACGGCGAATATACCGGACCTCCTTTTATATATCGGAATCTGGTGCCACAATTCAGTAAGAAGAGTATGATACGAAGGGCATGGGACTTGATTAAAATAAGTTTAGTGTGATTTACAGTACTCCGTATCAAACTTGTGGAGTGGTAAGTTCCATTAATAAGAGGGGACCCGCAAAAGTACAGAACAAAATAGAGTGACAAGAAACATAAAAAAGCCTACGTGGAGTGCCTATATAGAAGAGAAAGAACAGAGAGAGAGAACCACCTAACTAAGCACAATTCAAGCCACACTAAACATTGCCACTCCTAAAAACCACCCAACTAATCACAACTTGGCTTGCAACCAGCGACCTGCTTCCCCTTTGAAGAATCATGGCCCTAGTTGGTTTCAGCGTTTAACGACAATTAGAGATTATTATGGCTAACGTGTGTTTTGCAGAGGCTATGCGTAGAATAGTCATAGTGATCAAGGAGAGTGGGCTCTAATGGTCATCACTTAGTCCCCAAGATGGATATCGTTTCGGTTTTAAGGAGACATGAGGAAGACCCTAGAATGTTAGGCTAAGTGTCATAAGGAGATGAAGGGCATTTAGAATTAGATAGGGCTTCTCTTTTTACCTTTGACCGTACTATTAAGAGGGGTTGAGATTAGTAGCTTGACTTAGGAAAGCTTCATGATTTAGGTGTGGTGCACACTTGACTTCCTTAGCTCTAAGCAAGCCTATGGTGACCGTAAGATAGCCTAGAACAACTTCCATATTCATCGCGACGAAAAACGGAGTTGTCAAAATCGTTTTCTAGGCGTCGGACGCTCCTGGTAGGGGCGCCGGACGCTATCCACCGCGTCGGACAAAGGCGCCGAACGCTGGGTGATTGAGTCCACAGCGTCCGTCGGCCTTACAGAGGGGTTGTTTTCTGGCTAAGTTTTTTCAGGGTCCGTCGGACGCTGTCCGACGGCCAGGCGTCGGACGCTGGGAAGAGCGTCCGTCGACCTTCCAAAGAGGGTGTTTTTCAACCCTAGCCAGAACTCAGCGCCGGACGCTGTGGTTGAGCGTCCGTCGCTGGGAACAGTGTGTCAGAACTAGCTGTTAGACAGGGCGTCGGACCGTCCGTCGCCCAGGCGCCGGAGCGTCCGTCGCCTCAACTATGAATAGAAACTAGCCGTTGGGCATGCTACGGACCGTCCGTTGCCTAGTCGACGGAGCGTCCGTCGCCAACTTAAATTGCTAGCCCGAGGCAGTTTTCAAAGGGTCTATTTATAGCCCCTCCCACTTCTCCCCCACCTTGCCTTTGCTCATTTGAGTTGCTGAGTTTGTTGAGAAGGTTGGGAAGAGAGCAAGAGCCCTAGAGAGAGAGTGATTCGCGAATCCATCCATCCTCTCTCTAGTTCATCCAAGAGTTCAAGTGTGCATCCTCTAGTTGTGAAGCTTGAGTGAGTCAAGCGAAGATCGAGGCTTGTTACTCTTGGTGATCGACATCACCTAGACGGTTTGGTGGTGCTCGGAGGAAGGTGATCGCCGGAGGATTGTCGGCGGCCCATCTCCATCGACGTTTGTGATCGGTTGTGGGCGATTCACCGAGCCGGAGTAGCGAAGAATCAGCCCGTAGAGAGCACTCATCCCTTGCGCGGGATTGAGGGGGAGCTATACCTTGCGAGGTGCTCCAACGAGGACTAGGGGGGAGTGTCGACTTCTCGATACCTCGGCAAAACATCGCCGTGTCAAGCATCTCTTTCCCTAGCTCTTTATTACCGCATTACTTTCCGCACTTGTCTTTCAATTCATACTAGAATTGTGTAGGAAGTTTTCGCTTTCCTTTGTCTTGCTACCGCTTTCTAGCTAGGACACACAAGCGGTAGGCACTAGGGGGTTAATTGGCTCTTTATAGGTTTAATTCTTGTTTAGAAATTAAAAAGAGCCCAATTCACCCCCCCCTCTTGGGCATCTTGATCCTTTCAATTGGTATCAGAGCAAGGTTTGCTCTAAATTAGGCTTCACCGCCTAGAGCAAGATGTCCCATGGAGATGGACCACCTCCCATGTTCGATGGAGACGACTTTCCTTATTGGAAAGTTCGTATGGAGGCCTATCTAGAGGCCGTTGACGTGGGCGTGCTCAAAGCCGCCACAAAGGGAGGCACCCTTTTCGCGGAGGACCTTAACTTTGACAAGCACAATGCCAAGGCGAAGAACATTATCTTTCGTGGCATTAGCAAGGATGTCTTCAACCGTGTGCGTAATGCCAAAGACGCATTTGAGTTGTGGACCACGATTTGTGCTCTTCATGAAGGCACAAAAAGTGAGCGTGAAGAACGCTATCACTTGGTTATGGCTAAGCTCAATTCTTTTTCTATGCATGTAAATGAAAATGCAAATGAAATGTACTCACGACTTAACATTATTGTAGAGGAATTGAATGGGCTCGGTCTCAACCAAATGGAATCGGCCGATGTGGTACGCAAGATCCTTTGTGTCTTGCCCATTGAGAAATATGGCCACATCGTCACGGTGCTTCACCAAGGAGATCTCTCCGCCGCCACACGGACACAAATCTTGGGCAAGATCAATGCCCATGAGATGTACATGAAGATTGGTGATGGTGGCTCATCTTCCTCCTCCAAGAAGAAAGAAAAAGAGAAGGAGGAGAAGAAGGACTTGGCACTCAAGGCATCCTCCTCGGAAAAGCACAAGATGCAAGTCATGTATGAGAGCACAAGCGATGATGATGATGATGATGAGCTCGCTCTCATGGTGAAGAAAACAACCAAGATGTTGAAGAAGCTAAGCAAGAATGGAGTCAAGTTTGACTCAAAGAAGAAGAAAATTTTCACAAGCTCTTCAAGAAAGCCCCTCTCCAAGATGGATTGCTACAATTGTGGCAAACTTAGACACTTGGCTCATGCTTGCCCCGAAGAAAAGAAAGACAAGTACAAGAACAAGAAAGCTAACAACAAGTTCAAGTACAACAAGGGCAACAAGGTCGAGTCAAGTGATGAGGAGAAGAAGGATGACAAGCCGTTCAAGAAGAAGAAGAACTTCAACTTCCACAAGAAGAAGAAGAATGGCAAAGCCTACATTGTTGGCGATTGGCTCACCGACATTGAAGACTCAAGTGACTCATCCGGAGATGAGAGTGAAGAAGAGAAGGTGGCCGCCTTGGTGATTGGTTCATATACTCCACCGCCACCCCCTCCATCATCTCCGGGCTCATCCTCTACACACCTATTCCTCATGGCTAAAGGTGACAAAAAGGTACAAAAAGAGGATAGTAATGATGATGCTAGCTCTAGTGATGATAGTGATGATGAGTTTGAAGCACCTTCCTATGATGAGCTAATTGTAATTTGCAACAAATATACTAAGCTCATTAGGAAGTATAAAGGTAAAGGTGAATCACTAGAGAAAGCCAATGATAACTTGCATGCTAAGCTTGATGACTTGTCTAGTGCTAATGATGAATTGAAGCTTGAGAACAAATCTCTCTCATCTAGCACTAGGGAGCTCAAAGCCTCACTCAAGCAAGCTAATGAGAAACATGATAAGTTTGAGAGGTCAACACAAGAGCTCCACACAAGATACAACTTGCTAAAAGATGACTACAACCAAGTTAAGAATGAACATGGCACACTTGTGATAGCTAATGAATTGCTTTCAAATGATCTTGCTACATATGTTGCTATTAACCCGGTTGTTAAGTGTGATATAGCTACTTCTTGTGAGGACTTGCTTGATGAAGTTGCTAGTGAGCAAAATGCTAAGTGCAAGGGCAAGAAGGTAGTTGAGGCCGACAAGCATGATGACTATGTGAAGATGAGGCAAGAAAACTTCAAGCTCAAGGAAGAGCTAATCAACCTCAAGGCAAGCAAGCCACTCACTATCAAGTCGGTCAAACAAGATGACAAAGATGCAATGACCTTGATCAACTCTCTCAAAGAGGAAAATGCAAAGCTCAAGGTTGAGAAGATCAAGCTTACAAGTGGATTGGAGAAGTTCACCAAGGGCCACAATCTTCAAAGTGAGCTCTTGATGAACACTATCATGAAGACCGACAAGACCGGCATTGGGTTCAAGGAGAACCAAATCATGAAGGCCAAGGTCAAGATAGAAGCCAAGAACTATTACAAGAACAAGGCTATGAGAAGCAACTATGACACACCAAAGCCCAAGCCTAAGAAGTGCTTTGGATGTGGTCAAGAAGGTCACTTTCAATCCCAATGCAAGACTCCACCTCCCAAGACCTTGCCTAAGCACATAAGGCCTTTCGCTCATGATGCACACTTCATCATCAATAAGGACTCCAAGGATAGACCTCAAGTTGTATTTCTCGGTCCTAAGATGAAGAACAAGCCCAAAGTGCTATGGGTTGCTAAGGAATTGGTGGACAAGGCTATGGGACCTCGCCAAGTGTGGGTTCCCAAACAACAAGCTTAACTCCAAGTTGCTTGTGTGTAGGTGAACTACAAGACCGGTGGAAGTCATTGGGTGATTGATAGTGGATGCACTCAACATATGACCGGTGACTCCCGGATGTTCACCACACTTGAGGAAGATTGTGAAGGGCAAGACAAGATTACCTTTGGGGACAATTCAAAAGGCAAAGTGCAAGGTCTAGGAAAAGTGGCAATCTCAAATGATCAATCAATATCAAATGTCTTGCTAGTACAATCATTGAGCTTCAATTTGCTATTGGTGGGACAACTATGTGATCTTGGTTTCCAATGTCTCTTCACTCCAAATGAGGTAGTTGTGTCCAAGATTGAAGATTCATCTTTGATATTCAAAGGGTTTCGGCACAACAATCTCTACCTAGTGGACTTCACCTCAAATGAAGCTAGTTTGCAAACATGTCTATTCTCCAAGAGCTCTTTGGGTTGGCTATGGCATAGAAGATTGGCACATGTGGGAATGTCAACCTTGAAGAAGCTTGTCAAGAAGGAATTGGTTAGAGGTGTCAAGGATATTGTGTTTGAGAAGGACAAACTTTGTAGTGCATGTCAAGCCGGCAAGCAAGTGGCAAACACTCATCCAACCAAAGCTTTCATGTCAACCTCAAGAGTCCTAGAGTTACTCCACATGGATCTATTTGGACCTACCACCTATGCTAGCCTTGGCGGTAATCTCTTTTGCTTGGTGGTAGTTGATGACTACTCTAGATACACTTGGGTGTTCTTTCTTCAAGACAAGGGAGAAACTCAATCAATATTCAAGAAGTTTGCAACTAGAGCCCAAAATGAGTTTGATGTGAAGATCAAGAAGATAAGAAGTGACAATGGGACCGAGTTTGTGAACACCAAGATTGAAGACTATTGTGATGAAGTAGGGATCAAGCATGAAGTATCCGCCACCTACACTCCTCAACAAAATGGTGTAGTAGAGAGGAAGAACCGGACTCTTATCACTCTTGCAAGATCAATGCTAGATGAATACAACACCCCCGAGAAGTTTTGGGCCGAAGCAATCAACACCGCATGCTATGCGGCCAACCGGCTATTTGTCCAAAGGCTTCTCAAGAAGACCCCCTATGAGCTTGTGAATGGGAAGAAACCGGACATATCCTTTTTCCGAGTGTTTGGTTGCAAAGTGTACATCTACAAGAAGCGCCAACACTTGGGCAAGTTCCAAAGAAGATGTGACATTGGTTTCTTAGTTGGGTATTCACTTAAATCCAAGGCATACCGTGTATTTAACAAAGCCACCAGCTTAGTTGAAGAAACGTATGACTTGGAGTTTGATAAAACTAATGGCTCTCAAGAAGAGCATGAAAATCTTGATGATGTAGGTGATGAACCCTTGAGGGAGGCAATGAAGAACATGCCAATTGGTGCTATCAACCCGCAAGAGGTGGAAGAAGTTGAAGATGAAACAAATCAAGATCCTTCTCCACCTCACACGCCTCAAGTTGATGAAGGAGATCAAGTGAGGGAAGCTCAAGAAGACACTCACATCCCTCAAGATCAAGCCGAGGCCGAAGCAAGCAATGTTGAAGCACCGCAACCTCCTCCCCAAGTGATCAATAGAAGATCTACACCTATGCTTCAAGCACATCCTCAAGACCTCATCATAGGGAGTCCATCAAGGGGGTAACAACTCGATCTAAACTAGCGTCTTATGTTGAACATCACTCCTTTGTTTCCTTTGTTGAGCCTTCTAGTGTGGAAGATGCACTTGCGGATTCAGATTGGGTGAACGCCATGCACGAAGAGTTGAACAACTTCACTCGAAACGAAGTGTGGACACTAGTAGAAAAGCCCAAAGGAGCAAGAATCATTGGCACCAAGTGGGTGTTTAGGAACAAGCAAGATGATCAAGGCGTGGTTGTGAGAAACAAGGCAAGATTGGTGGCAAAAGGGTTCTCCCAAGTTGAAGGATTGGATTTTGGGGAGACCTTTGCACCGGTTGCAAGACTAGAAGCCATTCGTATCCTTTTGGCACATGCTTCACATCACAAAATGAAACTTTTTCAAATGGATGTGAAGAGTGCTTTTCTAAATGGTTTCATTAATGAACTTGTCTTTGTCTCACAACCTCCCGGGTTTGAAGACCCAAATTGTCCTAATCATGTGTATAGGATGTCCAAGGCACTCTATGGATTGAAGCAAGCTCCTAGAGCTTGGTATGAGAGGCTAAGGGATTTCCTACTCAAGAAGGGCTTCAAGATCGGGAAAGTGGATACCACACTCTTCACCAAGGTGCTAGATGGAGAGATCTTTGTTTGCCAAGTATATGTCGATGACATTATATTTGGGTCAACAAACCAAGGTCATAGCAAGGAATTTGGTGCATTGATGTCCAAGGAGTTCGAGATGTCGATGATTGGCGAGCTAACCTTCTTCCTTGGCTTCCAAGTGAAGCAATTGAGGGAGGGCACCTTCATATCTCAAGAGAAGTACACTTATGATGTGCTCAAGAAATTCAAGATGGAGGATTGCAAGCCAATCAAAACACCTATGCCTACTAATGGGCATCTCGATCTCGATGAGGGAGGTAAACCGATCGACCAAACTCTCTATCGTTCTATGATCGGTAGTTTACTTTACCTCACCGCTTCTAGGCCGGATATCATGTTTAGTGTGTGTATGTGTGCTAGGTTTCAAGCAAACCCTAAGGAGTCGCATCTTTGTGCGGTTAAAAGAATCCTTAGGTACTTAAGGCACACCCCTAGCATGGGTCTTTGGTATCCCAAAGGAGCTCCCTTCCAACTAGTTGGCTATTCCGATTCGGATTACGCCGGATGTAAGGTTGATAGGAAGAGTACCTCCGGCGGGTGCCACATGCTAGGAAGATCACTTGTTTCTTGGTCCTCTAAGAAGCAAAATAGTGTGGCATTGTCAACCGCCGAGGCGGAATACATTGCCATGGGAGCAAGTTGTGCACAAATCTTATATATGACCCAAAAACTCTTCGATTACGGTGTGTTTTTAAAAGAAGTTCCACTTTTGTGTGATAATGAAAGCGCCGTAAAGCTTGCAAGCAACCCGGTTCAACACTCTCGCACCAAGCACATAGATATTCGCCATCACTTTCTTAGAGATCATGTGGCTAGGAAAGACATCACACTAGTTGGAGTTAAGAGCGAAGAGCAATTGGCGGATATCTTCACTAAACCACTCGACGAAACAATCTTTTGTAGGTTGAGAAGCGAGTTAAATGTGCTTGATCACTCTAATTTCACTAAAAGATGAGCTTGTGTGAACCATGCATTCATTTGTAATATAACATGTTTAATATGGTAATGCACATAGGCTTGGCTAACGCGGTTAAGATAACCGCCCTCGAAGCGTGTGACAAAGCTTAACCGCGGTTTAAACTTGCAAGCAACCTAGATTCAAATTTCGTATTGCATAGCATATGCATGTAGGTTGTTTGCCCTTTCTTTTCGGTTAAGTTTCTTGAGCATCCTCTATGATAGTCCACTTAGGGGGAGCATTTCAAGATCAAGTCACTCAAATACCCCTCTTGTGGCCATATGATGACTCCTTGGCGCTTGCATTCGAATATTTTGAGCTAAAAACTAAATTTAAGCCTACGACAAACTATTTGAAAATGATTGTTTCAGAGATGGTTCTCATATCAAGTCCAATCAAGTGTTATTTGGATCTTATTGGGATTGGAACTTGGTTGGGAGAAAGACACAAAAAGAAAATTTGAAAAATTCTATTTTTAAGGCGTCGGACGCTGCCGACGGACGCTCGGTGTCAATTGCCTTAGCGTCCGTCGCGATCGTCCGGACATTAAATTTGCCCGCTAACAGGGCGACGGATGCTCTCCCAAGCGTCCATCGCGGAGCGTCCGTCGCGGTCAATGCGATCGGGCGTTTCAAATCGGCTCTGGAAGCCCGACGGACGATGCCGTCGAACGCTCCCCGAGCGTCCGTCGCATACTGACGGAGCGTCCGTCGCGAACTTAACGGCGAAATTTTTTAGAAAAACCTCATTTCTTCTCTGTTTCTGCCGATCGTTTCAGTCCGCCGCCGCGCAGCGTTTCCAAACCCTAACCGCCGCGGATCCCTTCCAGCGCCGCTGAGCACCGTTTCCACCCCTCCGCCGGCGAGATCCCCACTGCTCCTGCACCGCCACACCTCCCTGCGCTGCCCTGCACCGCCTCCTGCTTTCCCTGCGCCGCCGCGGGACCTCACCCAGCGCCACCATCTCTGCACTGCGCCGCCGTGTTTTCACCTCCACTGCATCGCACCTGATCCCCTGCTCTAACCCAGTCGAGCAGGAGTCACTCTTGGCCAAGGAGCTCTCATCCTTGGAGGTTGGTTGTTCTCAGAGGTGAATTTCATTTCCTGTGTTTACTTCCTTTGAATATCAATTCACCTCATCCTTTATCTATCTCTTGCCAACACTAAACCCCTCTCCTTGCCTTGGTTAGCTTGAGGGTTGCGAATTGCGGATTGCGATTGATCGATCGGGAAATCTCACCTCTTCTCTCTTTTTGGTCAGCATTCGAGGTATGGCAGTTGGACATTTCACGATCTATCCTTTCCCAATTTCATGCTTCCAATAGACTCTTATCTCCAGTTAAATGCTTATGGTATAATCCTATCTATCTCTCACGAGCAGGGTCAGTTGGTCAGTTGATCAGTGGATCAGTTAGTTGGGCAGTGTCAGTGAACTCGGGGCAAAGCCCGCGAGTACGGATCGAGGCAAAGCCTCGGGAGGACAATCCAGGGCCGGCGTGCCACTCTTGTTTGGTCTGCGGATTGTCAGTTTGTCAGAGGATCAGTGACAGTGGCTAGTGAGTCTGTGGTGTGATTCTTGAGACTTTGATTGTCAGACTCTTGTTTGCAAAGATTTGAGATATGGCAAGGACAAATAACACAGGTCCCGTTCCCGGTAGTGGTGGTGACCCTCACCTCCACCGCGTCCACCCACTCACCGGGGAAAGGGAAAGCAGAAGGTTATCTCTCGGAAGCGTAAGAGGCCAGCGATGGATCCGGATTCGGTAGCCGCGCTCGCAGTGGCAGAGGCAGCTGAGTTAGCGGAGCGAGGAGGACGTCGCGCCGGCTTGAGGCTATCGCCTCGCCGTGGAGCGCGTCGTGAGTCCCCTCCACCTCCAGTGTCAGAGCCTGTCGAGGCTACAGAGGCACCAGAGACAGAGCCAGTCCCAGCGACTGAGCCGACAGAGGCCGCGGGCTACTCTACTATTGGAGAGCTGATGAGCCGCCGTGTTACCCGTTCCCGAGGCTCAGGTGCACCACCTAGCCCTCCAGGACCCCGGCTCCCAGACCCCGTGAGGCACCAGGTCAGAGCACTTACAGCGAAGCAAGTTCAGCTGCTTCGATTTGTTGACTTCCAGTCCTGGTTCCCACCTCAAAGGGACCCCCGTGCCGGATGAGAGTTCTATACTACCGTGCACGAGGACTTCTACAGAGCATATGTAGACACTGATGCTCCTCTCAGGGCCCATAGGGTATGCCCATCTGCTCAGATAGAGGGGATCGGTGGTCCAGAGATCCTGCAACATCTCCAGTATATCCAGGGTCTGATAGATCTGATGGGACGCTCAGGGGCATATCAGAAGGAGTGGGTATACCAGTTTTACGCCTCTCTGTGGATCTCACCTGGTCACGAGTTCCTCCACTTTGCATACCAGGGACGTGATTTCAGGGTCACAGCTGCCAGATTCAGAGAGCTCTTTCACCTCGAGTCCTCACCTACCAGGATACACAGTCTCTGCTATGGGGATCAGGAGGCCCCTCGCCGACCTCACGATGGTATAGTGCCATCCACGGACTTCGTGAGTCCGTGCTTTCAGCAGCCGTTCACTGAGGGTTCGAGCCGTACGCCACGTGACCTCACTCCTTTAGCTCGGATCCTCCACGAGGTTCTCAGACGTACTATTCTACCCCGGATTGGAGCTAGGGATACTATCACTCGTCTTCAGCTTTGGCTCCTAGCTCACATTGTTCGGAAAGAGAAGTTCGACCTCTGGGATTTGATAGTGAGCGAGCTCGAGGATATTATAGCTGCTGGGTTCAGAGGTCATTGGCAGCTATAGTTCGCCCATTGGTTTTCATATTTGATAGTTGCCAAGACCGGGTCAGGTGTCATGAGGGTCACTCTTACGAGATCAGCTACAGAGTTTCTTGTATATTCGATGAGTCAGCTTGTGGCACATCGGCAGTTGTCTCGCCCCAGCAAAGCCTACAGACCAGGCACTAGGCAGGCCGGAGTGCCACCACAGTTGGCCGAGGTCACAGATGCGACAGTTGAGCAGATTGCTCAGGCAGAGCTAGCAGACTTGGATGCAGAGATAGATACAGCTGCTGAGACAGTCTTTCGAGAGGACCTCGATTCCGACAGTTCTGACGAGGACTACCAGCCCGTGCGTGAGTATACACCGATGACCCATGACCACGAGGCAGGTGGGTCAGGCACAGCTGCAGCAGCTCCAGCTCCAGGCTCCAGTTCCTCAGAGGCTACCTTGCTCACTATTCTATCGAGGATGCAGGAGGAGCAGTCTCGCCAGGCAGAGGAGCAGAGACGACAGGCTGCAGATCTACGAAGGCTTACTGAGCAGCAGCTGGCAGCTCAGGCACAGACGCAGGCCAGACAGGACGAGTTCCAGCGTCAGTTCTTGGCATATCAGCTGCAGCAGGCAGAGATTCAGAAGACTTAGACACTACTTCTTGAGCGTCTTCTGGCCTCTAGCTCCGGGCAGACCTCCACGCCACAGTTCCAGTTGCCTGGCGTATCACAGCAGCAGCAGTTTACCTCTCCTCCACAGCAGCCTCCAGTAGTTGTGGTGCCAACTCCAGCGTTACCGTCCAGAGGACAGCAGAGTCAGGCACCAGCTACTCGTCCGTTCCAGCCGGCAACCTCTCCTGATATCAGACTCCGAGGACCCAGGTGTCCTCTTGGATAGCTTCACCCGGAGAGTTCCAGACGGGATTCACTCCTACCCGGGGAACTACCTTAGCAGAGGCCTCGAGAGATCTGTCAGCTTCCTATCTGGAGATCACGGGAGAAGACTCCCCAGGAGCCGCTCAGCAGGTCACACCAGCTCCAGAGACTGCAGTGGATCTTCCGGCGACAGGCACTCACCAGTCCTCAGTTGCATCGTCGAAGATCGCACCTGAGCAGTCAGCATAGACAGTCACCACACCTCCAGCTGCCGTTCAGACGGATGCCATATCCCTAGCAGAGGAAGTTATAGTGGTAGTGTCCTCTCCAGGTCAGACTCAGCCTGCAGAGGTTGCAGCAGCAGTGTCCCTAGTAGCACTTGTAGTGACACCGTCTCCCTCGCCTCGAGTTTTCACTCGTCGGGCTCCCAGGCCCGCTACCACTGAGGCAGGACCGTCAGAGGCACCAGCTGAGCCTCAGGGGGAGTCAGTTGAGACCGCAGCTCCAGAGGTGCCAGTGACAGCTCCAGAGACCACCCCAGCTGCACCTACACCGACAGAGACCGAGGCAGATGATGAGTCAGACGAGTCAGACCTTCAGGACTTCATCATGCTGGATCGCAGAGCTGCAGCTTCTTCGCCTTCTTCTCCAGCCCCAGACTCTTAGTTTTTGGTACTAGACGCCAAAGGGGGAGAGAGGGTCGAGTATAGAGATAGGGGGAGGGATCTGGATCTTTGTATGCTTTATTTCCCCATACTCTTTCATCATGTCTACTTTTATGCATTTGTCTATATGTGTGATGTGATGATGGTTGATGTTTATATGGTTGCATGTGACAAAACTCTTGATTATCTCTAATATATCTTGTGAGTTGTCTCATGTTCATTATATATCTCCTTGCTTAACGTTATTTGAGCTTCCGCGCTTTACTCCGAAACATCCCTTGAGAATATCATAAGGTACTGCTTTTTCATTCATATCCATGAGTACCATGTTTTGTGATTTGGCTTGGGTAAGCAAGTATTCTTCTTTACAATTTCACTAACCCTTGCTCAACCATTCCAAGTCACCCTTGAATCTTAACCAAAACTCTTATCCATTCTTGAAGTTCTATTGTCGTCAATCACCAAAAAGGGGGAGATTGAAGAATCATGGCCCTAGTTGGTTTCGGCGTTTAACGACAATTAGAGATTATTATGGCTAACGTGTGTTTTGCAGAGGCTATGCGTAGCTTAGCCATAGTGATCAAGGAGAGTGGGCTCTAATGGTCATCACTTAGCCCCCAAGATAGATATCGTTTCGGTTTTAAGGAGACATGATGAAGACCCTAGAATGTTAGGCTAAGTGCCATAAGGAGATGAAGGGCATTTAGAATTAGATAGGGCTTCTCTTTTTACCTTTGACCGTACTATTAAGAGGGGTTGAGATTAGTAGCTTGACTTAGGAAAGCTTCATGATTTAGGTGTGGTGCACACTTGACTTCCTTAGCTCTAAGCAAGCCTATGGTGACCGTAAGATAGCCTAGAACAACTTCCATATTCATCGCGACGAAAAACGGAGTTGTCAAAATCGTTTTCTGGGCGTCGGACGCTCCTGGCAGGGGCGCGGGACGCTGTCTGCCGCGTCGGACAAAGGCGCCGGACGCTGGGTGATTGAGTCCACAGCGTCCGTCGGCCTTACAGAGGGGTTGTTTTCTGGCTAAGTTTTTTTAGGGTCCGTCGGACGCTGGGAAGAGCGTCCGTCGACCTTCCAGAGAGGGTGTTTTTCAACCCTAGCCAGAACTCAGCGTCGGACGCTGTGGTTGAGCATCCGTCGCTGGGAACAGTGTGTCAGAACTAGCCGTTAGACAGGGCGTCGGACCGTCCGTCGCCCAGGCGCCGGAGCGTTCATCGCCTCAACTATGAACATAAACTAGCCGTTGGGCATGCGACGGACCGTCCGTCGCCTAGTCGACGGAGCGTCCATCACCAACTTAAATTGCCAGCCCGAGACAGTTTTTAAAGGGTCTATTTATAGCCCCTCCCACTTCTCCCCCACCTTGCCTTTGCTCATTTGAGTTGCTGAGTTTGTTGCGAAGGTTGGGAAGAGAGCAAGAGCCCTAGAGAGAGAGAGAGTGATTTGCGAATCCATTCATCCTCTCTCTAGTTCATCCAAGAGTTCAAGTGTGCATTCTCTAGTTGTGAAGCTTGAATGAGTCAAGCGAAGATCGAGGCTTGTTACTCTTGGTGATCGACATCACCTAGACGGTCCGGTGGTGCTCGGAGGAAGGTGATCGCCGGAGGATTGTCGGCGGCCCTTCTCCATCGACGTTTGTGATCGGTTGTGGGCGATTCACCGAGCCGGAGTGGCGAAGAATCAGCCCGTAGAGAGCACTCATCCCTTGCACGGGATTGAGGGGGAGTTATACCTTGCGAGGTGCTCCAACGAGGACTAGGGGGAGTGTCGACTCCTCGATACCTCGGCAAAACATTGCCGTGTCAAGCATCTCTTTTCCTGACTCTTTATTACTGCATTACTTTCCGCACTTGTCTTTCAATTCATACTAGAATTGTCTAGGAAGTTTTCGTTTTCCTTTGTCTTGCTACCGCTTTCTAGCTAGGACACACAAGCGGTAGGCACTAGGGGGTTAATTGGCTCTTTATAGGTTTAATTCTTGTTTAGAAATTAAAAAGAGCCCAATTCACCTCCCCTTTTGAGCATCTTGATCCTTTCACCCTTTTATACCATTGACCAACTGCACTGGTCGGATGAAGCGATTGTCCTGTGAACACCCGAGCAGTTTGTTCCTTACGGATCGTCCAAGTGATTAGGACGTACAGCACGACTAGGTAATCAATCAAAGTATCAAACATTCGATGCCCGGGCTTCAGCATTAACGTTCCTACCCGAAGCCACCAGTTTGGCACAGGAAGATTCTGATAATGGCAATCGGTCCTGGGATTGCACCTCAAATGCTTAATCATATATACTTCCTTCCTACGTACAAACAAAAAGTGATGAAGTGTCTGAGACTCTTGTGAACAAACCACACAATTCGCTGTTATTAAAGAATGTATAGGCACACTTGTGGTTGAGTACTGAGCATCACCTATCCACTTAGACAAGAAAGCATGTGTCTGGGTCGTGCATTCCATCAAGTCTTTGATGTGCAAATTATGAAAAATTATACGACAAAAAAAGGCCTTTGAAGGTATCTTGCAGAAGTGTTCTATTCACCTGACTTATCAGCTGGTTTATTTTTCTTTTACAACAAAACAACTAAAACAGTATCATCCGACTTATCGACCACCAAATCGATGAAGCGGTGTTTTTAGGTCGATCCGTCCGATACTAGCGCTTTGCCGAACCTACCTTTTCCTGATACGGCTCTAAAAAATTATTAAATACAGGTCCACAGGCCCACAAGTGGACGGTCCACGCGGAGTACACTCGAAGCATGACTAGCACCTGGCAAACGCAGAGCGCATGCATGCTTTACTATTCCTGGTAGGTAGTACGTTTTTTTTTCTTTTTTCTATTCTATTCCTTTTCCCATTTAGTTTTGTGTAGGCCGTATTTTATTCTTTTTTATTTTTTTTTATTTTTTATTTTAATCTCTCTTATGATTTCACGTAGTTAGTTTTTTCTATTTCTTTTTCCTTTTACTTTTCATTGGCGGTGATTTCTTTTTCTTATTTTTTTAGAATTTTTATTTAATCTAGTTAATTGTTTTATTCATAACATTTTATGTTACATGATTTTTTTCTTTGCTTTTTTATTTGTCGGTGTACAAGCTTGAACTTATACATGGCCATGGTGTCGTGCCGTGTTGGCCCGTGTCATGCCTGGTCATACTTCGTGCCTGGCCGGGCCGTGCTTGGTTGTGTTTCGTGCCTGATCGCCTGCCCAAGGCACGGCCCACGGGTCGTTTTGCCGTGTCGGGCTGCCTATCGTGCCGGCCCGACCCATGACCTGTTACGCAAGAAACACTTCAAAATTCTCACAAGTGTTCATCATTTTCAGTTTTTCACAAATGTTCATCGTTTTTATCATTTCACAACTCAATTATTAGTTATCCCAAATCATTTTAATAAGTCATTTTAACCAAATTAGTCATTGGAATCAAAATAACGGGCCGCTCCTATACCGCCCCTTAGATCGGGCCGTGCCCATGCCGTGCCACGTGCCTAGGTGGCGGTGCAAGCACGGCCCGCCCACCGGGCCATGCCGTGCTCGAACCGGGCCAAAATGTCGTGCCATAGGCCGGGCCATCGTGCCTCGTGCCTTCTGGCCAAATATACTTGAACTACATTGTCATATTTACGAATAGCTTTTTTTTGCGAGTGCTTACGTGAGTGATTTGGATTGTGTGATATACACTTGACGAGGTCGATTAGTTTTTGGTTTTTTTTCATTTCTTTTTTCACTGTTAAGTGATTTTTTAAAACTTAATTTATTTTTTTTCTATAGTTCTCAGTTGTATTGTTTCATTCCATGATTTTAAATTTCATTATTTTCATTATTTTCATTTGTTGTATTTTGATTTATTTTTCTATCATCTTATATAATCTTATATATTTTATGATGTATTATGTTTTGTTTTTCCTGAGATGTTCGGTGATATTTTAGTCACTAATCTTTATTATTGACTTATGGATGACGAATAGCGTTTTGGTGCTCTTCCATGTGGACCAGCAGCATTTTCCTTTACCTAGGATGTCATTGAGGTGAACATGTAGATTGAATAGATTGTTGTTACGCTAAACACATGTATTTATCTTGTTATTGGGTTATGGGCAAGTCAACGCTAAGAGCAACTAGACCCATGCGACCTACTGGGCTAGGTGTGTTTTTTTCTTTCTTTTCCTTTCTATTTTCTTTAGATTTTTGTTCATTTTATTTTTCTTTTTTATGTCTTTTTAATGCTTTTTAATTTTAATGTAATTAATTAGTATATTTTTTTATTGTGTTTCATGTTTTCTTTTATTGTCTATATTTTATGAGATACATGTGACTTTTATGTGGTGACATATGATATTCATGTAGTATTCATATAATGTTCTGTAATGTATTTTTAAATGTTCAACTAATATGAATGGAATGTTTATATAGTGCGTGATATGTTATATACTATATTTTAGCTTGTTTACATAGTATCATGTGATGTTGTTTTATTTTTCTCTAGATTTTTTTATTTTTCCTTCTTCGTAGTCTTATTTTAATTAATTAGTTTATTTTATTTTGAAGTATATAATTTTTAGATTTCCTATATTCCATAAGATACATGTGATGTTCTCGTAGTATTCATATGATGTTCTCTTGTGTACTTTTAGATGATCAGGTAGTATAAATGGGATGTTCTATAATTATCTGTTAGAATTGACATAATTCTTATGATATATTTTATAGTCTATTTTATATTGTTTAACTAGTATGTTATGATGTTCTTTTATTTTTCTCTATAGTATTTTAGATTTTCCTTCTTCATTATTTTAATTTAATTCAGTAGATTTTTTATTGTTATTTATTTTGAAATTTCTACCTTCCATGGACAGATATGATGTTCCGATAGTGTACCACAATGTTGATATATATTTTAATGTTGGGTAATACAAATGAGATGTTCCACTCTTATCTTTAAGTATTCACGTAGTACTCATAAGCCGTGATATATTTTAGGTTTATTCAAATAATATTATGTGATGTTGTTTTAATTTTTTTCTTTAGATTTGTTTATCTTTTTTTACTCTTTGATATTTTACTTTTGGGAAAATTGATCAAGTAGTTTATGCTTAATTTCATTTTTTATTTAAAATTCCTACTTTCAGTTAGATATATGTTTATGGTATAAATAATGTTTTATAATGTATTTTGTGAAGTTCATCTAATATAAATGAAATGTCCTATAATTATTTTTGAGTGTACACATAATTCATATGATATATTATGTGATGTTTTATAATATATTTTATGATGTTCAACTAAGTATCTATGCGATGTTTGGCTTTTTTTTGTTTTATATATTTCATGGTAAACGTTTAATATTTAGTGATATATTATGTGATGTTTATTATATATTTTTTAATGTTTAAGTATCTCGGTGATGTTCTATTTTTTATTATGCACTTTTTATGTGATGTCTTGTATTATATTTTTCATTGTACTTATTTTCTTTTAAATATTGTTTACTTTTTTAGTTCATTTTTCTTCATATTTCCATTTTATTTTATTTGTACTATTATATGCGTTTTTCTATCACGTGATTTTTACTCTTTTAATTTCTATTTTTTCATGAGATACATATAATGTTGATATAGTATATAAGTAATGTTACATATATTTTTTCAAATGTTCTCATAGTATAAGTGAGATTCTCTATAATTATCTTTGAGTATTTAGATAGGACTTCGTGAGATGTTCTATGATATATTTTTATATTGTTCCAATAATATCAATGTGATGTTATTTTTCTCTATTACATGTTTTTCATTGTCTTTATTTCCTATATTTGTTACTTTTATTTTCTATATGCCTAGCTATAATGTTGATGTAGCACACATGTGATACTCAATGATATATTTGGTGATATTCATGTATTATATAGTTCATTTTTATGATATATTTTGAGGCATCCACGAAATATAAATGAGATGTTTCACGATTAACTTTGAGTATTCACGTAGTAACTGTGAGATGCTTTATGGGATATTTTAGATTGTTAATATAGTGTTCATGTGATTCTCTTTTTATTATTTTGTCTATTGCGTGACTTTTTATTTTTTCTTATTCTTTTCCACCTTTTACTAATATTTTTTATTTATGTTATATTATTTTTTGCGAATTTGATTGTTCACATTTAGAATGTTAATATAGTACTCATGTGATGTTTTTTATTATTTTGTCTACTATGTGGCTTTTTTATTTTTTTCTTATTCTTTTTCCATCTTTTACTAATTGTTGACGCTAAAAATGAGGCTTCTGGCATCAGCACTGCGTAGGGCCTGTGGAGATCGTGCAGCAGCGGAGCTTGATCTCCTGGACCCCTTAAGCGGCTCAAGCCACTTCGATGATCGATTCCAGGCGTGTCAATCAATTTGACCTACAATTGACAAGGAGATGAAACGCCAAATTATGGAACCTGCCGATTGTTGCCAGGCAGTTCCATGAATGTGCGGCTCTCATATAGCCGATGAATGTTAGAGATTGACTAGAGAGTCAACTCCGAACAGTGTAAAGCATAGTAATGGTGTACAAATGGCTGTCACAAGATATCAGATGCACAGTGTATAAATAGCCGATCGTACGGTAAAATTAAAGTAAAGATACGATGCATGAACAATATCGCCATCGAATTACCAAATCTATTGAGTATACCGGATAAAGATTAACCATCAACAGAGGTGTGTTCTCATGCAACTATGATGACAATTAACCCGATAACCCGACCAATCTACTAGCATTGGGGTGTTTTCATACAGCCATAAAAGTAAATGAATCAAGCCACGTTCAGTATACTTAATAGATCTAACAGATCGAAACGATAAAGTACGTGCACCGTATGATTGAAGCATAACCAGATCAACTATGTTAGCCGATATGAGGTCCATGAAGCTTGAACAAGATCCATACGTCTGACACCGAACGGATCTAAGTCTGAGCAGACATGACTCAACACGTACGACATTGGGGTTCGTAAGATGCAGCCGTATCGTACATGTTGAACCAGATCCAACCACACTCAAACCAATCTAATGACTGAACACATATCTCAAAACCCGCCACATGTAACAACCGTAACTAATGAATTGACCGATAAGATCATAGATCTATCGCCTCTCTGAATATAAAGAAAGAAAACAACAGAGGCAAATAGATCTAGATAGAAATAAAGCGCGGGCCAATCCATTAGATGAGGTTGGGCAAGATATTGTAGCAATAAATTAAACAAAGCATAATAGACAATATCGATAACTTAATGAATCTATTAGATCGCCAATCTAATAGAGCCGATAACTAGCTTGAAGCCACGATTCATGTGAGATTGAAGCAATGCAGCACCATGAACAATAGATTCAAACTGATAACTAGCTCATACCG
The DNA here is from genome assembly GCA_022036555.1 of Microstegium vimineum. Lineage (NCBI taxonomy): Eukaryota > Viridiplantae > Streptophyta > Magnoliopsida > Poales > Poaceae > Microstegium > Microstegium vimineum. The sequence continues at coordinate 41,304,636 of CM039119.1, forward strand.
AGCTTGCACGAGTTACACAATACAGCCGTACAAACGAGACATGAACCAAGGCTAGACTTACAAACAAAACCGAAGGTCGATCTAGTCGATGCAGCCCAATCCGTCGAAGGTTCACCGAAATCTACTCTACTCGTACTCCTAAGGATGGACGAAGGCCGGAAACTAAGGACTAAGTTGTGTATTTGATTGATTGGATGTCTTCCTCATTACCTATGCCTTGCTATTTATAGACCACATAGCATAACCCTAATCGGTCGTCACGCAAGTCCTAATAATAAGGAAGCAAACTCTGGCTTGGGTCTCAATTTACTCCCCTGCCATAATCATTGCATACACGTCGCTGAAATTGGCCGAAAGATCTTTTCATGATCCCTTATTTCCTTAGTCGATCTTTCGGGTCCATCTTAGATGCTTTCCTTCGAAGGCCTGCTAGAGGCCCATCAGTGCGTATCTGGCCATGCCAAAATACGGTGTTAACACATGCCCCCTAATTTTGGGATAAACTTGCTTTATTCCAAAACTTCCTCAAAAATTCCAAGAGTCGCACCAATAGTCGGCTCGCCTTCCCAAAATATCTCTACACTGTTGGGAACCAAAATGGCCGACCCTTCCGCTTCTGCTATCTCCATGCCGCAACGCGTCTTCGAATCGACTCTTCATCTCCGTAGTGGATCTATATAATGCTATGTGGCCCCCGGGCTTCGATACTCAAGCATAGCCATCTCATATAGTAACCTTCCAGAGCCTCCAGGGTCCACCAAGAAAACTCTAATGGCCGGAGGCGATAGCCGTGGAAAGCGCCCAGCGGATGGTCCTCCGGAGGGTATCCCTATGCGCCAACATCTTCTCCGGATGCGGTAGGTTTGATCAACATTTTCTTTTCCTCTGAATATCCTTCATCTGATGTTTCCTGTCCTTCCAGCATGGCCATCAATGGCAGTGTCCAGCCCATGAACCTCGCAACTGGTAACCCCCTCCCCCTACGAGGGTTGGCTCTTCCGACGCTCCGTCGTCTCCGTCTGGCTCTACTCCCCCTGCGACTCCACCATGGAAGAAGAGAATCACCGCATTCAGGAGATTAGCGGACTTCTCTTGGAGGCGACCGAAGAGGAAAACTGCCTTAGGTTTGTAGTCGAAGTGCAGCAAGTCGCCCTGAACGCCGCTGGGGATGAACTTGTTGAGGCAAGAAATCGGCTATCTGTAGCCGATAACACGGTGGCGAGTAAGACAATCCTCCTGGTTATCCATTCTAGATACTTCCAGTTCCTCTGCTATTCTCATCCCTTTTTGGTCTGTGTGGCACTAACGGCGCAATTGGAGGAATTGCGCCAAATTGCCACAGTCGCTGCTGACGCAGTCAAAGCTAGGTTTGAGGCCTTGGAGCATCGTCTCGAGGACGTTCGATACCGGGCTCAAGAGGTGGCTCTTCATGGTGTTCATCGCGGCGCCATTATGGCCCTCTTTGCTGCCGAGGCTACCTGTGACATTAATCTCCAGAATATAGAACCTGGGTTCCCCGAAAACGACGGCCCCGAAGACCATGAAACCTTCGGAACGCCTTCCGGGAGCATGGCGAGGGGGTAGTCAGAGTCACCCACGCCGAGGACATCATTAGTGAGTTGTTCCTCGGCGATTAGCTTGTAGTAGGTTTGCTGTAAATAAAGAGATCTTTCTTCATCTCGGTGCTCAATATGTGCGTCTCTGCTTCGTCAGAGCCTCTCATCAAACCCCTTATATTTTTTTCGATCTAGAGGCAATACCTATTGTATCAGCTACTGGTGGTTCTGAATGCAGTCAAGCCGATTATTTCATGCCGAAGACGATACACATTACATCGGCTATCTGATCGAATCGACTATAATGTGTAGACCCATACGCTGGGGTAGTACTTCTTGAAGTATTTCCCATTCAGCGCCCTGGAGTACTCTTCTCCCTCCAAAGTCTCGTAGAAGTAAGCATTACCTGGAGCGCCCTTCGTAATCCGATAAAGACCTTCCCAGTTTGGTGACCATTTGCCGTATTTACCATCCTTAGTTCCGATGGGCAAAATGACTTTCCAAACCAAGTCTCCCTGATTGAACCTCTTCACTCTGACTTTCTGATGACAGTACTTAGCAACCCTGAGCTTATTGGCCTCAATATTCTCCAAGGCCCTCAATCGATGCAAGCTCAGATCGTCGAGGTTGTCCATCATGAGATTCTTATAGTCCTCGGCCTCCAGATTGTCTTGCTGTATAATCCTCCAAGATCCAACACTCATCTCCCATGGTAGTATAGCTTCTTGTCCGTAGACCAACTCATAAGGTGAGCATTTGGTTGACCCATGACAAGCCATCCTATAAGACCACAGAGTCTCCACAAGTATCAAATGCCATCACTTAGGATAATCTAAGATCTTCTTCTGGATTATCTTGATCAATATCTGGTTGGATGCTTTTACTTGCCCGTTGGCCTAAGCGTAATACGGGGAGGAGTTGATGATTTTGAAACCCGTCTCGGCCGCGAAGTCACCGAACTCTTTGGATGTAAACATCATTCCTTGATTAGTAGTGATGGTCTGAGGGACACCAAATCTGTAAACAATGTGTTCCCTGACAAACTCAATTATGTTGGCTGACGACGCTTCCATCAAGGGAATGGCCTCAACCCACTTGGTGAAGTAATCTGTTGCTACCAACACAAATTTATGTCCTTTGCGAGACGATGGGAACACCTGGCCAATCAAATCTATTCCCCACCCCCTGAATGGCCAAGGCTTAATGATGGCATTCATAGCCGATGTCGGGGATTTCTAGATTTGACCAAACTTCTGGCATTCTTGGCAACCCTTATAATATCTGAAGCAATCTTCCATTATGGTCGGCCATAAATACCCTGCCCTCTTGATCATCCATTTCATTTTTTGAGCAGATTGGTGCGCGCCACAGATGCCTTCATGGATTTCCCCCATTAATAGCCTGGCCTCCTCCTTGTTAAGGAATTTGAGTAGCACACCCTCGATCGTTCTGTGATACAATTGATCATCATGAATGACAAACTTGGTAGCCTGATACCTTAGCTTCCTAGAGACGCATTGTGACGGGTTCTTTAGGTACTCAAAGATACTGGTTCTCTGTTAACACTGGATTTTGGCACGCTTAGGAAGATCACAGGTGGGCCAGTGCGTAGTAAATTTGCAGAGACAGGCGTTCGGAGCATTCGGCAAGTGTCCGTTCAGTCGGTTAATTTCCAAAGATTCAACAAATGATCGTGCGGTCGGCTATTCTGAGGAAGGGCGGTTTTCCGTTGAAGAAGCGACAAAAGCGGCAAGTAAGAACCGATCGGGTAACGAAGATCGCGAAAATTAGGGCAATAAAGACTCCAAAGGAAACTAAAGTCAAAGATGTCGTGTTTTCGTTTGATATTTTGTAGCCGTGTCCTTTTAGGACTCATGTCATAACCAGGGTATAAATATAAACCCTTGGCCATTGTAAAAGGGGTTCACAACCAAATCAATACAACCGGCCCCGTGCCAACTTCGAGTCTTTTGTCGTGTCGTCGAGTTCTTCGAGAGGAGTCATCAATCCGTCGACCACCGTAAGTCCCGACAACCTTGTTATCATGTCTAGTATCATACGGTGGATTTAGACGTTCATGCAAGTAGTCTTGTTTGTTGTCAATGATCGTGTGGCGGATCCTTGCTTGACAATCAAGAAGTCTTCGCTTATGTTTCGTTTACGAGTAGATACCATGCGGCAGGCGTTTGCTCGATATGCTTAGCAAAAGCAAGATAATTATCGGCTCTATTAGATTTGGCAAGATCTAGTAGATTCATTAAGTTATCACGTGTTGCATGTTTTAGATATTTAATATATTTGCAACACTCTTTTGCCCAATCTAGATTGATACGGTTCGTCTCTATTCTTTCTTATAGATCTATTTATGCTTTAACAATTATTGTTTTCATGTTGTCTCTACAAATAGATCTTACGTTCATAATAGCCAAATTAGCCTAATCTAGATTGCTACGTATTGCGGGTTCGTGCATGTTAACCACGTTTAAGCTTTGATAAGGTTAGGTATCGTGCGGCAGATACAAGCTTTAGATTAGTTTGATCGTGTTTGTCTTACATGTTCCTTCATCATGGATCCCAACTCAGTTGGATTGCTGAGCTTGGTTACGCTTTAACTCACAGCTAATTATGATTAATCCAAACGTACTTTTCTCATGCATGCACGTTCGACAATCAATATTTTACGTACTTTATGTTTGTTTTAGCCGAATGATCTATAAGACTTGTTGGCAGACAACTTCTATAGCTGTATGTCGTCGTAAGTGGCTTCAGGGCCGTATATATGGAACTGTCTGGTCTCATCCAACATGTTCTATTTTTGTATCTAATGATTTTTATCCCTTGCTAGTTTCAGGTCAAACTGACTGGCACATTTCTGGATTTCGAAACACCCGGGCACCCGATTGAAGCCACGCTTTCCGGCTTGCTGTGTGTGAGGCACAGTGCGCCACATTTTGTGTCAACACACTTTTTGGCATGCCTAGTGGAACCACACATTTCAAGATGCCTGAATTCGACAATAACCAGGTTCTAGACGTGACTATGGATGAGTTGCCAGAAGACCTGAGGAATACGATCCAGCAAGCATGTGATGAGTTTCAACACAAGTGCTTGATGTCCTTTTCAAAGAATAAAAGCAACAAGGTTTTTCAGAAGCAGTCGCTCCCGAGGACTCTCCTTCCACACTAGTCTGATTACACCAAAGAGGAAGATGCTCGGAAGCTAGCTGAAGTGGTTTACAAGGCCATGAGTGACACTATGACAAATCATCATACCGCTTTCTTGAATACCTTTCGCACGATCATGGTCAGTACTTTCGGTCCATCTGCTGATAAATACTTTGAGGAAGCTGCTGGTCCAATGCAAGGACTGACATTGTTCCATGTGCCAAAACGCCAGGAGAAGACTGCTGAGGATAGCGGAGCGCCTGGCATGAACCAAGGTTGGATGGTTCCTCACCAGAAACAACAACCTCCCATAACTTATGGCCAGCTCGCGTTCGGCGCGTCAGGAAACGTCCCACAATCGGCTTTCAAGGTGTCTCCAGTAGCAAACAGGTTGCAGAGGAATATGTATGGAGACGGATATCAAGAGTTTGCCGATTACAGTGCTATTGATGCTCTCCCGAATCTAGGGTATAAGAACTCAGCAGGGTTGCCTTTTGAAGGGCAAGCACATGGAGCTCCAAATTCAAATATTGACCTTATCATGCACAGGATGACGAACATGATGCAGAATCAGTTTGGCTTAAAGCCAAAGAACCAGTCCTATGCATACAAGTCCCCTTATCCAGAGTGGTATAACCGAGTGGCACTCCCTCCGAGGGTGAAGCCTCCCACAGATTTGACCAAGTTTTCTAGTCAGGATGATACTAGCACCATAGAACACATCAGTCGATACTTGATGCAGCTTGGAGAGGCGTTTGCAGATGAAGCTTGGAGGATTCGGTATTTTTCGTTGTCTCTGACAGGGCCAGCTTTCACGTGGTTCACATCTCTGCCGGCAAATTCCATTGGTACATGGGCAGAATTAGAGTAGAGGTTCCATGCGTATTTCTTTACGGGCACTAATGAGAAGAAGCTAGTTGACCTTATGAGCTTGAGGCAGAGGGATAATGAAACACCCCAGGAGTATCTCCGCAGGTTCAGAGAGACCAAAAACCTCTGTTATTCCTTGAATCTACCAGATGACCAATTGCCAGGGATGACAATAGCGGGCATGCAACCGAATGTCAGGGAGAAGCTGTTCGGCATGGACTTTGATGACCTTGGTCAGTTGTCGCAGCGGTTGACAATGATGAATAATCAGGCTCAAGGGTTCAGGAGAGATAACCGCTTCCAGAAGGGCAATGTGGCTAATGAGATCTATCAAAGTTTCCTGGAAGAAGCAGCAGAGTACGACGATGAAGATGAGATAGCCATAGCCAAATTGGTTTGGGCGAAAGAGACGACTCAGGTTAGTCAACGATGGTTGAGGCAGCAGAAGGGTACTTACAACTTTGATGTCTCTAAGTCAGACAAACTGTTCGAGTTGTTGTTAAGAGAGGGACGCATCAAATTGCCGGAAGGCCACCCCATGCTGCGCCCTGAAGGGGTAAAAGAAAAGAAATTTTGCGGCTTCTACAATACTAATTCCCATTCCATCAATGATTGCCGAGTGTTCAGAGTGCGGATCCAGAAGGCTATTCAGGAGGGGCATCTGAAGTTTGATGGCAAGATGAAAATTGATGCTAATCCTTTTGCACAGAACACAGTTTCTTTCTCTATGAACATGGTTGCCATAGAAGATCCCAAAGGCAAGGAAAAAATGAAGGTGTTGACCTCAGATAGAGCAAGAAGAGTTGGTGTTGTTGACCTGATCGACAGATTACGAATGAGGAGTTTCGGCGACGGGCTCAGTTCCAGAATAACCAAACCGAGAGAGGGGAAGCCTCCAGGCCCAGGGTTACGACACGGATCCTGTTAAACAAATGGCGATGAGAGCGAGAGCAGTATCAGATGCAGAGGTATTACGAGGAACAAGAGTTCATGAAGGAACATCAGAGGTATGAGGAAGAGATGTACCGGAGAGAGCAAGAGTACATGAGAGAGCATGAGCAGTCTCATTGGGGATGCTCGTTCTTCAAGCATTGTTGGAATGAAGGCCTGAAGCTGCCTACTAGGAACAATTGCCCCGAATGCAGTGATCAATATTCAGGGTACAGGCAATCCCGGGTCAACCGCCGTCCGGTCCATGAAAGACTTGGAGCACAGTTTCCTGAGGACGATCGGCGTTTAAAAATAGGCAGCTCTGAGAATCGGCAAGGCAAGAGATTTGCCGATCAGGAGTGGGTCCATCATGAGGAAGGCGCTCAGGGGGAAGAGCACCATGAATATGTGTGGCAGAAGGGACAATGGTGCCCACCGGGGCTAAGGAAGAGCCAGAAGAGGAGAGTACAACGCTTGAGGAACAAGGAGCTGGCACAAACAGTTGCCGAAAAGAAACAGATATGGCGTCCTAAGAAAAAACCGACGAGCACGACCATTCGGCTGATGCATGCATGGCTTTCTTCCTTCCATCAGAGTTCATAGCTCCCGAAGACCAAGACATCCAAGAGGAGGTGTACTCAGATTTCGATGAGAGCGAATATCAGGATCTAATGGCCCAGCTTATCCTAACTCAGTGGGCAGTTTTCGATAAGCCGGCCAAGCATCGACATTTGAAGCCACTTTACATGAAGGGATACGTCAATGGCAAGCCTCTGACCAAGATGTTTGTTGATGGAGGGGCTGCCATCAATATTATGCCTTATACCACCTTTAAGAAGTTCGGGATGACTAATGAGGAACTGTTGAAGACTGACATGGTGCTCAGAGACTTTGCTAGCAATCCTTCTGACACCCGAGGGGTTGTACACGTCGAGTTGATGATTGGATCAAAAACTTTGATTACTACCTTCTTTGTCATTGATGGCAAGGGGGCGTATAGTCTACTCTTAGGAAGAGATTGGATCCATGCTAACTGCTGCATACCTTCAACCATACATCAGATTCTCATTCAGTGGATTGGAGATGATGTTGAAGTTGTTCATGCTGATGATTTGGTAAGTGTTACTGCTACGGAGCCTACCTACTGGGAATATGATGGCGTCGATTGTTTCTCTTGAAGAGTATGGGAGGAAGGTCCTGTGAATGTCTTCAACAAGGACCAACAGCCGATCCAAGCAGTTGGCTCTCAAAGCAATTTTTGATGGGGAACCCGATCGATGGCAACAAAGGAAAGTTGGGACGTGGCTTTATGTAGGCCGATAAGCTAGAAGAAATAAATGTTGGTGATGATGTCAAGCCAAGGCCGATGTATATCAGTGCGAATTTAGACCCAGAGTATAGATTAAAGTTGATTGACCTTCTAAAAGAATTCAAGGATTGTTTTGCTTGGGATTACACGGAGATGCCCGGACTGGATCATTCTATTGTTGAGCATCGATTGCCGATTAAGCCTGGGTATCATCCTTACAAACAACCTCCTCGGAAAATCTTCAAAGAGGAGGTACTGGCCGATGTGAAAAAGGAAATTGAAAGATTATTAGAAGCGAATTTCATTCGGCCATGCATGTATGCAAAGTGGATTTCAAGCATAGTTCCGGTGTACAAGAAGAATGGAAAGATGAGGGTCTGCATTGACTTTAGAAATCTCAATAAAGCCACTCCAATGGATGGTTACCCAATGCCAGTTGCCGATTTGCTTGTCGATGTAGCGGCTGGTTATGAAGTCATCAGCTTTATGGATGGTAATGCTAGCTATAACCAAATCTTTATGGCAATAGAGGATATTTCAAAGACAGTCTTCAGATGCCCTGGCCATATTGGTTTGTTTGAGTGGATCGTCATGACTTTTGGTTTAAAGAATGCCGGTGCAACTTATCAAAGGGCCATGAACTATATTTTCCACGAGTTGATCGGCAAAATCGTGGAAATCTATATTGATGACGTGGTGGAAGTCTAGAAATCACAAGGGACATGTAACCAATTTAAGGAAGACTTTGGAGTGCACTAGGAAGCATGGTTTGAGGATGAACCCGAACAAGTGTGCCTTTGGGGTCTCGGCTGGTGAGTTTTTAGGATTTCTAGTCCATAAAGGAGGGATCGAAGTCGGTAAGAAGAGCATGGAAGCGATAGACAAAGTTATCCCTCCAACTAATCTCACAGAGTTGCAATCACTGCTCGGCAAGATTAATTTTGTAAGAAGATTCATATCTAATTTGTTAGAAAGAGTTTTGTCTTTCTCTCCGCTGTTAAAGCTTAAAAAGGATCAAGAGTTTGTATGGGGTGACGTACAACAAAAGTCTTTTGATGAGATTAAAGAGTACATGAAGGTGCCACCTGTGTTGGTACCTCCACAGCTTGATAAGCCTTTTAAGTTGTACGTGGCGGCCGATGACCTGACAATAGGATCGACCCTCATGCAGGAGTTTGAGGGAAAAGAAAGAGTAATAGCTTACCTTAGCCGAAAGCTGCTAGATCCAGAGACAAGGTATTCGGCTACGGAAAAGCTTTGCTTGTGCATGTATTACTCATGTACCAGGTTTTGGCACTACTTGTTGAATGCCGAATGCGTGATAGTTTCTGAGTTTGATGTAATAAAACATATGTTATTAATGCCAATTTTAAATGGAAGGATTGGCAAGTGGATTTTAGCTTTGTCAGAATTTGATCTAAGGTACGAATCAGCAAAAGCAGTAAAGGGTCAAATTATTGCCGATTTTATTACCCAACATCGTGATCCTTCTGCTAATATGATAAGTATTGCACCTTGGACTTTGTTTTTTGATGGTTCATCTTGTAGCAAAGGTGGTGGTGCTGGTATTCTCTTGATCTCTCCATGAGGGGTGATTTTTAAGTATGTCATCCCTATTGAATTCTATGTTACTAACAATCAAGCGGAGTATGAAACACTGCTTAGAGCACTTCGGCTTCTTGTTTAAATAAAGGTTGTTGCTGTTGAGATCTTCGGAGATTCTGAGCTGGTAATTAACCAACTGATCGGCCAATATGAATGCAAGAGTGATATATTAAGAGAATATTATGAAGAATGCCGAGAGATTTTGAAGAGTTTCCAGGTAGCAACCTTGCATCATATCCCTAGGGGGCATAATTAAGAAGCGAATAAACTGGCTCAAGCTGCTTCAGGATACCGGGAGGATCAAGAGATTCATGCTTTGGATGAGAATCGGGTAGTTGATGACTGGAGAAATGAAATTGCCGATTACTTAAAGAATCCATCACAAAAGGTTTCCCGAAAGCTCAGATACAAAGCTCTCAAGTTCGTGCTCCTTGATGGCCAGTTGTACTATAAATCCATAGATGGGGTACTCCTCAAATGTTTGAGTCAAGAAGAGGCCAGAAAACTGATTTATGAAGTGCATGAAGGGATGTGTGGTGCACATCAATCGGCTTATCGAATGAAGTGGATAATTAGGAGAACCGGTTATTTTTGGCCAACCATGCTTGAAGATTGCTTTGAATATTACAAGGGGTGTCAATATTGTTAGAGATTCGACAATATTCAAAGAGCTCCAACATCGGTTATGAACCCAATTATCAAGCCTTGGCCGTTTAGAGGATGGGGGCATAGATTTGATTGGTCAGATTCATCCTCCTTCTAGCAAAGGACATAAGTTTGTGCTATTAACTATAGATTATTTTACAAAGTGGGTTGAAGCTATCCCTTTGAAGAAGGTTACATCAGAAAACATGGTCAATTTTGTTAAGGAGCATATAATTTACAGATTCGGGATTCCTCAAACTATAACAACAGATCAAGGAACTTAGTTCACTTCATCTGAATTTTGTGATTTTGCTGAAGAAATGAGAATCAAGTTATATAATTCTTCTCCTTATTATGCACAAGCTAATGGCCAGGCCGAAGCATCAAATAAGATCATGATTAAGATTATTCAGAAGAAGATTGATGAGAAGCCGAAGAAGTGGCATTCGGTTCTTAATGAGGCTTTATGGGCTTACCGAATGGCTTGTCATGGGTCTACTCAAGTGTCCCTACGAGTTGGTTTATGAGCATCATGCTGTGCTACCGTGGGAGTTGCAATCGGGTTCGAGACGAGTTACATTGCAAAACGATTTGAAGAAAGAAGATTATAAGGACCTAATGATGGATGAATTGGAGGATTTGCATTTAGTTCGTCTCAAAGCGTTGGAAAATATTGAGAAAAACAAATTACGTGTTGCCAAATATTATAACAAAAGGGTCAAAGAAAAGCAATTCGCGGAAGGAGATTTGGTTTGGAAGGCTATATTGCCGATTGGGACAAAAGATAAAGCGTTCGACAAATGGTCTCCGAATTGGGAAGGACCTTTTCAGATAGTGAGGTGTGCGGCTGGCAATGCGTATATATTAAAGACTCTACTGGGAGAGGAGTTCACTAGAGCTATTAATGGAAGATTTCTTAAGAGATTTCATCCCAGTATTGAGGTTGGTGCATAAACGGACTTAAGAAGTTTTGTGCACAAATAGCCGATGTAGAAACATCGCCTTTAGCCAAAAAAATACTCTGAAAGTATAGCCGACACGGTATGTGTTGGCTTTAGAGCAAAAATGTAAACACAATCGACTAAGGACAACGTCATGCAATTCAGAAAGCATTCTTCAGATTTACTATTCTTAGAAAGATTCAAAAGGGAAAAACAAGTGGAAATCACAGATGATATTTCATAAGATAAGTAGTTTTTACATAGAATTCCTAGGTACAAACTACTCAAACAACTTGTTGAGGACAGACTGGACGTCTGTAGCTTGGGCGAGGACGGTTGCATGGTACTCATAGCTCTCCAGGAGCTCGTCGATGTGCTCGATATCTTCTGAAGGCCCGCCACCAAGGAAGCCGACTGGCATGCCAGAGAAGTCTTCTCTGGCCTGGGTGGACATTGCCGCCAGCCCTAGAGCTACGTCGTGATGTACACCGTGAATGGCGACTTAGTCGATGCGTCCGTTCGCATCATCAAGGCGTGCCTCGGCAGTTTCTCCCTGGGCGTTCACCTTGTCGGCGATCTTGTTCGCCGCAATCTTCAGGCGCTCGACCTCTGCAGAGAGCGCTGAACAAAAGAATACGAATCGGGTGAACAAATAGAATCAGAAAGGGGGAAATCTAGCGAGATTATTTTTACTAACCGGTAATGGCGTCTCAAAACTGCTTCTGCTGGTCCTCCCATTCAAGTTGGTCAATGCCATATTGTTTGGAGATCTTCTCCAGCTCTCCTCGGGCCTCGTTCCTTTCATCGATGAAGATGACGGCCTCCTCATGAGTGAAAGGAACATCCATGGCATCCGAACCCGAATCCAAATCCCAAGGGTTGGAGTGGTAGGAGCTTGAAGAGCCGGATGACGGAGTCCCCGGTTGAGCTGCTATCGCCGGAGGGAGAAGATGGCTCTGGCTGGTGGAGATAACCCTCATCCTAGTGAATAAAAAGAGAAATCAGAGCTAGAAGGATGAACAAGAAGTAGAACTGCAAGGGGGCAAGAAGTCGATTCTCACCCATGTCGTCGACAACGCCACACTCGGCTTCCTTCGGCTTCTCCCTCGGCAAGGCGTTTGCCATGATCATCGCCTCCCGCCATTGCTACTGTGGAGGATAGGTTTCCTTCTGGATTGGTTTAAGCAGATAAAGTGAGGAGACGGAGATGAGAATGCTTAACTGGAGTTGTTGATAGAGGCTGAGAAAGACGGTTATTTATAAGCCGAATGAAAGGTAGTGGCGTACATCTTGGAGTAGTGGGATGAGAATGTCAAACGACGAGCTAGGGTTTTTTCCCTCTCGGATTGGCTGTTACTGGACTGGGCCAGGCTCGGATAAGTCAAGAGTTGCTCGGCTATGTCCCTGAACCGGAAGCATAAGAACAATCGGCTATGTCTTTGATCGGAAAGCTAAAGGCGATCGGTTATGTTCTAATCAAGAAAATAAAAAGAGTCGATTATATTCTCATACAAATAGAAATATATAAAGATGAAGAGTAAGGACATCCGATTGTTTGGAGACAGAATGTGTCACGTTTAATCTATTACAGGCCCATGTTTCTACTTGCTCAGAAGCTGGTTAATGGCATCTAAGGCCTCGACCCTGATTCGGCTGACATTGTTCAACACTTTCTAGTCTTCATCTTCAGAGCTTTGGATACTAGATAACTTTGCTTTTGAGCTGTTGGTCTTCTTTGAGGACGGTTGATATCTTTGATGAAGTTGCTTCTATGGAATTTGGCAAATATGTCATCTTGGCTTTATGAGACTGAATTCTGGCATTCAGTTCGATTAGTTGAGCCTCCAGCCTGATTTTCGCATCCTCCATGACTTTCAGCTCAGATTACGAAGTTGCCAGTGAGTTCTTGGCAACTTGAATTTGGGAGTGCAGGACTTTAGCTTCTTGCTTCTTCAAGGACCTATTATTCTGCAGGACAGTTCTGGAGGCTATATTTTTATTTGCTCTCCTCACCACAGCAAAATGATCATCAAGGTGGGCTGCAGATTTCAGAGAAGCATTAAGATCAGATGGAAGGTCTTGGTTGATGAGCTCGAGAAGATCTCTTATCTGATCTGAGTCTTGGACCAGAGTGTTGATATCCTTATTCAGTAGATTAGCTATATCCTTCAGCCGAACTTGATTCTCCACTGACAGAGTCTGCTGAGAGGTGGCTTCTTCACCCTTCTCACTGATGTAGTCCTCGACAGTGAAAGAGTAACTGGTAGTCGGTTTGATAGTGTTCTTGAAAGAGGGAGAAGTGTTAGCCGACTAGATGAGTGTGCTAAAAGAATAGCTTAAGGTAAGATGTTACCTGCTGTGTTGATTGATCATCAAGATGGACCGTGTCTTGGTCTGGTTGAGGGCTTGATTGGATATCCAGAGATGGTGAACCTGGAACTGGACTAGAGGAAGGTTCTGCTGCTAGATTTTCTATAATTTCATCTATTTCCAATAATGCAGATGATAGAGTATAAGAACAAGAAGTAGATGTCATATAAAGAGAAAGAAGTGATTAGCCGAATGATGTTACCAATGTGCTCGGCGATTTCATGGACATCTGTACCTTCAGCTTCATGAGTTTTTGTATCTTCAATTTCATGAACCTCTACATCTTTAGTAGAGGCTTGAGGAGGAATATCCACCGTTGTTGAGACATTGCCTGATCCTAGAGTTTCAACATGTGGCTACAGTAGAGGTGATTGGTATGAAGACGGTCAGAGTTGATGCCGAATAAAAGATTCATACCTTGGGAGACCACTTGACTTTCTTGGACCTTGTCTTTCTGGCCACATTAACATTCTCAAGTGTCTTCCTTTTGCCTTCTCCTCTTGAAGGTGCAGTGGCCGAAACTGCAGGGGTCTTCATGAAGGTTGCTAGAATTGGAGCATCAAAAGCCAGGACAGGTTTGGGCCCAGCTAAGTAGTACTGGATTGCTTTGGTAGGAGGAATGGGCTGAAAATCCTATGCATAACCAGATGTTAAAGTGAGAAGTAAATTCAAAAGCAGAAAATGATAAGTACAATGAAATTACCTCACTGTCAGAGGCAAATTTGGGATGCAGATCTTGGCATAGAGAGTGCACCGGTGTGTTGAAGATGTGATTATGCCATTCTTGCCACCAGGAAGCAAAAAGAGGATGAGCAACATCTAATAGCTCAAATGGAGAGGGTTCATATATTGGCAAGTCTCATCCAAGCTTAAAGACTTTTTTAGCTTCTGTTTCATTTCTGATCAACTCCCTGAATCTTATGGTTGTTGAAAAGAAAGGTCTTGGGGGCAACTGTCCACATCCTAACTGCCTGGCTACCATGTTTGGGTAGTAGAATTCATAGGTAGATTGCACTAACCTCCCATGATGGAATTCGGCTGACAAGGTGCAGGGTTTGATGAAGGAGTTGAAGACCTCTGTGGACACCTTGTTAGAACAGCCAGATTCATAGCTGAATTTGTAAGGGAGAGTTAAATCATCATTTTCTCTGTAGGGAAGCCAAAGCACATTATCGAAACCCTTGAAAAAACAGCTTGAAGAGATGACCAATGTCCATGTCAATGCTGATGGAAGATGCTGCTTCTCCATAGGTTTGACACCCCTTAACTCTTACCGTACTGCCTTCAGCATAATTGACCGAAGGAAAGATCAAGTTATGAAGGGACACAGAGATTATCTGATGCATGTACAGTTGCAGCCACATCTGAACAAATCACCAAGGGCCACTTACATAAGAGATCTCCCCACCTTGGTACATCTGGGCAGTGATCTGATGCATCATATGATAAACAGATCCTAGAAGATATTTGCCCAGGGGAATCAGAGTGTCTGCAGCTAGGTCCTTAGCCATCATCATATGATTTAAGGTTGGCTCATTGGATTTTCCACAGAAGATGAATCTGCATAACCACATGTTCATGAAGGCCCAACATTCCTTGTCAAGAATAGCACCAGATGCTTCCATATAGGTCTGAATATATTTAACCCATCCACCTTCAGATTTGACAGCTTTCTGGTTGCTTTTGTTCTTGTACTTGAAAGGATATACTGGCTCTGACACATTTAGGCTAGCCATCATGAATACATCGGCCAAAGTGAAAGTCATCATGCCATGGCCGAAAACAAAGACATTGATAGCATCAGACCAAAAATGAGAAGCTGCTATCAGAAGGGATTCATCTCTGGGCATTTCTGACGAAGACAATTCCAAATAGTGGTTGATGTCTTGATCATCCCAGTGGCTGCTGCTCTTATCCAGCATCCTCTGGTACCAGTTTCACCATCCGGCGATTGTGGGAAACGGGCAGGTCTTGAAGGTGTTTAACCATTGGTTTGGCGGGGTGACTCCAGACTTGAAGGGGATTCTCGAGGTTTCCTTCTCAATGATCTCAGTTGGGTCAGAGTATCCCATTAGACCAAGAAGATAGGAATCAGGGTTTGCTCCATAGGGGATCAAAATTTGGTTCTTGTATTCCTTCAAAGAATAATGGAATCAGGAAAACAAATGAATCGGGAAAGAAGCAAGAAAGTCAATCGAGAATTGCCGAATGCGTGGAAGTGAATGAAATTTACCTCTGGAATTTCGTCCTAAGTCGCCATTGAAGATTCGAGGTGAATTCGAGAATGTGCTGGGGCTTGGATTTTTTGAGCGGCGGCTGTGGTATTGAATAATATTGACCTAGGAGAAAGGGGAAGCTTGTGGTCAATTTCAGCATAAAACGACTTTTATCCCAAAATTGAGGGGGCATGTGTTAACACTGGATTTTGGCACGCTTAGGAAGATGACAGGTGGGCCAGTGCGCAGTAAATTTGCAGAGACAGATGTTCGGAGCATTCGGCAAGTGTCCGTGCGGTCGGTTAATTTCCAAAGATTCAGCAAATGATCGTGCAGTCGGCTATTCTAAGGAAGGGCGGTTTTCCATTGAAGAAGCGACAAAAGCGGCAAATAAGAACCGATTGGGTAACGAAGATCGCGACAATTAAGGCAATAAAGACTCTGAAGGAAACTAAAGTCAAAGATGTCGTGTTTTCCTTTGATATTTTGTAGCCGTGTCCTTTTAGGACTCATGTCATGACCAAGGTATAAATATAAACCCTTGGCCATTGTAAAAGGGGTTCACAACCAAATCAATACAACCGGCCCCGTGCCAACTTCGAGTCTTTTATCGTGTCGTCGAGTTCTTCGAGAGGAGTCATCGATCCGTCGACCTCCGTAAGTCCCGACAACCTTGTTATCATGTCTAGTATCATACGGTGGATTTAGACGTTCATGCAAGTAGTCTTGTTTGTTGTCAATGATCGTGCGGCGGATCCTTGCTTGACAATCAAGAAGTCTTCTCTTATGTTTTGTTTACGAGTAGATACCGTGCGGCAGACGTTTGCTCGATATGCTTAGCAAAAGCAAGATAGTTATCGCCTCTATTAGATTTGGCAGGATCTAGTAGATTCATTAAGTTATCACGTGTTGCATGTTTTAGATATTTCATATATTTGCAACACTCTTTTGCCCAATCTAGATTGATACGGTTCGGCTCTATTCTTTCTTATAGATCTATTTATGCTTTAACAGTTATTATTTTCATGTTGTCTCTACAAATAGATCTTACGTTCATAATAGCCGAATTAGTCTAATCTAGATTGCGACGTATTGCAGGTTCGTGCATGTTAACCACGTTTAAGCTTTGATAAGGTTAGGTATCGTGCGGCAGATACAAGCTTTAGATTAGTTTGATCGTGTTTGCTTACATGTTCCTTCATCATGGATCCCAACTCGGTTGGATTGCTGAGCTTGGTTACGCTTTTCACAGCTAATTATGATTCGTCCAAACGTACTTTTCTCATGCATGCACGTTCGACAATCAATATTTTACGTACTTTATGTTTGTTTTAGCCGAATGATCTATAAGACTTGTTGGCAGACAACTTCTATATTTGTATGTCATCGTAAGTGGCTTCAGGGCCGTATATATGGAACTGTTTGGTCTCATCCATCATGTTCCAGTTTTGTATCTAATGATTTTTATCCCTTATTAGTTTCAGGTCAAACTGACCGGCACGTTTCCGGATTTCGAAACACCCGGGCACCCGATTGAAGCCATGCTTTCCGGCTTGCTGTGTGTGAGGCACAGTGCGCCACATTTTGTGTCAACATTCTCCAATCATGACCGTCCACCAACTCGTCAACCAAAACTTCCATGGTTTGCCGATATCCCGAGGCACCCTGAGCCAATCTGTTGGCTTCCTGGTTCTGGCCCCTGGGAATATGCCTGAGGCTGACCGATGGGAACGACTCAAGCAACTCTCGGCAATTCTCATGATACTCTTTTAGTATCTCATCCTTACACTCATATAGGCCGAGCAGTTGATTAATCACCAACTAAGAATCTCCAAAAACCTCAATGGCTTCAGCCCCTACCTCTCGTAGCAGTTGCAACCCCTTAAGAAGGGCTTCATATTCGGCCTAATTGTTGGTAGCCGTCGGCCTGATTGGGAAAGCATACTCTAGGCTTGCCCCCTGAGGCGACATCAGGACGACGCCGATACCCCCTCCTTGTTTGCAGGTAGATCTGTCGAAGAACAACGCTCATGGGGTCATGTCCCCCAACCGGATTCCTTTCTCGTGGTGGTGAGTGACAAAGTCAGCCATCACCTGACCCTTAACCGCCTTGGCCGACTCATACCTCAGGTCAAACTTTGAGAATGCAAGGATCCATTTGCCAATTCTCCCATTCAAAATACGCATAGACAACATGTGCTTGATGACGTCAAACTTCGACACTACCGTGCATTCTGATGACAACAGATAATGATGCAGCTTGGTGCAGGAAAAATATATACATAGGCACAACTTTTCAGTTGGGGAATATCTTGTTTCTGGATCAAGTAATCTCCTACTCAGGTAGAACACCACTCTCTCTTTCCCTTCGAATTCTTGTATCAGAGCCGACCCGACCGTGTGGTCGTCGGCTGTCACATACAACCTAAAGGGTTTTCCGTTCTGGGGAGGGATTAGCACTGGTGGAGACTTCAAATACTCCTTGATCTCATCAAATGCCTTTTGTTGTTCGTTACCCCATCTGAACTCCTACTGGCTCTTCAGCTTCAGTAGAACCGAGAATGGCAAGATCTTTGCTAATAGATTTGATATGAATCGTCTGATAAAATTGATCTTGCCGATCAAGGACTGTAGCTTAGTCTTCGTGGTTGGTGGTACAGCTTTGTCAATTGCATCGAAGCTCTTCTGTCCAACCTCAATTCCTTTCTCATGCACCATGAAACCTAGAAATTGTCCAGCTGTCACCCTGAAAGCACACTTGTGAGGGTTCATCCTCAAACCATGTTTCTTTGCACACTCCAAAGTAGCTCTGAGATCTTCAAGGTGCTCTCGATATTCCCTGGATTTCACCACCACGTCGTCGATGTAGACTTCCACTGTTTTGCCGATCAACTTATGAAAGACATAGTTCATGGCTCTCTAATAAGTTGCACCGACATTCTTTAACCCAAAGGTCATAACCACCCACTCGTATAGCCCCAATGCACCAGGACATCTGAATGCGGTTGTGTGCACATCCTCCTCGGCCATGAATATCTGGTTGTACCTAGCGTTGCCATCCATGAAACTGATCACTTTATGGCCTGCTGCCGCGTTAACCAGCATATCAGCCACCGGCATAGGATATCCATCCATCGGGGTAGCTTTGTTGAGGTCCCTGAAGTCAATGCAGACTCTCATCTTTCCATTCTTCTTGTATACAGGAACCACGTTGGCGATCCATTCGGCATACCTGTTTGCTGAATGAACTTTGACTCATAGAGGCGAGTGATCTCAGCCTTCACATCGGCCATAATGCTAGCCTTGATCCTCCTAGGTTGCTGCTTGACTAGTCAATACCCCTCTTTAATCAGCAAGCGGTGTTCGACTAGCTCTCTATCTAGACCGGGCATCTCATAGTATTCCCAAGCAAAACAATCCCTGTATTCCTTCAGCAGGGCTATCAAGCTCTCTCTGAACTCGGGTTCTAATTCTGCACTGATGTACGTCGGCCTCGGCTTGTCACCGTCTCCAATATCGACTGTCTCTAGTTCATCGGCCGACGTAAATCCTTCACCTAGCTTGCCCTTGTCGTCATCGATCTAGGTATTGTTGGCACAAATTATGATCAACTTTTACATAGCTAAAATGTTGCCACCAACCTCAGGATCAAGGATAAACAAACACATCATGAGTATTTTTATCAAATAACTAGTTCCACATGTCCATGAGTGTTTGAATGCAGGAATGAGTAAATGGAGCAAAGGAGAGCCAGTGGGACGCACATAGGGGGTCCGCCGACCACCCTATGGGCCCACCAGCTCTCCCCTTTCGGCCATGATCCAAGAGAAGCACCCAGAGTGATTTCCAGCCTTGGGATCACTCTATGCTTTCTTTCAATGGCTCACATGCATAGCACATGGATTCATGGGCCCACACCAAGGAGATAAATGTGGCAACCACCTCAGAACCAACAAACAACCTCAATGACAAGTGGGACCAACACCAAGGAGGAAGAAGTGGGCCAGGACACCCCAAGGGGGGGGGTCAGCCGACCACCCCTGGGCCCACATGGCTACCACCTGGTCCCCTGACCAGTGGGACCACTCCCAGAGGCCAAAGGAGGGCCCACTAGCCATAGGGGGGGGTCGGCCGACCGCCTCCCTAGGTCGGTTGGCTCCCCCCAACCGCCATACCACTTTACACATTTGGAAGATCACCACCATCCACCCTTGGTCGGTTCATGGGTCGGTTGGATCCAAGGGTGGAGGATGGAAGGCCCTAGATCGCTGACGTGGCTATGGAGTAGCCCCTACTCCACCTCCCACTATAAATAGAGGGTCACACCCCCCTCTCTACACATGGTGAAGAAGCCTACAAGCTCTATTCCTTAGATTGTTCTAGGAGTTAGTCTAGAGTGGGAGTTAGAGTTGAGTCGAGCTTGCTCGGGATTTCCGGAGTTGTCTTCTGGGAAGTCTGGTATAGCTCTTATATCTTTCCTTCTTTGTAAGACTTTATCTTATTGAATATATTATCCTTTCTCTTTACTTTACTTAGTATTTATGTTGAGCATTACTATACTAGATATAGTATTGTTATATGCTTTTGCTCTTTAATAGCCTTTACATTCATAGTCTCTGATCCTTGTGACCTTTCCTGTATGCGATCATTGCCTGTCATAGGGTGCTTTGATTATAGATCGTAGTCAAAGTGATAAGTTGTGTGTAATCGTGGTGCTTATACATCATCTTATCCTTGGTTACCGCTTGCTGCACGGATTGTTTGTGGTAGCTAGCAAGAGGTGACAGCCTTGTCTAGTCATTGTATTCCACCACGTGTTTTTAGGCAAGTTCTTAAAAGGTAAGGCCCCTGTAAAACAAGGGCGCGGTCAGGTAGGAGTTTTGTCCTCCTACTGATCTATTCCCTCGCCTAGCATACTTGTGTTGAGGAGGCAAGCTATAGTGTTTAGACTAGTTAATTGGCTAAGTATATTGAAGTAGAGTGAATTGCTTAAGAGTTCCTTGTACTCTCTCGTTGTCCTCCCACCTAGCTACACTATCTAGTCCGTTCTAAGTATCCTTTACCTTGGCTTATTCATTCATCAACCCCTTCCTATCATATATATCGTTTACCCTCCTATACTAGTTGGTACTAAGTTGAGGTACTCTCTAGGATCCCTCTCTAATTATCATTTCTAGCACAGCTTTCCCTTGGGATAATATAAATAACGAAACCTTGGAATACTCCTAGGTGAAGTGCTACAGCGGTATAATCTGTGCGCTTGCGAATTTATCCAATAGTCATAAGAAATACCAACAGGTATGCACCGCTTCACTCCTTCTCAAATCGACTGCTCGGATCGGTTGTTGACGCACCGTGTTGAGAGCGGGGATGCCTCCTTGCAACCTTTGGCCTGAAAGGTAGTCATGGGTATGATCTTCCGAATCCCGATGAGCAGGGTTGACGGTTGCCACGGAGATCATGTCGTCGGTTGGGGACCTTTTCCTTTGGATCTCAGTCAGCCCTGAGACGCTTGGCACCCGTCAAGCTGGCCCAATCGAGACCAAATGCGATCACTGACAACCCAGTTGTTGACACCGTTTTTTGGTACGTGTCAGTATGAACCAAGTGCGCTGGTCAGCAAGAAGATGGTCACTATTCACTATCGGCATCAAGATACTACCGGTTAGGTTATCGATGGAAGCAGAGGAGGTTGCTGATTGTAAAATTTGATTGAGGAGACGTTAAGGAAGAAAGAAGGCTACTTACCGATATGAAGAGGTTGCCGATGAAGGCAAGAGAGTGTTGCCGATAAAAGCATTGCCGATAGAAGAAGGGTAACATTGCCGATGGAAATGGGGAGCTGCCAAAAGGTGATAAGGTGCTGCCGATGGAAGCAGGATGACGAGGCTGACATCAGCAGAAAGCTGCCGATGGCGATGGAAGAAGATTGCAGATTAGAAATCTGCCGATGGAAGATTTCATCGTAATAGAGACAGATACGGAAACTGGTGATTTTATACCAGTATTATTGTTATAGTTTGAGTCCCACTCTTGCACGAGTCATTTATTTCCCTTAAAATAGGAGTTTTGTTTAGGAAGGTGTGAGTCGTGTCTGTTTACAACTCCTTTTCTGGAGTATAAATATGTACCTAGGGGTGGCGTGAAA
The DNA here is from genome assembly GCA_022036555.1 of Microstegium vimineum. Taxonomy (NCBI): domain Eukaryota; kingdom Viridiplantae; phylum Streptophyta; class Magnoliopsida; order Poales; family Poaceae; genus Microstegium; species Microstegium vimineum. Next base: position 41,326,390 of record CM039119.1, read on the forward strand.
TATATACACAATCAATCAAAGAAGTTTACTATTTTCATCTACATTTCCAGCAATTTACGTTTACTGCATTAGTTCTAGTTCATCTACGAGTTCTTACGAGGTGTTGACGGATCTTCGTCAAGCTTTCCAAGATCCGCGTTGGGAGCAAATCAGAGCCTTGACGTCTGGGTGCATCACTATCGTCTCGCTCAAGCTTGTTCTAGTTATCGTCCTTGTCGATTAACTGGTCAAATCGACTGGCACACTTCGGATATTAGCCCGACGTGTTCGCAGCCTCAACGGTTTTTGTGTCAACACGTCTTTTGGCACACCCGGTGGGACCAATAATACATCTTCAGGCCACGGTTTAACCCATATCAGGCTTATGGAGGATACTGATATCAATCCACGCAATGTCATTGAAGTCTCCGAAGTAGATCTTAAAGATGATCAGAAGCAGGCTATGGAGGAGTACAAGCAGTTGTATATGAAGTCCTTCAGCCTAAACTAGAGCGGCGAAGCTATCCAGAAGCAAGATCCACTGTTGCCACGACAGGTCACCTTCGACGCTAATCCTGGTAAATTACAAGAGATGGTTAATTCCGCATTAAATCATGCGTTAATTAGCCACTCCAGTGTGCTGTCCAATACTGTATACAATGATGTTATGCAATCTTTCAAAGAAGGACAGACACCCCAGTATGTTGGTCCAGCGTATCATCAACCTGGATCGGCATCTGCTACAAATCCATCAGTGGTTCCAGTGGCATCTTCCCAACCTGTGGATCCAACTACCGATGAGGTTGCGCCTCCAAGATCTAGCCCTGTAAGTGTCACTCGATTGAGCACAGATCAGATGGCATCGGCAATGTCAGGGCCCGCAACTAAGAGTCAACCAACTCCGCCAACTGGTGGGGATACGGTATGCCTCCAAATCCATCTACCGACTCTAATCTGATCCAAGGTAACAATACAACGTGGAAAAGCCCCATGGCATCGGCAATGCCTGCAAAGCCGATGATCCCGATGACACATTATGCTACGTCCTCTCCAACTATGCAGTTGCCATCAGAAGATCTTCAGATGGTGATACCCAAAGTGCCTTATATGCCACCATCGGCAAGTTCTTTGCTGATGCAACAAGGCACGACAACTGCAAGTCAACCCATGGTGGTGGTGAATCCTCAAACTGGAGTACCAGCACACCAAGGTGGCCAATTTGTTGACTACTCTAAGGTACAGGAGCGACAGACACCGATTAGCTATCAGCTATCGGCTAATTACATGCCGATGACTTGTAATCCTGGATGGACTGCTCCAACACCGATTCAACAATAGGTGCTACAACCTGGGTATCAGTACCCGGAGAACGCTCAGAGTGGAACATCGGCGCATCGACCGATGAATATAATGCCACAGTACATCCCAGTGGGTGTACAAAGTTATCCATCGGCAAATCAGCCGATGATTAATACTCAGCGAGTTGGTGCTACACCTACGCCAAACATTCCAGCTTATTTGCCGCCAAGATACGAGGAGGCGTATCAACCAGCTCAGCCAATCAACATCCAGCCAATGCATCGGCAAGATCAAGATGCATATTGGACCAATAAGATCACCGAAGTGATGAAAGAACAATTTGGCATCAAACCTAAAGTTAACACATTTTCTTATCGGACGTCGTACCCCTCGGCATATGATTTGATTCCTCTCCAAATCGGTACAAGGTGCCGGATTTCACAAAGTTTTCTGGCCAAGACGACACGTCAACGATGGAGCACATCAACCGCTTCATTATTCAATGTGGAGAAGCAATCGACAGGGATGAACTGAGGGTAAGATTGTTCTCATCATCATTATCTAGATCAGTATTTAAGTGGTTTACTTCACTGCCTCCAAATTCTATGATTACTTGGGCCGATCTAGAGAAGCAGTTTCATAAGTATTTCTTCGCTGGCGTGCATGAGAAGAAGATTACCGATTTAGTCAAACTAAGGCAGCGTAACGATGAATCAGTAGAAAGCTTCGTCCAGAGGTTGCGAGACGTAAAGAACAAGTGCTATAGCTTGGTACTTGATGATCGGCAATTGGCAAATTTGGCCTTCCAGGGATTGTTGCCACACATCAAAGACAAATATGCATCTCAAGAGTTTGAGAGCCTGAGCCATCTCGTGCAGAGAATTGCCGATCAAGACATTAAAGCTTTCGAACCTAGGAAAAATTGGAATAAAAAGGTGTCCTTTATTTGGCAAGAAGAAGACGCCGAATCGGATGAGGAACCAAGTATCGGCGCTGCTGAATGGGTAAAAAAGAAGAAGCCGGTGTCCTGTCCATTTGGCCAGAAAGAAGTTGAAAAGTACACTTTTGATGTCACCAAGGTCGATAGGATATTTGATCTTTTGCTTCAAGAGGGGCGGATTAAGCCAGCTGAAGAGCTCAAAAGGATCAAGTATTGTAAGTGGCATGATGCAACTTCGCACAATACCAATGACTGCAGAGTCTTTAGGCAGCAATTGCAGTCAGAAATCGAGTCTGGGCGTATCAAGTTTGAAAATTCTAAAGCCCAGAAGCCGATGAAGATCGACCAGCACCCGTTTCCTAATAATTTGGTGGAAACTAGTGGAAAGGTTAAAGTGCTAACGTCGGAAGCTGCCAAGAGAAATGCATCGGTAGATCCTGAATATCAAATAACTCAGCATGACGTGAAAGGGTTTGCCAATGATAGGAAGGGTAAGGGAATTGCCGATGAGAGCAGCAGCGCCAGGAGGCTTCACAGACATGCCCCATATGGCATTGTGATTACGCACAGGCGGCCATGACAAGAATATCGGCGCTCGCAAGAGGAGCGATATCAGCAGTAGGAGGAAGAAAGGCGCCAAGAGTGGCATCGGCATAAAGATCATTGGAGGTGCCCCTTCTTTGTTCATTGCTGGGTGTTAACACTGGATTTTGGTATGCTTAGGAGAATGACAGGTGGGCCAGCAAGCAGTGGTGTTTGGAGCATTCGGCAAGTATCCATGCGGTCGGCTAGTTTCGGAGCAATTCGGCAAGTGTCTGTGTGGTCGGTTAATCTCCAAAGATTCGGCAAATGATCGTGCGGTCGGCTATTCTGAGAAGGGGTGGTTTTCTGTTGAAGGAGCGACAAAAACGGCAAGTGAGAGCCGAATCAGGCAACAGACATCGCGACGATTAAGGAAATGAAGACTCCGAAGGAAAGACTAGGGTTAGAAGTGTCGTGTTTTTCCTTTAATATTTGTAGTCGTATCCTTTTAGGACTCATGTCATGTCCAGGGTATAAATATGAACCCTTGGCCATTGTAAAAACTGTTCACAACGAATACAATACAACCGGCCTCGTGCCAACTTCGAGTCCTTTGTCGTGTCGTCGAGTTCCTTGAGAGGAATCATCGATCCGTCGACCTCCGTAAGTCCCGGCAACCTTGCTATCATGTCTAGTATCATGCGGTGGATTTAGATATTGATGCAAGTAGTCTTGTTTGTTTTCAATGATCATGCGGCGGATCTTTGCTTGACAATCAAGAAGTCTTCGCTAATGTTTCGTTTATGAGTACACACCGTGCGGCAGGTGCTTGCTCGATATGCTTAGCAAAAGCAAGATAGTTATCGGCTCTATTAGATTTGGCAAGATCTAGTAGATTCATCAAGTTACTACGTGTTGCATGTTTTATATTTGTTATAGATTTGTAACACTCTTTTGCCCAATCTAGATTGATACGGTTCGGCTTTATCTTCTTATAGATCTATTCTTGTTTTAATAGTTAATCATATTGTTCATACGAATAGATCTCATGGTCATAGTAGCCGAATTAGTTTAGATCTAGATTGTTACGTGTTGCGGGTTCATACATGTTAACCACATTTAAGCTTTGATAATGTTGGGTGTCGTGCGGCAGACGCAGACTTTAGATTAGTTTAATCGTGTTTTCTTATATGTTCCTTCGTCATGGACCCCAACTCGGTTGGATTTGCCGAGCTTGGTTATGCTTTAACTCATAGTTAATTATGATTCACCCATACGTACTTTTTCATGCAATGCACATTCGGCTATCAACTTTTTCACATGCTTATTGTTTGTTTTAGCCGAATGATCTATAAAACTTGTTGGCAGATGGTTTCTATAGCTATATGTCATCGTAAGTGGCTTCACGGCCGTATATATGGAACTGTCTGGTCTCATCCGGCATGTTCCAGTTTTATATCTAATAATTTTCATCCCTTGTTAGTTTCAGGTCAAACTGACTGGCACGTTTCCGGACTCCGAAACACCCAGGCACCCGATTGAAGCTACGCTTTCCGGCTTGCTGTGTGTTGGGCACAGTTCGTCACATTTTGTGTCAACACACTTTTTGGCACGCTCAGTGGGACTACACACTTTTTCAAGATGTTTGAATTCGATAACAGTCAGGTTCTGGACGTGACTATGGATGAGTTGCCAGAAGACCTAAGGAATACAGTCCAACAAGCGTGTGATGAGTTTCAGCAGAAGTGCTTGCTGTCCTTTTGAAAGAATAAAAGCAACAAGGTTTTTCAGAAGCAGCAGCTTCCAAGAACTCTCCTTCCAAATCAAACTGATTACACCGAAGAAGAAGATGCTCAGAAGATGTCTGAGATAGTTTATAAATCTATGAGTGAAACTCTGAGGAATCATCATACAGCTTTACTGAATACCTTTCGCTCAATCATAGTCAGTACTTTCGGTCCATCCGCCGATAAATGCTTTGAGGAAACCATTGCTCCAATGCAAGGGCCGACATTGTTCAATATGTCAAAACGCCAGGAAAAAAATTGATGAAGATGGCGAGACGTCTGGCATGAACCAAGGTGGGATGGCTCCTCACCAGAAACAACAACACCCCATGACTTATGGCCAGCTCACGTTCGGTGCAACGGGGAACGTCCCATAATCGGCTTTCAAGGTGTCTCCAGCTGCGAACAGGTTGCAAAAAAATATGTATGGAGACGGATATCAGGAATTTGCCGATTACAATGCTATTGACTCTGCAGGTTTGGCTTTTGAAGGGCAGACACATGGAGCTCCAAACTCGAATATTGACCTCATCATGAACAGGATGGGGGATATGATACAAAATCAGTTTGGCCTAGAGCCAAAGAGCCAGTCCTATGCATACAAGTCCCCTTATCCAGAGTGGTATAACCGAGTTGCACTCCCTCCGAGAGTAAAACCTCCCACAGACCTGGCCAAGTTTTCTGGTCAGGATGATACTAGCACCATAGAGCACATCAGCTGAGACTTAATGCAGTTTGGAGAGGCATCAGCTGATGAAGCTTGGAGGATTCGGTATTTCCCGTTGTCTCTGACAGGGCGGTTTTCACGTGGTTCACGTGTCTGCCGGCTAATTACGTTGGTACTTGGGCAGAATTGGAGCAGAAGTTTCATTCATATTTCTTTACAGGCACTAATGAGAAGAAACTAGTTGACCTTATGAGCTTGAAGCAGAGAGCCAATGAAACACCCTAGGAGTATCTCCGCAGGTTCAGGGAGACTAAAAACCTCTGCTACTCCTTAAACCAGCCAGATGACCAGTTGCCAGGGATAGCAATAGCGGGCATGCAACCGAATGTCAGGGAGAAGCTGTTTGGCATGGATTTTGATGACCTTGGTCAGCTGTCATAGCGATTAGCCATGATGAGCAATCATGCTCAAGGGTTCAGAAGAGACAACCGTTTCCAGAAGGGTGATGTGGCTAATGAGATGTATCAAAGTTTCCTGGAGGAAGCAGCAGAGTATGATGATGAAGATGAAATAGCCGCAGCCGAATTGGTCTGGGGGAAAGAACCAACTCTGGTCAGTCAATGCTGGTTGAGGCAGCAGAAGGGTATGTACGACTTTGATGTCTCCAAGTTAGACAAGTTGTTTGAGATGTTGCTCAAAGAAGGGCGTATCAAGTTGCCGGAAGGGCACCCCATGCTGCGCCCTGAAGGGGTGAGAGATAAAATGTTTTGCGGCTACCACAATACCAATTCTCATTCCATCAATGATTGCCGAGTATTCACAATGCGGATTCAGAAAGCTATTCAAGAAGGGCATTTGAAATTTGATGGTAAGATGAAAATTGATGCTAATCCTTTTGCACAGAACACAGTGTCCTTCTCCATGAACATGGTTGCTATAGAAAGCTCTAAAGACAAGGGCAAGGTGAAACTGTTAACCTCAGACAGAGCTAAGAAAACTAGTGTTGTTGACCCTGATCGGCAAATTACAAATGAAGAATTTCGGCAATAGGCTCGGTTCCAGAACGGCCGAACCGAGAGATGGGAACCTTCTAAGCCCAGAGTCACGACACGGATTCTTTTGAACAAATGGCGACGGGAGAAAGAACGGTATCGGAAGCGAAGGTATTACGAGGAACAAGAGTTCATGGAGGAACATCAGAGGTATGAGGAAGAGATGTACCAGAGGGAGCAAGAGTACATGAGAGAGCAGGAACAGTCTCATTGGGGATGCTCATTCTTTAAACATTGTTGGAATGAAGGCTTGAAGCTGCCTACTAAAGATAATTGCCCTGAATGCAGTGACCAATATTTAGAGTACAGGCAGTCTCGGGGCAACCGCCTTCCAGTCCATGAAAGGCTTAGAGCATGTTTTACTGAGGACGATCGGCGTGTAAAAATGGATAGCTCTGGAAATCCGCGAAGCAAGAGATTTGTCGATCAAGGGTGGATCCATTATGAAGAAGGCGATGAGGAAGAAGAGATCTGTGAGTACGTGTGGCAAAAAGGACAATGGTGTCCACCAGGGATGAGAAAGAGCCAGAAAAGAAGGGTACAACGCTTGAGGAACAAAGAGTTGGCACAGACAGTTGCCGAAAAAAAACAAGTGTGGCGTCCTAAGAAAAAGCCTGACAAGCAAGACCAGTCGGCTGATGCGTATATGGCTTTCTTTATTCCATCAGAGTTCTTAGCTCCAGAAGACCAGGATATCCAAGAAGAAGTGTACTTAGATTTCGATGAGAGTGAGTATCATGATCTGATGGCCCAACTTGTCCTAACCGAACGGGCGGTTTTCGATAAGCCGGCCAAACATCGACATTTGAAGCCACTTTATGTGAAGGGGTACGTCAATGGCAAACCTCTGACCAAGATGTTTGTTGATGGAGGAGCTGCCATCAATATCATGCCTTATACCACCTTTAGGAAGCTCGAGATGACCAATGAGGAACTGCTAAAAACTGACATGGTACTCAGGGATTTTGCTAGCAATCCTTCTGACCCCAGAGGAGCTATGCATGTTGAGTTGATGATTGGATCAAAAACTTTGATTACTACTTTCTTTTTCATCGATGGCAAGGGGGCATACAGTCTTCTCTTAGGGAGAGATTGGATCCATGCTAACTGCTGCATACCTTCAACCATGCATCAAGTTCTTATTCAGTGGATTGGAGATGATGTTGAAGTTGTTCATGCCGATGATTTGGTAAGTGTTGCTGCTGCAGAGCCTACTTACTAGGAATATGATGGCGTCGATTGTTTCTCTGGAAGAGTATAGGAATAAGGTCCTGTGAATGTCTTCAACAAGGATCAACAGCCAATCCAAGCAGTCGGCTCTCAAAGCAATTTTTAATGGAGAACCCGATCGATGGCAACAAAGGAAAGTTGGGATGTGGCTTTATGTCGACCGATAAGCTAGAGGAGATAAATTTTGGTGATGATATCAAACCAAGGCCAATGTATGTCAGTGAAAATTTAGACCCAGAGTATAAATTGAAATTGATAAACCTTCTGAAAGAGTTCAAGGATTGTTTTGCTTGGGATTACACAGAGATGCCCGGATTGGATCGTTCTATTGTTGAGCATCGATTGCCGATCAAGCCTGGGTATCGTCCTTATAAACAACCTCCTCGGAAAATTTTCAAAGAGGAGGTATTGGCCGATGTGAAAAAAAGAAGTTGAAAGATTATTAGAAGCAAATTTCATTCGGCCATACAGGTATGCAGAGTGGATTTCAAGTATAGTACCAGTGTATAAAAAGAATGGAAATATGAGAGTCTGCATTGAATTTAGAGATCTCAATAAAGCCACTCCAATGGATGGTTACCCGATGCCGGTTGCCGATTTACTTGTTGATGCATCGACTGGTTATGAAGTCACCAGCTTTATGGATGGTAATGCTGGCTATAACCAGATCTTTATGGCAATAGAGGATATTTCAAAGACAGCTTTCAGATGTCCTGGTCATATTGGGTTATTTGAGTGGGTTGTCATGACTTTTGGTTTAAAGAATGCCAGTGAAACTTATCAGAGAGCCATGAACTTTATTTTCCACGAGTTGATCGGCAAAATTGTGGAGATCTATATTGATGATGTGGTGGTCAAATCCAGAAATCACAAGGGACATTTAGCTGATCTAAGGAGGACTTTGGAGTGCACTAGGAAGCATGGTTTAAAGATGAACCCGAACAAGTGCACCTTTGGAGTCTTAGCTGGTGAGTTTCTAGGATTTTTAGTCCATAAAGGAGGGATCGAAGTTGGTAAGAAAAGCATGGAAGCAATAGACAAGGTTATCCCTCCAGCCAATCTCACAGAATTGCAATCACTGCTCGGCAAGATTAATTTTGTAAGAAGATTCATATCTAACTTGTCCGAAAGAGTTTTGCCTTTTCTCTCCACTGTTGAAGCTTAAAAAGGATCAAGAATTTGTATGGGGTGACGTACAACAAAAGGCATTTGATGAAATCAAAGAATACATGAAGGCGCCACCTGTATTGGTACCTCCACAGCTTGACAAGCCTTTTAAGTTGTACGTGGCGGCCGACAACCTAACAAGGTATTTGACAAGCCTCCTCATGCAAGAGTTTGAAGGAAAAGAAAGAGTAATATCTTACCTTAGCCGAAAACTACTAGATCCCGAAACAAGGTATTCGACTGTGGAGAAACTTTGCTTGTGTGTATATTATTCATGTACCAAGTTTCGGCACTACCTGTTGAATGCTGAATGCGTGGTAGTTTCTGAATTTGATGTAATAAAACATGTGTTATCAATGCCAATTCTAAATGGTAGGATTGGCAAGTGGATTTTGGCAGTGAAGGGTCAAATTATTGCCGATGTTGTTACCCATCATCGTGATCCTTCTCCTAACATGATAAGTATTGCACCTTGGACTTTGTTTTTTGATGGTTCATCTTGTAGCAGAGGTAGTGGTGCTGGTATTTTCTTGGTTTCTCCACGAGGGGTAATTTTTAAATATGCCATCCCTATTGAATTTCATGTTACTAACAATCAAGCCGAGTATGAAGCGCTACTTAGAGGGCTTCGGCTTCTTGTTGAAATAAAGGTTGTTGCTGTTGAGATCTTTGGAGATTTTGAGTTGGTAATTAACCAATTACTTGGCCAATATGAATACAAGAATGATATATTAAGAGAATATTATGAAGAGTGCCGAGAGCTTTTGAAGAATTTCCAGGTAGCAACCTTGCATCATATCCCTAGGGGGCATAATGAAGAAGCAAATAAACTGGCTCAAACTGCTTCAGGATACCGAGAGGATCAAGAGATTAGCGCTTTGGATGATAATTGGGTAATTGATGACTGGAGAAACGAAGTTACCGATTACTTAAAGAATCCATCGCAGAATGTTTCCCGAAAGCTCAGATACAAAGCCCTCAAGTTTGTGCTCCTTGATGATCAGTTGTACTATAAATCTATAGATGGGGTACTCCTCAAGTGATTTAGTAAAGGAGAGGCTAGAGAGTTGATGTATGACGTACATGAGGGTGTGTGTGGTGCACATCAATCGGCTTACCGAATGAAGTGGATAATTAGAAGGACTGGTTACTTTTGGCCAACCATCCTTGAAGATTGCTTTGAATATTACAAGGGGTGTCAAGATTGTCAGAGATTTGGCAACATTCAGAGAGCTCCAGCATCGACTTTGAACCCAATTATCAAGCCTTGGCCATTTAGAGGATGGGGCATGGATTTAATTGGTCAGATTAATCCTCCTTCTAGCAAAGGACAGAAGTTTGTGTTGTTAGCTACTGATTATTTTACAAAGTGGGTTGAAGCTATTCCTTTGAAGAAGGTTACATCAGAAAACATGATCAATTTTGTTAAGGAGCATATAATTCACAGGTTTGGAATTCCTCAGACTATAACGATAGATCAGGGAACTCAATTAACTTCATCTGAGTTTTGTGATTTTGCCGAAGACATGGGAATCAAATTATATAATTCTTCTCCTTATTATGCACAAGCTAATGGCCAAGCTGAGGCATCAAATAAAATCATGATTAAAATTATTCAGAAGAAGATCGATGAAAAACCGAAGATGTGGCATTCGGTTCTTAATGAGGCTTTATGGGCTTATCGAATGGCTTGTCATGGGTCTACTCGGGCGTCTCTCTACGAGTTGGTTTATGGGCATCATGTTGTGTTACCATGGGAGCTGCAGTCGGGTTCCAGGCGAGTTATATTGCAAAATGATTTGAAGAAAGAAGATTATAAGGATCTGATGATGGATGAATTGGAGGATTTACATTTGGTTCGTCTTAAAGCGTTGGAGAATATTGAGAAAAATAAATTACGTGTTGCCAAGTATTACAACAGAAAGGTCAAAGAGAAGCAATTTGCAGAGGGAGATTTAGTTTGGAAAACTATACTGCCGATTGGGACAAAGGATAAAACGTTCGGCAAATGGTCTCCGAACTGGGAAGGACCTTTTCGGATAGTGATGTGTGCACCTGGTAATGCGTATATCTTGAAGACTCTACTGGGAGAAGAATTTACTAGAGCTATTAATGGGAGATTTCTTAAGAAATTTCATCCCAGTGTTGAGGTTGGTGCATGAACAAACTTAAGGAATTCTATGTGCAAAATAGCCGATGTTGAAACATCGCCTTTAGCCGAAAAAATACTCTAAGGACTTAGAGAATAGCCGACGCGATGTGTGTCTCCTTTAGAGCAAAAAATTTTTAAACACAATCAAGGCGGTGTCATACAGATTCAAGCAACAGATGTCAGATTCATCATTCTCAGAAAGATCATGACAAAAGAAACGAATGGAAACCACATATTACATTTCACAAGACAGGTAGTTCTTTACAGGAAATCCCTAATTACAAACTACTCATCAAACATCCTGTTGAGAATAGACTGGGCATCTGTGGCGTCGGCGATGCCGGTAGCGTGGTCCTCGTAACTGTCCAAGAGATCATCGATGTCTTCGATCTCTTCTTGGGGCACGCCACCACTGAAGCCGGCTGGCATGAAGGAGAGATCTTCGTTGGTCTGGGTGGACATCGCTGCCAGCCCCAGAGCTGCGCCGTGACGCACGCCTTGGATGACGGCCTGATCTATATGGCCGTTCGCATCATCAAGACGAGCCTCAGCAGTTTCTCCCTGGGCGTTCACCTTGTCAGCAATCTTGTTCGCCGCAATCTTCAAGCGCTCGACCTCTGCAGAGAGTGCTGAATAGAAGGATACCAATCGGGGGAATAGATGAATCGGAGAAAGGGAAATGAAGAAGAGTTATTTGCACTAACCGGAGATGGTGTCGCAAAACTGATTCCGCTGGTTCTCCCACTCGAGTTGGTTGATGCCGTATTGCTTGGAGATCTTCTCCAGCTCTCCTCTGGCCTTGTCCCTTTCGCCCCTGAAGGTAACCGCCTCCGCGTGGGTATAAGGGACGTCCATGGCACCCGAATCCAAATCCCAAGGTTGGGAATGGTAGGAGCCTGAAGACCGAGAGGAACCGGAGGAGCCAGATGATGGAGTCCCTGGCTCGGCTGCTGTCGCCGAAGGGAAGGGGATGCTGTAACTAGAGGAGATCGACCTGATCGTGATAAGCAAGAATAGAGCCAGGGTTAGAGAAATAAACAGAAAACAAAACTGCAAGGGGGCAAGGAACCAACTCTCACCCGTGTTGCCGATTACGCCATGCTCGGCTCCCTTCAGCTTCCCCTTCGGCGGGGCGCTTGCCACGGTTTTCGCCGCCCGCCATTGCTACTATGCAGACTAGGGTTTCCTTCTGGATTGGTTTTGAGCAGAAGAAGAGGAGGAAACGGAGGCGTAAAAATGTCTGACTAGAACTGTTGACAGGGGTAGACGAAAGAAGGTGTATTTATAAGACGAATGGAGATACCAAGCGACGGGTTAGGGTTTTCCCACTTGGATGTGCCGTTATTGGACTGGGCCAGACTCGGGTAAGTCAAGATATCGGTCGGCTATTTCCTTAAGTCAAGAAGGCAGGGAATGATCGGTTATTTCTTTGGCTCGGAAGGCTAAATGTAATTGGCTATATTTTGATCAGGAGAATATAAAGCTGATTACATTATCATACAAACAGAAGTGTATAGGGGTAAAGATAGAAATAACCGATTGTTTGAAGAACAGAATATATCATGATTAGACTATTACAAATCCATGTTTTACTAACTGAGAAGCTGGTTGATGTCATCTAAAGCATCAGCTCTGATGCGGTTAACGTTCCTCAGCACCTTCTGATCTTCATCCTCAGAACTTTGAATGTCAGACAACTTAGCCTTGAGCAGCTGGTCTTCTTTGAGGACAGATGATATTTTTTATGAAGTTACCTCTATGGATTTTGGCAAATCTTTCATCTTGGCTTCATAAGACTGAATTTTGGCATTCAGTTCAGTCAGTTGTGCTTCTAGTTTGATTTTCTCATCCCTCATTGCTTTCAGCTCAGGCTCCAAGGTTGCAAATGAATTCTTGGCAGTTTGGAGTTGGGAATGCAAGGCTTTAGCTTCTTGCTTCTTCAGAGACCTACTGTTCTGCAAAACAGTTCTAGAGGCTATGTTTTTTTTGCCCTCTTCACCGCAGCAAAGTAGTCATCAAGTTTAGCTGCAGACTCTAGAAAAGCCTTGAGGATAGGTGGAAGATCTTGATTGATGAGTTCAAGAAGTTCTTTTATTTGATCTGAATCCTGAACCAAGATGTTGATGTCCTTGTTCAGCAGACTAGCTATATCTTCCAACCGGGCTTGGTTTTCCACTAACAAGGTCTGCTGAGAGGTGGCTTCTTCACCTTTTTCACTGATGAAATCTTCAACAGTTAAGGAATAGCTAGTAGTTGGCTTAGCAACGTTCTAAAAGGAAAAAGTTAGCTGACTGGGTGAGTTTGCTAAAAATGGCTTAAGACAAGATGTTACCTGTTGTCTTGATTGATTCTCAGAATGGGTAGTGTCCTGCTCTGTTTGAAGGTTTGACTGAATGTTCAGAAGAGGTGAATCTTGAACTGGACCAGATGAGGCTTCCCCTGCTAAATCTTCTAGAATTTTATCTATTACCAATAATGCAGATGATGAGAAATAAGAACATGAAATAGATATCACATGAGAAGAGAGATAATTAGTCAAATGATGTTACCAAAATGTTCAGTAGCTTCACGAGCCTCTGTGCTTTCGGCTTCACAAGCTTCTATGTCTCCAGTCTCTTGAGTCTCTGTATCCTCGATAGGAGCTTGAGGAGGAATTTCCACTGTTGTTGAGACTTTATTTGATCCTGGAATGTCAACATGTGGCTGTAGTGGGAATGATAGATGGTCAGAGTTGTTGTTGAATGAGATTTATTGCTGGATAAAAGGTTCATACCTTGGGAGACCGTTTGACTATCTTAGATCTCACTCTTCTGAACACATTAACATTTTCAAGTGCTTTCCTTTTGCCCTCTCCCCCTGAAAGTGTAGTATCTAAGACTGCGAGAGTCTTCATGAAGATTGCTAGAGTTGGGGCATTAAAACCCAAAGCAGGTTTAGGCCTAGCTCGGTAGTATTGGAGTACTTTGGAAGGAGAAGTAGGTTCAAAATCCTATGCAATGATTCAATTTAAAATAAGGGATAAAATCAAAAAGCAGGAGGTGACAAGTGCAGTGGAGTTACCTCACTATCAGAGGCAAATTGAGTTTGCAAATCTTCGCATAAACAGTGCACTGGTACATTAAAGATGTGATTGTGCCATTCTTGCCACCAAGAAGCAAAAAGAGGATGAGCAGCATCTACTAGCCCAAATGGGGAAGGTTGATATGTTGGCAAGTCACGTCCAAGTTCAAAAACTCTATTAGCTTCCAGTGTACTTGTGATCGTCTCCCTGTATCTTATGATTGTTGAAAAGAAAGGTCTTGGGGGCAACTGTCCACATCCTAACTGCCTGGCTGCCATGTTTGGGTGATAGAATTCATAAGTAGAGTTCACTAGCCTCCCATGATGAAATTCGGCTGGCAGAGTGCAAGGTTTGATAAAGGAATTGAAAATTTTTGTGGCTATTTTGTCAGAACAGCCAGTTTCATAGCTGAATTTGCAAGGGAGAGTCAGACTGTCATCTTCTCTATAAGGAAGCCAAAGCACATGGTTGAAACCCTTCAAGAACAGCTTGGACAGATGACCAATATCCATATCAATGCTGATGGAGGATGCTGCTTCTCCATAAGTTTGGCATTTCTTGACTTTTGCTGAGCTGCCTTCAACATAATTAACTGAGGGGAAATGCAAACTATGGAGGGGCACAAACATTATCTGGTGCATGTAAAGCTGCAACCACATCAGGATAAGCCACCAAGGGCCACTCACACAAGAAATGTCCTTGTCGTGGTACATCTGAATAGTGATCTGATGCATCATATGGTAAACAGATCCTAGGAGGTACTTACCCAGAGAAATTGTGCTGCCTGCAACTAAATCCTTGACCATTGTCATGTGATTCAAGGTTGGCTCATTAGATTTTCCACAAAAAATGAACCTGCACAGCCACATGTTCATAAAGGCTCTGTATTCTTTGTCAGAGACAGCACCAGATGCTTCCATATAGTTTTGGATGTATCCAACCCATCCACCTCCAGATTTGACAGTTTTCTGATTGCTTTTGCTCTTGTACTTGATAGGTTGTACTGGAAGTGATACATTCAGACCAGTCATCATGAAAACATCGGCTAAAGTGAGAGTCATCATACCATGGCCGAAGACAAAAGCGTTGATGGCGTCAGACCAAAAATGAGAAGCTGCTATCAGAAGGGGTTCATTCCTGGGCATCTCTGACAAAGATAGTTCCAAGCAATGACTGATGTCCTGATTGTCCCAATGGCTGCTGTTCTTCTCCAGCATCCGCCGATACCAGTTTCGCCACCCAGCGATTGGGGGAAACGGCCAAGTCTTGAAGGTGTTTGGCCATTGATTTGGTGGGCTAACTCCAGACTTGAAAGAGATTCTTGAAGTTTCCTTCTCAATGATCTCGGTTGGGTTGGGATTCCCCATCGGGCCAAGAAGATAGGAATCGGGATTTATAGCATAAGGGATCAGAATCTCGTTCTTGTATTCCTTCAAGGAAATCAGAAAATAATGAATCGGGAAAGAAACAGAGGGATCAGCTAAGGATTACCGAATGCGTAGAGGTAAATGGAACTTACCTCTGGAATTTCATCCTGGGTCACCATTGAAGAGTTGAAGTGAATTTAAGAGTGTGTTGGAGCTTGGATTTCTTGAGCGGTGGCTGTGGTGTTGAACAGTGTTGACCTAGAAAGAAGGGGGAAGCTTGTAGTCAATTTCGGAATAAAATGTCTTTTATCCCAAAATTGAGGGGCATGTGTTAACACTGGATTTTGGTACGCTTACGAGAATGACAGGTGGGCCAGCAAGCAGTGCTATTCAGAGCATTCGGCAAGTATCCATGCGGTCGGCTAGTTTCGGAGCCATTCGGCAAGTGTCTATGTGGTCGGTTAATCTCCAAAGTTTCGGCAAACGATCGTGCGGTCGGCTATTCTGAGAAGGGGTGGTTTTCTGTTGAAGGAGCGACAAAAACGGCAAGTGAGAGCCGAATTAGGCAACAGACATCGCGACGATTAAGGAAATGAAGACTCCGAAGGAAAGACTAGGGTTAGAAGTGTCGTGTTTTTCCTTTAATATTTGTAGTCGTATCCTTTTAGGACTCATGTCATGTCCAGGGTATAAATATGAACCCTTGGCCATTGTAAAAACTGTTCATAACCAATACAATACAACCGGCCCCGTGTCAACTTTGAGTCCTTTGTCGTGTCGTCGAGTTCTTTGAGAGGAATCATCGATCCGTCGACCTCCGTAAGTCCCGGCAACCTTGCTATCATGTCTAGTATCATGCGGTGGATTTAGATGTTGATGCAAGTAGTCTTGTTTGTTTTTAATGATCGTGTGGCGGATCTTTGCTTGACAATCAAGAAGTCTCCGTTGATGTTTCGTTTATGAGTACACACCGTGCGGCAGGTGCTTGCTCGATATGCTTAGCAAAAGCAAGATAGTTATCGGCTCTATTAGATTTGGCAAGATCTAGTAGATTCATCAAGTTACTACATGTTGCATGTTTTATATTTGTTATATATTTGTAACACTCTTTTGCCCAATCTAGATTGATACGGTTCGGATTTATCTTTTCTTATAGATCTATTCTTGTTTTAATAGTTAATCATATTGTTCATACGAATAGATCTCATGGTCATAGTAGCCGAATTAGTTTAGATCTAGATTGTTACGTGTTGCGGGTTCATACATGTTAACCACATTTAAGCTTTGATAATGTTGGGTGTCGTGCGGCAGACGCAGACTTTAGATTAGTTTAATCGTGTTTTCTTATATGTTCCTTCGTCATGGACCCCAACTCGGTTGGATTTGCCGAGCTTGGTTATGCTTTAACTCATAGTTAATTATGATTCACCCATACGTACTTTTTCATGCAATGCACGTTCGGCTATCAACTTTTTCACATGCTTATTGTTTGTTTTAGCCGAATGATCTATAAAACTTGTTGGCAGATGGTTTCTATAGCTATATGTCATCGTAAGTGGCTTCACGGCCGTATATATGGAACTGTCTGGTCTCATCCGGCATGTTCCAGTTTTATATCTAATAATTTTCATCCCTTGTTAGTTTCAGGTCAAACTGACTGGCACGTTTCCGGACTCCGAAACACCCAGGCACCCGATTGAAGCTACGCTTTCCGGCTTGCTGTGTGTTGGGCACAGTGCATCACATTTTGTGTCAACACTGGGAAGAAGGCATCAAGCTACCCACTGCCGATAATTGCCTCGAATGCAACGGGTACTATCTTGCCCATCGATCAGAAAAGAAGCCATGTTTTGATGATAGGGCATCAAGCTATGGCAGGACGATCAGAGAAAAGGGATCGGTACATGATCGGCTGGGGGGCAAGCTCAGCGTACATGACAGGCTTGGTAAGCATGACCGTCAAGAAGAGCTTGAAGAGATGGCTAATGCAAGAGTACCTGATGAGAAGATATTCTCTAGGGATCCAAACGTAAGGGGTGGTGCAGACACGAACAGTGAGAAACAGTACCAGCCTGTTAGGAAAACTAAGCTTCCTCAATGGTGCCCCAAGGGTCTGACGAAGACTCAGAGAAGGAGGCTCCAGCGTGAACGCTAAGGAGATTTGTATCATAGTGAAAATCCTTCAAGGGAGAAATCTCTAGTTAAACAGTGGAGGCCGAAACGCAAGGATAGGAATCCATCGGCAGAGGTCAATATGGTTGTTACATTGCCGATGGAATTTATGGCGCCTACCGATGCTAAGGAAGAAGCTGCTGAGATGGCGCAGTTAGTGCTGGACCCGATGGCGGCTGTCTTTGAAAAGCCTACCGATGACGAAAGGCAGCATTTGAGGGCCTTGTTTGTCAAAGGTAAAGTTGATGGGCAGCCAGTATCCAAGATGCTAGTAGATGGTGGAGCGGCAGTCAATATAATGTCGTACGTTATGTTCAGGAAGCTTGGGAAAGGTGACCAGGACTTAGCCAAGACAGTCATGATGCTTAAAGATTTTGAAGGCAATGTGTCACCAGCTAAGGCAACAGTGTGCGTTGAGTTGACCATCGGCAGTAAAACTTTGCCGACGACATTTTTTGTGATCAATGGCAAAGGTACCTACAACTTGTTCCTAGGAAGGGATTGGATCCATGCCAATTGCTATGTCCCTTCTACAATGCACCAGAGCCTCGTGCAGTGGGTTGGAGACAGGATTGAAGTCGTCCAGAGTGAGGCTTCGTTAATCATTGCATCGGCAGAATCAGAAACTTATGAACAAACCAAGTGCATATCAGGTGAAGCTTAGGATACGGAGTTCCTCAAGGTTGCCGATTACCGAATCATACCGATCCAAGCAGTCGGTTCTGAAAGAAAGTTTTAATGGATCAGTTCGCAGATGACAGAAAACTTGGGCAGGGGTTCACATCGGCAGATGACTTACTAGATATAGATATTGGTGATGGTAGTAAACATAGGCCAACCTTTATTAGTGCTAAGTTAGATTCCCAATGTAAGCAACAGTTGAATGATTTATTAAAAGAATATAAAGATTGTTTTGCTTGGGATTATACAGAGATGCCTGGGTTAGACCGATCAATAGTTGAGCATCGGTTACCTATTAAATCTGGTTTCCAACCACATCGGCAGCCAACGCGCCGATGCAATCCTCTTGTATTACCTAACATTAAAGCTGAAATTACAAAGTTAATTGAGGCTGGATTTATTCGGCAATGTCGATATGCCGAATGGATTTCTAATGTGGTTCCTGTGTATAATAAAAATGGAAAGCTTCATGTTTGTATTGATTTCAGGAATCTCAATAAGGCTACACCGATGGATGGTTACCCGATGCTCGTTGCCGATTTACTGATTGATGCTGCTGTTGGACATCAAATAATTAATTTTATGGATGGTAATGCTGGATATAATCAAATATTCATGGCTGAAGAAAACATATCCAAGACTGCCTTTAGATGTCCAGGTCATGTCGGTTTATTTGAGTGGGTCGTGATGACTTTTGGTTTGAAGAACGACGGTGCTACTTATCAGAGAGCAATGAATTTCATTTTTCATAAGTATATCGGCATGATAGTTGAAATCTATATTGATGATGTGGTGGTCAAGTCCAAAAACTTTGAGAAGCATCTTGTCGATTTGCGAAAGATTCTAGAGTGCACAAGGGAACATGGGTTGAAGATGAATCCTAATAAGTGTGCATTTGGTGTATCGGTAGGTCAATTCCTAGGATTTATGGTGCATCAAAGGGGTATCGAGATCGGCGGAAAATCTATTGATGCAATTAACAAGGTGGTTGCTCCCACAAACAAGACTGAATTGCAGTCTTTGATCGGCAAGATTAATTTATTAGAAGATTTATATCTAATCTGTCTGGGAAGATTAAATCTTTTAGCCCGCTGTTAAAGCTGAAGGCCGGTCAAGAATTTGCATGGAAGGAAGAACAGCAATCAGCCTTAGAAGAAATTAAGAGATATTTGGTAAATCCTTCAGTCTTGGTGCCGCCTCAACACGGGAAACCTTTCAGGTTGTATTTATCTACCGATGACAACGTTATTGGGTCAGCCTTAATCCAAGAATTTGAAGGGAAGGAACGTATAATTTATTATTTGAGTAGAAGATTGGTGGATGCTAAGACCAGATATTCGGTTGTTGAGAGGTTATGTTTATGTCTATACTTCTCTTGTATTAAATTAAGGCATTATTTGTTATCGGCTGAATGTACTGTTATATGCAAGGATGATATGGTTAAGTACATGTTGTCAATGCCGATATTGAGTGGGAGAATCGGCAAATGGATTTTAGCGCTGTTAGAGTTTGATATGAAGTATGAATCGGCTAAGGCAGTTAAGGGTCAGCATTGTGGTGCAGTGAGTTCCGTGGAAATTGCTCCTTGGACTTTGTTCTTTGATGGATCTACGTGTAGGGAAGGAGCAGGTATCGGTATTGTCTTAATTTCACCCCGAGGACAAAAGTATGAAGTCTCATTGCCGATTGTTGCTACCTCAACAAACAACCAGGCTGAATACCAGGCTTTGCTAAAGGAATTGGAATTACTAAGGGAGGTGTGTGTCAATGCCGTTGAGGTCTTTGGCAACTCCATGTTAGTGATCAATCAGTTGATTGAGACATATGAGTGCCGAAGTGAAATTTTAATTGCATACCATGAAAAATGTTTGCAATTATTAAAAGAATTTAAAGAATACCGCCTTGAGCATATTCCCAGATTACATAATAAAGAGGCTAATCGGTTAGCGCAGTACGCTTTGGGGTATCAACCGATTCAGGAAATAATGACATCAGTAATGGTTGCCGATGACTGGAGGAAAGAGATTGCCGATTACTTAAGGGATCCATCTAGAAAGGTTGAAAGGCGTCTAAGGTTTCTGGCTACCAAGTATGTGCTCCTTGATGATGAATTGTATTATCGGACGATCGATGGGGTTTTGCTCAGATGCCTTAGTAAAGAAGAATCAAAAGAGTTGATGAGTGAAATTCATGAAGGAGTATGTGGAGCGCATCAATCGGCATTCAAAATGAAGTGGATGATTAGACGGAATGGGTATTATTGGCTGACAATTCTTGAGGATTGTTTCAGATACTTCAAAGGGTGTCAAGATTGTCAGAAGTTTGGTAATATTCAGAGAGCACCTGCATCGGCAATGAATCCTATAATCAAGCCTTGGCCATTTAGAGGATGGGCTATTGATCTCATCGGCCAAATTTATCCGCCATCGAGTAAAGGGAATAAATTTATACTTGTTGCCACTGATTATTTCACGAAGTGGGTTGAAGCTATTCCTTTGAAGAAGGTGATTTCGGCAAACATGATAGATTTTGTGAAGGAGCATATTGTTTACCGATTTGGTATTCCTCAGACTATTACAACTGATCAGGGGACTATGTTCACATAAGGGGAGTTTGATGAATTTGCTATCAGTATGGGGTTTAAAGTTTTAAACTATTCTCCTTATTATGCTCAAGCTAATGGTCAAGCCGAAGCAACTAATAAAGGGGTTATTAAGCTTATCAAGCGCAAGATTGAAGAAAATCCTAGAAGGTGGCATATAGTGTTGAATGAAGTTTTGTGGTCATATCGGATGGCATGTCATGGTGCAACTAAAGTTTCACCATACCAGTTAGTCTATGGGCATGATGTTGTCCTACCCTGGGAAGTTAAAACTGGTTCTAGATGATTGTTTTCCCAGGACCAATTGACAACCGATGAATATGATATCCTTATGAAGGATGAATTAGAAGATCTAGCAGGTCATCGGTTGAGAGCTCTGATCAACATGGAAGAGAACAAGAAGAGGGTTGCCAGGTGGTATGACAAGAAAGTGAAAGTGAAAGAGTTTGCCGATGGCGATCTGGTGTGGAAACTGATTTTAC
This sequence comes from Microstegium vimineum, assembly GCA_022036555.1. Classification (NCBI taxonomy): domain Eukaryota; kingdom Viridiplantae; phylum Streptophyta; class Magnoliopsida; order Poales; family Poaceae; genus Microstegium; species Microstegium vimineum. The sequence goes on from CM039119.1 coordinate 41,347,550, forward strand.
CGATTGGGACTAAGAGTTCAAAGTTTGGAAAGTGGTCTCCTAATTGGGAGGGTCCTTTTCGGATAAATCGATCTGTTCCTGGTAATTCTTATATTTTGGAAACCCTCGAAGGGGTTGCATTTTCCAGAGCGATCAATGGTAAATATTTAAAGAAATATTATCCTAGTATCTAGACGGATGCATAAAGTAATACGGGCGTAGGTACCGATGACGAAGTTATCATACAAAGCAACAACAGAAAGGGCATTAACATTATAGTACAAACAAGCTAGTCGTCAAGTTTAGAGTTATCAGTACAACAAGATTACAGCAGAGATTGAATAGATGAAATCGCACGAAGGCGAATTTGGTCTGCTTCCTCTATCTCTCTGGCGTCATCATCGGCAGTGCCCTCAATTGGCTTTACCTTTCTTTTCAGCAGGAGGGCGTGGCGAGCATTGGTGTCCCTTTCTTGTTGCAGAGCTCTGGCAGCATTGGGAAGTTGAGCCTTCTTTTGGTTGGCTGCATCTAAGGCTTCATCAACTTTCTTCAGCTCTGCTAGCAATTCTTCCTTTCTTGCCAATAGATGGGTGATTTCTTGTTCAAGATCGACACTGGAGGCTTCTAGGCGGTCGATGCCCTTGTGCTTCTCTTCGGCAGCTTGCTTAAATTTAAGCATTTCTTCTTCGAGCTATGCTTGGGCAGTTCTATCGGCAATGCGACGTGAGGTCCTTTGATATTGAATTTGTCGGCTCTCAAGGAACGCCACTTGGAAGAGTGTTTCTTTGATATCGGCAGGCAGTTGGCCTTGAATTTCCTTGAAAGCTATCCTTACTGCGTTTCAATCTTGGACCAGTTGGGATGTGCTTTGCTACAGTAAGGATAGCAATGCTTCAAGTTTGGATTTCACTTCTGCCGATATGGCGTTTGATGGTGGAGCAGAACTTTCTTCTTCTTCATCATCATCTGGTATGTTGATGGCAAAGGAGAATAAGCTATTGAGGGAGTCTTGGGCCTGAAAAGAAAAGGATTAGAGTTTGCCGATTGAAAAGTTTGTGCTTTGCAGATTTTATGACAAGATAGTCGGTTTACCATCTTTAGAAGAATGTCTCGCCTCGGACTTGATAGAGCAGCTGGCGCGGCGGTGTCTTGAGGATCGGCAATGATTGCCGATGAACTTGCCTCTGTGGCTAGAATAGTTAATGCCAATGATGGTGCCGGTGCAGGTAGCGGTTCTGTTACGGCCAATTCCTGCGGCGCTGACACTATCCCTTGAATGGAAGCTTCAACGGGTGTTTGGTCAGGGACAGGTGCTGGTGTTGGCTCTTCTGGTAATGTATTAGTAGGAGACTGAGGGGATGCTTCCGAGGACGTGACTGATGGCCTTGGGCATTTTGGTTGAGGAGCAGTGCTTGATGCATCTCGGCGTTTGGACTTCTGCACTCGGGGGGCATCGGCAGACTGAGTCGAAGGAGCCTATGCACTTAGAGTAGCTACCGATGAACTTGTCTGCTACAAAAGAAAAAAACGTTTGGTGCAAGTCAGGAATTAAGTAAGAATTGTCGATGAAAATTTTATGATCGGCATAAATAAAGTAGAAATTTGTTACCACAAAAGCTTGCGCCAGGACAGCGGCAGCGGCCGATGGAGTGACAGCCGCCCTAGTTGTTGTTGACTTGGGCTTGATGGTGACCTTAGGAGTTGCCCTTTGTTGCATGAGGGAGGCCAATGATGGAGCACTGCTGCCGATTGCCGATGTGGGATTGGTCGGTCAAGTTGAAGTTTTTGCCACTTCTGCTCTTCTTTGGGATTAAGTCATTAACCTATTGATAGAAAGTTAGTTGTTGATGCCTCTGGAAGGAGATGACAGAGAAAATAACATCAAGGTTAAGCTCACCATGTCATCAGGAATAATATGATCGGCATCAATCAAGTGCCGATAGTGGTGTGATGATGTAGCGAACAGTTGGTTCTTCCACTCTTGCCACCAGAGCTTGTACGACTCAGTGATGAAGGAAATTGGCGCCCAAGTAGATAAGTCGATATTGGTTGTATCGGCATGGGGAGGCAGACTGACGATTTTATTCTAGTCCATGGCGCTGGTAATGACCTCTCTAGGCTTCACCACATTGGCGTAGCAGAGCTTGATTGACAGTTGCCCAAATGCTAGTTGCATTGCCGCTGCCGATGGGTAATAAAATTCGTAGGTAGCCTGTGTATTCTTCCCACTCCCGAAGATGTTCACTGGGATTGCGCGGGGAGTGAGGATAGCCCTCATGATTCCCTCATCCTTATCTGAGTCTGCATCGGCGATGTTGAAGGAAAGAGGAAACCTGTTTTCGTCATCAACATAGGGCCACCAAGCCCGGTCTGCAGAAGGGACTCCGCAGTAGAGTCTCTGGAAGAATCTATCGATCTGGTCCTCATTAGCCTCGGTCCCAGGTAGGACTATGATGGCTTCGCCGAAGTTGAGGGGAGAACGAGTTGCTGATTCGTCATCGGCAAGCGTGTGGTCTTCAGCTAGGTCCGTGGGAATTCCAGATTGAACAGATCAAATTGGAGAACCTAGTGCATATGAGCGTTCAGCCACATGTTCACAAACCACCAGGGTCCTCCAATGTTGGCGATGGGCTCGCCCAGTAATAACTTCTCTGATACTTGATGCAGAAGACGGTAGACTACACCAAGAAGGTATCGGCCAAGGGGAAGTTGTGCTCCATTGGCCAAGAGTTCTGCTGCAGGGAGATACATGTTGGTTGGTCAAACCGTCCTGCCACAAAAGATGAATTTCTCCAGCCACATGTTTAGGAAAGTGGCATGCTCCCTCTGGCATACTGATCCGGTCTTTTGGTATTCTTGAATGTATCCAGTCTAGCCGCCGATGTTGCGGGTAGTTACCCGATGTTCGGGCTTTCTGTTAAAGAGAGTGGCATTGTCGGCAGAAGTGATGTCGAGGCCGGTGAGCATATACACATCGGCAAGTATCGGGGTGGCTGGTCCGTGTTTGAATAAGAATGCGTTCATGGTGTCGGACCAGAAGTAGGATGCGGCGATCATCATGGACTCGTTTTTTGCCATATCGGCAATAGATAGCTTGATACATTGATCCAGCTGGCGCTCTGCCCAGTAAACTCGCTACGATTTGGCCATCCTAAGGTACCAGTTTTTCCACCCTTTGGTGGGTTTGGGCCAAGAACGGAAGATATCTGCCCATAACCCTAGGTTGAAGTGTGCGGCTCTGAAAGGAACCCGGTTGATTTCTGCATTGATGGTTTCAGTTGGATCGGCATTCCCCATTGGACCCAAGCAGCAAACATGTGGTTGATCGGTGGGGATTACTATTCTATTGCGCATCTCCTAGATTCAGAAAACAAAGAGGAAAAGGAAAAAGAGATCATGATACAATGCAAAAGAGAATCGCAGAGTATGAAGTGAGAAGAAGAGAAATTGACCGCGGGGACGTTGAAGCTGATTGCCATTGGGTCGAAAAGATTCTTGCAGGTTGCGCCTTGCTGGTGGAAGAAGTTGTCCGTTGAATGTCGCCGGAGTGCTCTTTAGAGGCGCTGGTGAAATGGGGAATGAAAGCAGATGAAGATATGAGCTCAGGGTGAAGAAAAGGTTGGATGATGGTGATTTTTATAGGCCTAGAGGCGCCAGGGGTATTTTGGAGTTTTCTTTTAACTGAGCAGAGATATGGAAGGGTATGGTGGTGGATTCGTGCGACGATCGAGGAATTGTGAGAGTGGATTGTGACTGTTCACGCTACAGTTGCGGGGTTTTGTTGGTAACTTGTAGTTTTTGCGTGCGGTAATCGAGGAAGTCGTGCAAGCATTTTGGAGGGAAAGATTGCAATAAAGGAAATTTCGGCGCATAAAATATTTTATACTCCGAAATTGGGGGACATGTGTTGACACCATTTTTTGGTACGTGTCAATATGAACCAAGTGCGCTGGTCAGCAAGAAGACGATCACTATTCACTATCGGCATCAAGATACTAAAGGTTAGGTTACCGATAGAAGCAGAGGAGGTTGCCGATTGTAAAATTTGATTGAGGAGACGTTAAGGAAGAAAGAAGGCTACTTGCCGATATGAAGATGTTGTCGATGAAGGCAAGAGAGTGTTGCCGATAAAAGCATTGCCGATAGAAGAAGGGTAACATTGCCGATGGAAATGGGGAGCTGCCAAAAGGTGATAAGGTGCTGCCGATGGAAGCAGGATGATGAGGCTGACATCAGCAGAAAGCTGTCGATGGCGATGGAAGAAGATTGTAGATTAGAAATCTGTCGATGGAAGACTTCATCGTAATAGAGACAGATACGGAAACTGGTGATTTTATACTAGTATTATTGTTATAGTTTGAGTTCGACTCTTGCACGAGTCATTTATTTCCTTTAAAATAGGAGTTTTGTTTAGGAAGTTATGAGTCGTGTCTGTTTACAACTCCTTTTCTGGAGTATAAATATGTACCTAGGGGTGGCATGAAATATATACACAATCAATCAAAGAAGTTTACTATTTTCATCTACTTTTCCAGCAATTTACGTTTACTGCATTAGTTCTAGTTCATCTATGAGTTCTTGCGAGGTGTTGACGGATCTCCGTCAAGCTTTGCAAGATCCGCGTTGGGAGCAAATCAGAGCCTTCACGTCCGGGCGCATCGCTGTCATCTCGCTCAAGTTTGTTCTAGTTATCGTCCTTGTCGATTAACTGGTCAAATCGACTAGCACACTTCGGATATCGATTTTGGGTATTAGCACGACGTGTTCGTAGCCTCGACGGTTTTTGTGT